>CAKOAT010678487.1:75144-164569 GCA_932364175.1 Eruca vesicaria subsp. sativa | reverse complement strand
GTATGTAGTGAACCAGCCTTGAAGCCCATTCAAAATCCAGCTCTTGGAACTTGATGAAAACTCCCAACTTAGACTCCTTCAGCTCTTCATATTCTTCATCATTAAGAGCATCCCTTAGAGCAGTATACAACTTCAAAGACGGATGATACGTAATGCTATGCTGAGCGACAGGCTCTTGCCCTAGTGTATGTATCCTACGAGGGAGTTCGGGAATATTCTGTAAAAAAATCAAAGAAAACCATCTCAAACACACAATCATCCAGTATAACATTTTAATTATAAGTCTGGAAGACTTATAATTAAGTCGTCTGGAAAGTCTTCCACCTGGAAGACTTTCCAGACGACTTAATATAAGTCTACCAAGATTTCCAGTAGAACATTTGAAAGCTGACCTGACAATTCGGAGATGTACTCGCCTTCGACATAGCGGTTATAGAACTGCAAAAATAGACGTGAAAAAAAGAAGCGCGATGAGAACGACGGTAACCGTAAAATATCCCTAATCTTTGAAACCCTAATTTGAAATGAAAATATCCACAACATCAAACCTAACTAAACAACAAGTCGATTGAAATCCCAAATTTTTGAAACCCTAATTTGAAACCAAAATTTCCCGAAATCTTTGAAAACTCAAAACCAAACAGTAAAAGTAAAGGAAAACAACATCCATCCTAATAAAAACCCATTAAATCGGCAAGAGAAGCCTTCGATTTACCTTGGTCTTGTATCGGATCGAAATCGCCTCAAAATCGTCTCGAAATCACCTTTGAGAGAAACGGAGTTAGGGTTTTCTGAATTTCGCGAAAAGTGCGTAAAAAAAAAATCTTCTTATATATGTCCGGTAAAAAAATCTGGTTAGGTTTAAAAGTAATTCGGTAAAATCTGGTTTGGACGACTTATTATTAAGTCGTCTGTTGATACTATACATCCGAAAGTCGTCTGCCTTATTAAATATTTTTACCAGACGACTTAATTATAAGTCGTCCAGACCCTAAACCCTAAACCCTAAACTAAATTGACTAAATTAACTACTAACCATGTTATAAAATCAAATTATACTTAAATAGAGTCTACTATATATAGAAATAAACACACTTTGGTAAATTTTTAATTTTTCAAAAAAACATTTATGCTTTCGAAAATCTGACCCTAAGAAACACATACAATACTACAACATATGTTGGCAAACCTATAACCAAAGAATATCATCACTCACTACTTTCACTCATCTATGTTAAAAATAATTAAATTTTGTTCTATCTTAATTTATATCTCTTAAAATTGGTGTTAATTACATGATTTCAATTTTTCACTTATCTAAATATTTTTTACAAATTTTTTAAATTATGTTTAAGAATAACTATACCAGCCGACTTTCAACTAAGTCGTCTGGACGACTTAGTTTAAAGTCGTCTAAATAGAATACTTACGAGGTTAGACGACTAATAATTAAGTCGTCTGACAAATCTTCCGGCTGGATGACTTTCCAGACGACTTAAAATATTAGTCGTCTACAAAGTCGTCCAGGCTTTTTGAGTATGTTTTAAGAATTTGTGTTAGAATTTGTGTTAGACTTCTTAGACGACTAATAATTAAAATTGGTGTTACCATGGTTNATTACAAGTCCATTAGAAGCAGATTACAATAAGACGATAGCAAGACAAACATCCATCATTTAGGAAGAGACGAGGAAGTTGAGGCACCATCCGCAGCATCATCCCCTTGAGGAGGTGTATACTGAATCTCAGTAAAACTAGGACCGAAAGGAGTCACATGAAATACCATGTCTCCTTCCTTTTTGAACACGAGAATGTCTCCGATGCAAAAGAAGTGTGCTTGGGCGAAGGCTTCCCAACCATCGGTGAGTCTTCTTCCTTCTTGTATAACTTCCCAAGTTTGGTGTGAAGCGTCCGATCGTAGTGTCCATTTTCCTTGGTTCGGCGTGCCGTCTATGTGTTTTGCGTAGAAGGCAAGTGGTATTGTCTACAAGTCAACAAAAGAGAAGATAAGCAAAGGAAATAAACAGAGGAGAAATAGAGAGCGTGTGTATACCACGCCACTGTAGAAACCAGGAAGCAGAGGCTTCAAGAAGTGAGGTTCATGCTGATTTGCCATCTGCAAACAAGAAACGAATTGGAAACATTTTAATTCTAAGTCGTCTGGGTCGTCCACCTGGTAGACTTATAATTAAGTCGTCTGGAAAGTCTTCCAGGTGGAAGACTTTCCAGACGACTTAATTATAAGTCTACCAAGACTTCCAGTAGAACTTCCAGGTGGACGACCCTAAAATGACCGTAAAATGAGAGGAAAACAACATCCAACCTAACTAAACAACAAGTCGATTGAAATCCTCAATTTTTGAAACCCTTATTTGAAACCAAAATTACCCCAAATCGTTGAAAACACAAAACCAAACGGTAAAAAGTTAAGGAAAACAACATCCATCCTAATAAAAACCCATAAATCTGCAAGAGAAGCCTTCGATTTACCTTGGTCTTGTATCGGAGCGAAATCGCCTCGAAATCACCTTTGAGAGAAACGGCGTTAGGGTTTTCTGAATTTCGCGAAAAGTGCGTAAAAAAAAAAAAATTCTTCTTATATATGTCCGGTCAAAAATCCGGTTAGGTTAAAAAGTAATTTGGTAAAATCCGGTTTGGACGACTTATTATTAAGTCGTCTGTTGATACTATACATCCGACTAAGTCGTCTGCCTTATTAAATATATTTACCAGACGACTTAATTATAAGTCGTCCAGACCCTAAACCCTAAACCCTAAACTTAATTGACTAAATTAACTACTAACTATGTTATAAAATCAAATTATACTTAAATATTGTTTACTATACACAGAAATAAACACACTGAGGTAAATTTTAAAGTTTTCAAAAAAACATTTATGCTTTCGAATTTCTAACCCTAAGAAACACATACAATACTACAACATATGTTGGTGAAACCTAAACTAAAGAATATCATCACTCACTACTTTCACTCATCTATGCTGAAAACAACTGACTTTTTTATATCTTAATTTATATCGCTTAAGACATATGTTAATTACAGNATACAATACTACAACATATGTTGGTGAAACCTAAACTAAAGAATATCATCACTCACTACTTTCACTCATCTATGCTGAAAACAACTGACTTTTTTATATCTTAATTTATATCGCTTAAGACATATGTTAATTACAGAATCCCAATTTTTCATTTATCAAGATATTTATTACACAATTTTTAAATTATTTTTAAGAAAAATTGTCCCAGACGACTTACAATGGACGACTTTCAGTTAAGTCGTCTGGGCAGACGACTTGCGAGGGCTAGAAACGTAAAAATAAAACTCTTTTTGTTTGTTCACAAGGGATTGGTTGTAATTTCAACAGCCTTTTAAGTTACTTTTGCATTTGATTCAAATTTAGGTTTACTTTTATATTTCAAATCAAGTTTTGAGTCATATTTGGCAATTTTCCTTTTTTTTTTAAGCAGAAACGAACGTATTGGCCATTTACTTGTGCAAGGCACTTCAAAAATGTTGAAATGTTTAATTCAATTCAATCAAAGATTATTTTAAAAAGGTTATTTACTATATGTTACCATCTAGTTCATTATTTAAAAAAATGAACTTAATTATTAAAAAATATTTCAGCTTAATGTTTGTTAAGAGGAGGTACCACATGAACATGTGTAACACTGTATGCAAAAGCATATATATTACTAAGGTAAGGGTTCAACTGATCCCACGAAAATAATTAGTTTCTTTGGTAGTTACAACAAATTTTCTTAAATGACCTCTAACAAATCTAATAACATACGTAATACGTTGCTTGATTTGTGGCATTGTTTGACTTACGAGTTAAGTCTAACAAAACTCAGACAAATACTTTGGCAACAGACCTGCTTGACATCGCTTCTCTACCTTTGCATTAATAATCAAATCGTTATCCAAATATAAACCACCCAGTGATCGTAATTACATTTTGTCATATCAATACCGTTACTAGCTATGTATTTAGTCTCTGCATGGCTGCATCCATATCCAAATCCTAGGCTTGGGCATATTATTCATAATCCAAAATCGAATCCAAATCCGAACCGAAAAACCCGAACCCGACCGGTTATGGATCTTTCAAAATACCAGATCGGGTTTGATATGCTGATACTTTGGTTATCAGGTTCGGGTTCGGTTTAATCCGATATCCGAACTAAAACCCGAAATAACCGATTATATGTATAATGTACAGTAAGTATATACACATATTAATCATTATTAGATTTTGACAATTTCCAAGAAGGCTCAACCACGCTTTATTATTTTCAATTCTAAGACACAACTAAGTCTAGACACAACCACACCTTTCATAATAACCTTAGGGGTGATTCTTTTTCTTCCTAGTTTCAAAAACCTAATCTCCTATTAAAATAAGGTGTTTGATCGAAGAGTATGTTCAGAAACACAAACATGCAATTCTCTCTATCTCCTCCACCATCTTTGATTTCAAGAACTCAATCCGAGGTAAGGACTTGATTTTCAGAAATCAATCTGAGTCTTCTGTGTCATATGAATCATAGTAATCTGTTTGCGGTTTTGTCTCAGTTTGTTTTCTATTTTAAAACTTTATGTTGCTATTATCGGTATTGGTGTGTTGTTGCAAACATTTTTACTAAGTTTGAGTTTATTAATTTTGAGATATATGTTTCTTAGTTCTTATCTAGTCCAACTTATGGGTGTTTGTTTATTTGTTTTCTTTGAATTTTACTTTAGTTAATCCGAAACCGATACAGTAAAACCCGAACCCAAATGATATATGGTAACTTCAGTATGATCCGAACCCGAACCAAAACCGATGTGTTATATCTGATCCCGATCCGAATTTGAGAATTTCTTAAAATGGAACCTAAGAGGTGTTACAAAAGAGAACCGATATCCGATATACCCGATCCGAACCCGAACGGGTATCCGAACGCTCATGCCTACCAAATCCTACCATAATCTACCAATGATCTATATATACTACGTTATGCCACATATATCAAGACCATTGCTAACTAAACAGGTCTCTACGCCTATAAATTGAAAACTTTGGATGTAAGCAAATACAAAAATTGACAAAATGATAACTACCTATAATTAGTTATTATTAAAAAAAAAATTGCTTATTAGTAAACAGATAGATTTAGACAGCTTAAATCACGCGTAGCGGCGTGATTTTAATTTGAATCTCTCTCTGAAATAATTATTAACATATGTAACAGTAGGAGAAAGAGATAGGCAACATAACTCTGCGAAAAGATTTTGTAATAACGCAGAGAACTCATTTAACCGGTTGTTATCTTTTCATCTACACAAACCCAATTAGTTTTTTTTTTAATATTGTTCTCCAGTTCTGTTATTTTAAAATAGTAATATATTTATGCATTAAAAAAATGTATAGCGACTTTGTCACCATGACATTAAGTAAACCAATGGGAAGCTCCCCATATTGCCAAAAATGAAAAACTTTGCTATGAGTCTTAGCGACTTTGTCAAGATCTTGACGTTGAATGGGACCAGGAACACCAGGCATGACCAAGAACCCTCCTTTCACTTATACTCGTCATTACTTGCTACTTGATTCGTACTCGACTTGAAAAATCAAGTATTTGGTGTTTTCAAGGCAAGTAACAAGTATGCAAATCTTATTACTTTCAAGTACAAGTCAAGTATCAAGTATCAAAATTTGTTTTAGTACTCGACTTGTTACTTGTTTTATACTTAATATTGATTCTAAAATTTGTATTACCCGTTAATATACTTGTTTTACTACTGTTATTGTAATAAAAATTTGATTTTTTTAGCTTTTTAGGTATTTAATGTAATACATACTTATATTCAATGAATTATTTATACACGCACTAAATCAAATAATTTCAACAAACTAAGCAAAATAACAAATATATGAAAAACATATATATTCCACTCCACGTTAACCAAAATTTATACGTTTTGGTATATTTAATTTCAAATTTTTAAACCTAAAAAACAAGTATCAAGTATTACCAAGTAATTTACAAGTATTTAAAATATAGGCAAGTACTTGACTAGATAAGTACTTGATCGAATTAAGTATAAGCACAAGTAAAAAAGTTTAATACTTGCACAAGGCAAGTCAAGTAGCGGGTAGGGCGAAAACTCTAAGTACCCGGCTTACGTCCAGGCCTAGTTTTAGGGACACTTTTTTGAACATGGGTATAATAAGAATTAGTCAACTGTGTCGGATTAGATAAGTGTTTGTGAGAAAAATAAAAATGAAAGCAAAATTTTTTGAAGAGTTTCTTATACTGAAAGCAACAAGCAAGATCTTTGAATTTCCATCTGTTTACTTCTGATGCAAGTACCGCAAAGGCAACAAATGAAATTTTAGGGTTTTCAGAAGTCTCTAAAACTCATTTTTGGATCGACAGCTTTTGATCCTCTTCTCCCTCCTCTGCCTCTCCCGCGTCCTCTTCCCCTTCCTCCACGCCTCACAAAAGATCTCCCGTGTTTGACTTCAACCAGTGAGAGCAGCAACTCATCACACAGCACACATCCTTGATGCAAAGTTGCGCCATTCTCCAGAGGAGTAGTTTTCTTGTTGAAATCGATTTCTATGATGGCCGAGTCGCACTCGGGACACCGGTTACTAGTGGTGGCGATGCGGTGAGCACCTTCCGGAAGCATTACGATACAGCTACACAAGTTGCAGTTGAGTTTCCACTTGGGGAAGCTCACCGGGTCCAAGACGAGAGTGCCTTCACACTCTGGACAAGCGCAAACTCCTTGGTTTCTCAAAGAGTGTGGGCATGTGGGATGAGGACAGAGAGAACACGGCATGCCCGAACCGGTTTTGGTTTTGGCAGAAGCGTTAGCTGTCTTAGCAGCTCCAAAGAGTGTGTCTATTCCTTCGAATGGAGGAGAGTTGTAGCAGTATGGACATAGCGGAAAGGACTTCCCCTCGGCACCTGGCACTGAATAGATCACGAGCTCGAAGTTGTCTAAAGGACATGTGAGTTCCTTGTATAGCTGTAAGAAATTCACATAACAAAAGGCTTCAGATTCGTCTTCAATAATGATATATCCAAAACTAGATATTCACATAGGTTTCAGATAAGAGTTTAGGTGATGAACCTTGACTGTGCCCTTCTGAGGAAGATAATAAACTTCTTCGCATGTGCCGCAGAAGAGACGTGGTGGGACTGCTGTTATGTGTTTCATGTATCGCAAGCATTTGCCACATTTGCTTAAAGCGCGACCAGAATCAGCCAGAGGAGAGAATTGCGCTTCAAAGAGCGCATCCATGTGCTCGATCTGAAAGGACAATAATACAGGAGTATAGGGATCAGGTTGTGTTCGAAAAGTATATCTAGTTAATGCCTTGGAAGACAACATAACATAAGCCACTTTTTGTCAACCTGTTGAACAAAATAGCTGAATTTACGCCGGAATTGCTGAATCACATGTTGTACAACGTGTGAATGGTCGGCTTGGCCCTTGGCGACAAGAGTGATTTGTTGCTCGATAAAGCTCCGGATGTCTGGTAAGCAAAGGTCTGGATCAATACATTGATAGCCTCTTATCAGAGTGATTCCTAGTGCCGTTGGAACAAGTTTCCTACCAGATTGGACCTGCAAGAGAAATAAAATTTATCAGAAAACAAAAATAAAATAGATCCTCCTGAAATGACTAACATGATAATCATATAGAAAAGCACGCAGCCTTTTAGTTAACCCACCTGAACATAGTTACGTTCACCAATGTTGTTTATATGCACAGGTATTGATGCATCTGTACCTATTCCATGCTTCTCCATTAGAGATATCAGCTCACTTTCAGTAAGGAAGTCCGGAGGTGAAGTGTTTCCCTGTAGATTTTACAACATTCAAAGACAAATAGAAAGAAATAAACTAAAACTGGAACTCAATGTACAGCTGGAGGAGAATCTGACCTCATACAGCTCCACTCTTGAAACTTCAATCTTCTCTCCTTTGAGAAAAGAAGGGAGTTTTTTCTCGTCTACTGCAGACCATGGCATTATAGCTGTAAACCCCTTTTCTGTCACACGCTGCCCCGTACAGTGGAAAATTTCTCCACCAATTGACAATTCCACTTTAGTCCTGAGTAATTCATCCAAAGAGAATATTACATATAAGATGTGCAAAGAAGAGGCTGTAACTTAAATGGATCAAGCTACAGACAAAAGGTTTTATTTACCTTATGTACTTGCAGTTAGGTGAGACGGTGCCAATAAAATGTTGACAGACATACTGATAGAGTCGCCAAGCATCTCCTCCGACAATGCTCTCGGTTGCTGCTCGCATTGGGGTGATAGGAGGATGGTCTCCAGCATCGGTTCCTGATTTTGGCTTTTGAAAGCCGTCTGAGAGAAGTCTCTGTACGTAACCACCCCATACTGGATTGCTAACTTGTGCTCTGAGTGTGTCTGTGAAGTCAAATGAAGAAGGATAGGCTGTGCTTTCCGTGCGCGGATAGCTAGCACAAAACATAAGAGTTTTGAGTAAAATATAATCCATCACCGTGATGACAGGGGACAGGTTTACATGAATTTAAAATGTGGTGTATGTATATCCTCATCAACATCAACGAAAGTTTTTTCCATTTCTTATACAGAAGTTCTTATATGCAAAAACATAACTACCATTCTATAAGGATATGACGTCCCAAAATTAGCCAATTATATAAGCCAGTAAAGAGGAACTAAATGCCAAAAAATAATAATCTGGATAATGGAGCAAGCGTACCTGATGAAGCCTTGGGTATACAATCGCTCAGCAAGATGCATAGCCGTCTGAGGCCCAAACCCTAGAGCACTTGAAGCCACCTGTGTAATCGCTATTGTTATGCTAGATCAGGGAGAGTAATTTGAATATAACTTGCTTTAACTAAACTAGTACACGATTAAGCAATGGCAAAAGCTCTAATCGCAACAACCCTGGCCCTGAATGCAGATTCCAGTTTTTAAGTCGGTGCTTTGGGATCACTAGTACAAGGTATGGTTTTCGTCTAACTATAATGTATAACCAGACAATTTCATTTTGGAGGAAATAGTAATAACGTCTCATACCTTCAGCAGATTCACTGTGTTAAGACCAGCTGGACGACCTTTGATTTCCTGTTTTTCCGATACGTCAATCACCTTTGCAGTTCTGCCTTCCACAACCAACTTTTGAAACACAACAGCCGCCTAGAATTTTCGAAAGCCATGAATATATCTCACATTAGATTGGAAAGAAAAAGAGTGAAGAATGTCAACTAAATTCTAACAGAAGAACGGAACACTAACTTCCAGGTCGAACAATCGACGTCTATCCCACTCTAGTAGAAGCTCATAGCCATCCTTCATTACATGAGGTCGTAGAGACCAAAACTTTTCTGGCTTGAAAGTATTAATCTGCATGTATCGTTGCACACAGAACCCAAGGGTAGGAGTCTGGCATGGGCCATAGCTGAAATAAACATTTAAAACGATCTTCACTAGTTGAAAGAACTAAACACGAATCTTAAAGAGAGTAAAGGAAGGAGACAAGAGGAAACTGACGAGATAACTCTGCAGTCTAGATTCTGATATTTTCCTTGAAAATAACTTGTTTGGAATCGCGAGAATGCTACACCAACTTTTAGATCTATCTCTTGACGAGCATCTACTGCCAGTGCCTCATCCCTGTTTGGTTCAACAAGGTTGTCCATGGCCTTTGATATATCTTTCTCAGTAACAGAGGAAAATTTTGCCCGATAAACCTTTCTCTTACTATCTTTCATGTCGAAGCCAGTGGACTCGATAACTACAGAAAATATAGTGGCAACAAGTTAGAGAAATGCCCACCAAATATGAGTGGCATATAAAGTACTTTTGCAGGAGAAAAGGATTAAGATGTTGATGATTGCACCACATAGTTGAACCCACAGTCTATAATGAGTCTACTACTAGATGCTGGCATGATACACAGATTCCACAGTATGATATGTTTCATTCAGAAAAACAGAGGAGAAAAGAAAGTACAGTCACTGATTCAACAATAACCAACAGAATGGATGCGACCATTAGAAACAATATACATTCTATATGTTTCAACCAATAGCTGGTGAGAAGGAAAGTGGAAACTGGTAAATATAGACTTGCCTTCAAAACATATATTCTCCCCTTCACGATCACAATCCAGCCACAAGACCATATAACTGCAACCACGAGCTTCATTACTTAAATGCCTGCAAATATGAGCCTGAAATTTGTAGACTGTTAGAGAAAAGTGAACACTAGACTACTAAAGTAAAAATAAAAAACGCATGTAGCAGAAACAGAAGAACGATGCATCTCTACTAGTAACAAACTAAACATACGCATATTCTTGTTCCAAAAAACTCGTGCATACTGTTTTTTTTTTCTAAAGAAACAAACTCACCCCCTAATGTGTACAAAAGTTGTTAATAACGTATCCAAGGTAAAAGCCAAAAAACCAGCTCAAGCACTCTTTATGCACAGATAAAAGAGATATAAGATGGTGAGAGCCAATAACCTTTGGGTTTGACTCTTTTTTTTGAATTGGAGCATCGAAAAGATCTTGTGGATCAACGGTTGACCAATTCTGATATTTTTCTGGGAAATCTACACTGGAATATGAGAGTGGCATTTAGAAAGATTGAGAAATATACCTTGAAATAACTAAGAATGTCTGCAAAGGGTAGTTTTCTACAGGAGATTGAGTTCAAGAAATATAAAAAAAGGAAAAATTGGATGAAAAATTAAACTAAAACCACTTTTCAAACTCTCAAGTCGAAACTAGAGTAGCTAATAGAGACGATGCTGCACCCACCCACCCACATTGAGGAAGATTCTATTGTTGAAAGGTAATCTAAAAAGCAGCAAGCACTCATGTTTCTCTTGGTTTAAATAAGCTTAATAGACAAGAGAGAGAACCTGAAAACATGACCGATAACAGAAGTGACTCTATAATGAGCTTTGAAGCCTCTGAACATCCCATCAAACTCATGCACCTCTGTACTGCCTCTCCTTGTAGACATCTGAATGCAAAAAGAAGTAGACAGACATATCCCAATAAAGCGAATCAAATGTCTCCCAACAATAAGTAAAAACGTGCTGATTACAAAACTAAGCAACCAAACCAAAATCTCCATATCATATCCGTTCTTAATGTTTCTTAAATTAAAAATAAAAAATAAAAATCAAAGCACAAATCGAGCTGTTAGGTTTCAGTCATCAAAGGCGATAATAATACCAATTAGAGAATAGAGAGAGGAAGGCACCTGTCCATGGGAGAGAACTGAAGCGATGGAGAGAGCAATGCTGGGCTTCTCCGCCACCTGGTGAAAGCAAACGAGAGGAGATTCGTTAGAAGTGAAATCGAGATCAGAAAAAACCCTAATTCACTCACCATAAGAACTCTGGGAAGGTGAGCCATTGAAAGACGATGTTCGAATCGAATCTCGGGTCAAAAACTCGAGCTCAGACGTTCGTTCAGTTGGAGCTTTTAGCCGAAGACGCAAAACTTAGCGGCGCAAACGAGAGTTTTGGGTTTACCGTTTAGCTAAACCGGATTCTGTTGACAAAAAAAGCTAAACCGGATCCTGGTTTTATAAAAATAGTGAACATTTGTAGATTTTAATTGGGAAAATTGCATAAAAAATCATGAAATTGGCAAAAGTTTATACTTTAAACCTTGAGACTCAACTGCTAACATTCTAAACAATGAAACTTGTAATAATAACATATCAAACATCGAACTAACTTACTTGTTGCACACGTCAAAATTGTGACAAGTTACGGTTCATTAACAGGTAAAACGCGATAACATGGCGGTTTATTTTAAAAAATTATCTCAGGAATTAGTCCCAGATCATATTCCAAGGGCTTCGAGAAAACTAGTATTTTCTTAATTATAAAATAAATAAAATTAGATAAAAAATCAATTTAAATTCTAAAATTGATATAAATTCAGGAAAAATAAAGAAATTCATAAAACTTAAAAATAAAAATAAATTTATAAATTCAAAAGTTTATAATAAAAATTAAAATAGTAAAAATCTAAAACTAAATAATAGTAAAAAAAGAAATTAAAAAGTGTAAAAATTGATAAAATTTAGAAAATGAGAAATTTATAAAAAACTGGAAACAAAATTTCTAATCTAAAAGAATTTAAAAAAATGAAAATACTTGACCCAAACCTCTTTGATGTTTAGGTAGACATATAAACGTTCGGATGTCCGGTTCAGATCCTCAAGATCATATAGATTTGGATTCAAAACGGTTGCCAACTTCATGGGTTTTGCTAGTTTTGCCACTTTCATGGTTTTTCTTCCAGATTTTTTTTCTTAATTTTTATCAATTTGTATATTTTATTTTTGTTGTTATTTTTTCTGAATTTATAAATATATATTTTGATCTTTATTAATTTGAACTTTCAGTATTTTAATTTTTAAAATTTTAATTTCTCCTGATTTGATTAAATTTCCCTAATTTTTATCAATCTTTTGAATTTATCTTTTGAAGTTTTTTTTTGTTTTCAAATTTTTTTTTGTAATTTACTATTTTCTAATTTTTATCATTTTTACAATTTTTAATCTCTATTTTTTGTTTTTATTATTTTTACTATTTTGTTAGTTTTAATAATTTTTTACTATTTAATTTATTTTCATTATAAAATTTTAAATTTATAAATTTATTTTATTTTTAATTTCTGAATTTTATTTATTTTTTCCTGAACTTATATCAATTTTTAGAATTTATATTGATTTTTATCTTTTTTTGTTTTTATTAATTAATTTTTTGTGTTTTTAAGTAAACCGCCACATCACCGTTTTTTACCTGTTAATGCACAGTAATCGGTCATAAATTTGACGTGTGCAACAAGTAAGTTATTTTGATGTTTAATATGTTATTGTTACAAGTTTCATTGTTTAAAGTGTTAGGAATTGAGTCTCAAGGTTTAAAGTGCAAACTTTTGTCAACTTTAATGTTTTTTATGCAATTTTCCCGATTTTAATTGGTATTTTGAGTTATTGTTGGCATTCAATTTTTTTTCAAACTAACTAATCATAAAATTGTCGAAAAATTTCTCATGATAACACTAAAAATTGTTTTAACTAATTTACTTAAGGTTTAAATTCGAAGAATAGAGTTTTGGAGGATGGTTAGGATTTTTTTTGTAAAAAATATAATGAAAATTTAATATTCAGAGTCTTTCTTATAAGACATTATTTTCTCACAAAATAACATACAAAAATAAAATCAAAAATTTTCATTAGACAAAAAAAAAGAAGATGATTTCACCCTAAATTTATAGATATATAATTATAAATAATTATTAATAAATAATAATTATTTTTATTATTATTTTTGAATAATACTTTTCCAATTCGAGTTCTTTAATTATATCTTTGCAATTTTAAAATTTTTTTTTTTTGAAAATCCAAAAATTTCTTTTTAAAATTATTTTAAATGTTTTAATTTTGAATATTAATTTATTTTATGAAAGGAAGTCCTATGAGCCATGGAGTCCGGAATACTGAAAATGTAGAGGCAAAGACCATAGGTTTGAATCTCATCACTTTGATGTCTTTTTTTTCGCTATGCAGCTCCTAACACTACATCTTCCCTCCTCCTGAAAACTTCAACCATTAAATCTAAACTCTAGTTCTATATTAGTTATATTAGTTAACTCTAGAAATATAAGTGTTTTTTTGTATCTTTTTAATGAAGCATTTTGTTCATTTTGACAATTGTCCGCTATATTTATAACAAAAAAATTTATTGTTATCTTAGAAAATTTCACTAAAATTTAAAATATTTTTTAGAAATAGTTTCCAATTTTGGGATATTCAAAAAAAAATATCTAATTGAAAAACCTACAATTCAAAAGTAATCATTTTATTTAAATAATTATTTATATTTTTATATCTATAAAGTAAGGCTCGAATGATCTTTTATTTTAATGAAATCCTTTTGGTCTTTTTTTTTTCTCTTTGAATGTTTTTTTTTTTGCTGAAAGAAACTCATTTAATGTCTCTTAAGAATTGCCATAACATATATACTTATAATTAAAATTGCATATGTTTAAAATACTTTTAGAAAAGAAAATCATCTTTATATATTAATTAAGATTATCTTTAAATACTTAAGTGATTATTGCTAATGTTTCGCTCCTATAAGAACTCTAATTAATTATTTTAATTGACTGCTTGATCATTTTTATTTATTTATTTATTTAGTTCAGTTTAAAAAATTAAATCAAGAACTAACTTAAATCAATAACCAAACAAACCATATTTAACAATAACAGTTATCATAAAATTATATATTTAAGTAAATTATTAGACTTTGACCCGGGTAGATATTTATTTTATGTTTTATTCTTATTAAATGATGTATTAATAATATTTAAACATAAATTTTGATTGAAAATTAATATTACAGTTATAATAATTCAAATTAAAAATTTAAGAAAATAATCGGATATAATTTTAAATTTCCTGCTTAAATAATATAGAGGTGGGTCTTAATTTTTTCCAATTCCAAAATCTTAACATCCATTATAAAAAAAAAAAATATAGATACATAAAATATATAAACATAATTAGAACTATAATTTCTATTAAGTAAAATTCTTAAAGAAAATAACATATTATTTATTACTAATAAATATTATAATATTTAATATGTTGATACCAAATATATTAGAAAACTTATTTTGACTAAGACAATCTATTATTTAAATTAAGAAAAAATATTAAATACTTAAATCTATTATTTAAATTAGGAAAAGACAAGTATGCTTAAATATAGGTTCAATAAATATCTCAATGACATTCTAATAGTAATGTAAATAACTGATAAAATGATGGGTTATTTCTATTTGGTACTTCTCTTTCAATAATATAGATGTCATCAATACTAGAATTTGTGTCATAAATTATTTTTGAATTTAGGAAAATAAATGTTTTAATAGAAGAAAGATTTTAAGAATTTTCTTTGCATACATTATAGATGATAATTAAAAAATACAGTTAGTGTTTAGTAATTTATTACTTAATTATGTATTATATAGGTAAGAATATATAGAAATTGTATATAATTTAATTTAAAGTAAAAATAGAATTAATTTTAAAATAAAACACATTTAAAATTTTTTCATTAACAATCTTTAAATTCAATATTTATTGTAAGAACTAGTGAATTATTTCATGTTTTAAATGAATTATTTAGGTAAAAGAAATTTATTTTCTCGATTAAAAAAGATGTTTAAAATATCCTTGTATGCTATATAGATAATTAAAATAAATTAAAATTAGTGATTTTTATTAGTAAATTAAATTTACCTTTTCATCAATAAACCTGTAAAATTTTATATCGATCATGAAAACGAATAAATTATTGTATCAATACCATTAAACATGATCATTTCTTTTAATGAGATTTTTATGTTTTCCGAAAATACACTTAATATTATGAACAAATTTATTTTTTTCATTATGACAATTTGGTCCTTTTGTTCTGGATCTAAAAGCTATATACTAATGAGTTTTATTAATAGGCCAAATTCACCTTCTAATTATTAGTTTGTTGGTTCTGTCTCATTCGACCCGCCATGGAACAGATCAATCGATATTTGAAAAAACTAAGTTGCGGGTGCAGGTGCATGTCAAATATATTTTACGAGGGACGGATGCGGATTGTTCTAATTTCAATTGTGGGTATCCTGTAATCTGCCAAAAAAAAGAAAAAAAAATTAATTTTTTTTTTGCAGAAATATACTAAATTTCGTTAAAATAATTATTTTTGAAAAAAATTAAAAATTTATTTAAAACATACTGTTTAATATTATTTTATAGAAAACTAATTATTTTTATTATTAATAATTATCTGCAGGTTCCGCGGATTATCCACAAAATTAAGTGGGACGGAGACAAATAAAATTTATTTTCTTTGTGGATCAGGCGGGTCGGGCATAGCAAGTTTGACCCGCTCGCCAGCACCAAACATAGTTAATTGATATTATTTTTCCAAAATAAAACTACACAATTATATATAATACATTTACATAAATATTGATGATAATAATAAATTAAAATCTGCAATAATTTTAGAAAGTTATATTAGACAAGAATACTTTATGTCATCAAAGCAAAAAAACTTATCGATCCATCTGTAGATAAAACAACAAAAATGGTACCCACGCTTTTTAAGCGCGGGTCAAAAATCTAGTATATATTTAAAAATCATCTTCTTAAGAATTTATTTTCAAAAACTTTTTGTGCATGTTATAGATAAGTAAAAATAATATAAATTTGCAGCTAGTAGTTTTTGTTATTTATGTATCTTATAGATAATGATATACAAAAGAATATGAATAATCATTTAGACTTAACTTACAAGCCATATTAGTTATATATATATATATATGTGTGTGTGTGTGTGTGTGTGTGTGTGTATATGTGTGTGTGTGGTGTGGCTAGTTGTTTTCATTTATCTAAATCATTTTACTGAAAATTGTCTATAATGTCTATAAATTTTCTATTAGCCAGAACTGTTTAGTTATTTATATCCAAATTTTGTATGTTTAGCATTAAATAAATCACATGGTTAGTTATTGTAAGCCATATTAGTCAATGAAATTATTTTGTGACTTCAGCAATTATTATCATGTACATATCATTTTTAGAAAGTATTATTTGTGCTAACATGTTTATATTATTTTTAGAAATATTGTTGGATGTACAAACGCAATTTAATATTTACTTGAAAAATATTAATAAATTAAAATTACATAAAGTTATTATTCAAAAATGACATGTGAAGCACACATTAATTATTTTTACCATAGTTACTGATAAAAAATCTACTTAAAACATATATTATATATTTTAAAATTTTATAAAATAAACAAAGAATAGAAATTTATTTATTTAAAATATATTTAAAAAAATAAAATATATCAGAATGCGTGAAAAACATAAAAATATTATATTACATCAAATTTTAAAAACTATTTGTGTCAACGATAAACAATTACGAAAAAGTAAAACGTTGGAGAGAAAATGAGATATGGGTTTTTTCTCAAACAAGCACTTGTGATATCATATTTCATTCATGTCAATTTGTTAGTAGTTAGATTGTTTGAAAACCAATTAAATTGAATCATATAATAAAAAGTGAATTAAAATATAAATATAAAATCGGTAAGAAACTTTTTCTTTTTTTTTGTGCACCAATATTTTCGTTACTAAATTTAAACGATTAATAGATTAATAGCAATATCATATAAACCACGACGTCTGACCTGATAGGCCAAGACGCCGACATATAATTCAAATGTAAACAAGGATAAATATACAAACTTCAAGAAGTTTGATAAAATGTTATAAAAGATATCAAAATTGCTACTTTTGATCCAATCTAATAAAACTCAAACCACACTTTCAAATCTTCAAATAACAAATGATTAGTCATAATGACAAGTGAGCGTTGCAACACCATCCAAAACCTCAACTTTCATCAGAATGAGAGTTGTTGCATCTACCTCCAAATGGACACTCACACAAGATAACAAATGGTAAGGAAATTGGTAATTTTTTACAATTTTTAAGTACCGGGCCGGGATATGGTCACCTCTCACAAAAAAATTTTTTGATAGAACAATTCTCTCCTTTGAGAAGGAGGATGTGGAGAAAGATCTTTCTCGGTCCATTAGAGAGGAAGTTTGGATTAACTTTTCCATGGTGGTTAAGTTTAACAGGCTGCCTAAGGCAAACTTACGTTGACTATGAATCAATGGAGTGCTTGAGCTTGTAGTTGTAAAATCAATCACTGAAAGTTTATTGAGCACTTCTTTCTCTGGCCAAACGTTTATCAAGGAAATTCGAAAGTGCTCCTCTGTTGCCTTGGAGGTGATAAACTAATGGCAGGCCAGTCAAAGATACTATCCTTATGAAGCTTTGGACCTCCGCAGAAACATATACATATCCGTACCTGAGTTGTTAGAGCTAGCAAGGAAGACAACAACAATCTTTAATCACCAACGGAGGTTTGAACTTTGAAGAACCAGTCATATCAACTAACATGAGTGGACTCCGTGAAGAGCAGCAAGTATACGGTGGTGGATTTGTAGCTCAACCATCGGATTCTTCATTGCTGGAATATTTTTACCTTTAAGGGGTACTAGAGCTGGACCCGTCCGATCGGACAGATATTTATTTCATTTTTTATATAAATGAATATTATTTAAATGTCTATTCGTTAATATTTTTAAATATTTATTATATTTTTCAAATTTTATAAACAACAATCTAATAGTTTATGTGCTGTTAAAATAGTGATTTGTGTCCATTATTAAACTTTTGAAAAATTATTATTGACCTATTGATAGTTTGAATAATATTTCTTGTAACATGAAATTGTTTGCCAAATGTAAAAAGAATTTAAATATTTTGATTAGATATGGATAATATGGTAAGATTTATATACTTTATAAAAAAGAATATTCGGTTATAAACATTAAACATTGTTTTACAAGTAATTCAATATTTCAATTTCAGTATTAAATTTTCTTATTGAAAATAATTAATATCAACCAAAATGGTAAAACATATATTTTAGAAATTCTTGAAAATATATAATCTTAGGTGAGATTTAATTATATTAAAATAATATTCAGTTACAAATATTTCATGTTGTTTATAAGTAGTTTAAATATATTTAAAATCTTATTGTTCAAAATAATTAATGCTAAGTTAAACATATATTTTAGGAATATTCATAATATTTTTTTAATATCGAATTTAAACTTGAATTTTGTTCAAAATAATTAATGGTAACATTATACAAATTTAATATTGTTAAAATCGATTTTAAATATGAATATTCCTAAAAATCAGCTAGTTTATTTTAGGGAATATATTAAACACGAAAATTAAGCTAAAATTGATTTAGGAAATTGTTTAATAAATAGGTAAAGACAATGATTACTTACATATAAGTTCATTTAATTACTTCAGTGGCATGATATTGTAAATAAAAATGAAAACTAAGGGATATTTTATATGGTTACTTCTCTTTTAATATGATAGATGTGCAATACTGTAATTGTAAAGTATAAATTAAGTTTCTGACTACACCCTGTAAACCAGTTAACTTTGTAAAGTATAAATTAGGTTTCTGACTACAGCCTATAAACCAGTTAACTTTATGGTTTTTTTTTTTCAAATTTGACTCAAAACTCAAATACAAAATTATCCTTTCTTTTTTTTTTCCTTTTTTATTCACCCTAAATGTTCACATTATTTATGAAAAGGCATTAATTTTTTTTCAAAAATTATTTTTTTATTCTCTCAACCTCATAATCTTCAATTATTACAAGACTATCATTGCCATCAACACCCTAACTACCATGAACAACCAATTTGAAGTTTTAATGCACCTAAAATCGATTTACACTCTCTTTTTCTTAATTGTTATGAATTAAAAACAACGTCTCTTTCACTTTGTCTCCTTATCCATCCAAAAGACTCAAGCTTTTGATTAATTTTTTTTATGGTTGATAGAGCCATTCAAGCTTACTATTCTTGGTGGGTTACTTTCGTTTGAAGTTCTGGGTGGTTGGAGAATAATATGTGTGCTAAGGAAGTTATCTCACTAGTTTAAGGTATGAAATTGAAATTTTTAACAGGTCTGTTCGCGTAGAAGACTTACCCTTAAGTCGTCTGGCTGTATAAGACTTACGGGTAAGTCTTCTGGTCAAACAGACGACTTAATTCTAAGTCGTCTAGCTTTGTTTGTTAAAAAAAAATCTAGAGAATACCGTAGACGACTTACCACTGAATCGTCGAGGATAAACATGTTAGTTTTACATTTGACCAAATTGTGTCAGTTATTTGACTTTTCCTGGACGACTTATAATTAAGTCGTTTCTAGGAAAACAAAATTTTTAATATTTTATTAAGTCTAGACAACTTATATGTAAGTCGTTTCAGGTTAGTTTTGCAATTGGAAAGTACAATTTAAATATTTTACTTCTCCCAAACGACTTACACGGAAGTCATCCAGTAAGGCGACTTACTTGAAAGTCGTTCGATTTACTTGATGGTCTTTCAGGATAAGCAAAGCCGTCCAGATTTTTTTTTGAGATTCTGGTCAAACCTTGCTTATCTCGGATGACTTTCTCGTAAGTTATCAAACTGGACAACTTTCAAGTAAGTCGTATGGGAAAAATAAATATTTAAATTAAAATTTCAAATTGTAAACTAACCTGAGACGACTTACAGATAAGTCGTCTAGTTTTAATTAAATATTGAATTTTTTTTTTTCACAGAAACAACTTACTGGTAAGTCGTTCATGAAAATTCAAATATATGACACAAGTCGGTCAAATGCAAAACTAACCCATTTATCCTAGACGACTTAATGGTAAGTCGTCTAGAGTTTTTTTAACAAACAAAGCTGGACGATTTACAATTAAGTCGTCCCATTGAAAAGTCAGTTGCAAAAAGGACATGTTTGGACGACTTACTGGTAATTCGTCTAAGTCTTCCAGACGACTTACTGGTATGTCGTCGGCGTCAGTGTTTAGTAAAATTTCATTTTCTCTATGTTTACTAATGTGTTTTATTTTAAATTTTTGCAGATGATGCGTCATTTACATGCAGTGTATGGAGAATGGTTGTTCAAAGATGGTTGTTGGGATTTTGTGGTTGATAACTTCAAAGGAGCGAGAATGTTTCTTTTGAGTGAAGGTTCGACACATGCTGAACTTGTTTCAATGGCTCAAGAAGATTTTAACCTGGACATGAGCACATAATCTGTGGAGATAACTTACTCACTACCAGCATAAATGATTCAACAGATGGATCCAGACATCCCTCTTATTCATGTTGCAAGTGATAGACAAGGTCGAAACTTGCTCAAGATAACAAAACGCATGGAGTACGGCTTGGTGTATCAAGCCGTAGCAAGGTGGAAACGGTTTCAGAGGAAAGGGAAGAAGCTGATGAAGCTAATGAATGTTTTGAAAATGATGATAATAATTTGGTTAAAGATGAAAATCATGATGGGGAGAAGGATGATGTGGAGGAGGATGTTGATATCTTTATTGTTGCCGAAGCGGACGAGAATGATGAGGATTACAGTGTTTATGGAAATGTTAAAGATGAGGATGAGGAAGAAGATTACGATATGTGTTTTGCACATTTCAAAAAGACATATGCTATTGAAGGAGGAAGATCTAGTGGTAACAATATCTATGTCAACCAGAGTTTCGTTAGCAAGGATGCACTGCTTTTAGAGCCGCGGTTGACAGTAGTGAGGCGTAAGTTCTCCTTCAGAATATACAAGTCAACGAAAACTCTCCTTGTGGCAACATTTCGGGTTAGTGGTTGTGGATGGAAGATCAGAGCGAGCGTGAAACATGGGACAAACACGTTTTGGGTAACAAAGTATGTGGAAACACATACATGCTCAGTGGGAGACCGAATCACTCAGCGGAGACACTGTACTCCGAAGTATGTTGGTAGGCTTTTCATTGATCGTGTTGGAATCATTGATGGGTTGACTCCGCAGCATATCACTGATGCAATGAAGAACATGTTTGGCATGACGCTTGATTACACCACTTCATACAGAGCACTATTATATGCACAAACGTTGGTGAGAGGATCAGCAGAAGATGGATATTCGCATCTGCCATCATATCTCGAGCAAATCTCCTTAGCAAATCCCGATTCTATCACGCCTATAAAACTTGATTCTATCAATAGATTTAAGTATCTATTTCTCTCTTTTGGAGCTTCTATCAAAGGTTTTAAGTATCAGAGAAGGGTCATTGTGGTGGATGGGACTCACCTAAGTGGGAGGTATGGAGGTGTTTTGTTAGTTGCAGCCGCACAAGATGGGAATTTTCAGATATTTCCCTTGGATTTTGGGATCGTAGATGCTGAAGATGAACCTTCTTGTGAATGATTTTTCACAAAATTGGCTACTTGTGTATCTGATGAGAAGCCTCTAGTGATAGTCTCTGACGGGCACACAACCATTAAAAGTGCGTGTAATAAGGTGTTTCCTTGGGCAAGCCGATGAATATGTTATTATCACCTTCAAGATAACATTGTCAAAAAGTATAAATGAAAACATCTCTTGTACTTGTTGAAAGGTGCTGTTTGACCGGTACATGGCTGAGATATGGAGTGCAAACCCGGACCTTGGAACGGTTTTGGAGAATGTAGACATCAGCCTATGGTCAAGGGTTTATTGTTAGGGGGACATGTACAACATAAAAACAAGCAACATCGCTGAATCTATTAAATCCGCACTGAAGCGAGCTAGAAGATTTCCGCTTCAGTTCTTGTTGGAGTTCATAAGGGAGAAGCTAGGAAAATGGTTTTGGAAAAGGAGAGAAGATGCTTTGAGTCTCCTGACAGATCATAGTCGTAGTGTTGAATACTTACTTTCTGTTTGATCGAAGATAACAGATACGATGAGGGCCCAACCAA
Source organism: Eruca vesicaria subsp. sativa (assembly GCA_932364175.1). Classification (NCBI taxonomy): domain Eukaryota; kingdom Viridiplantae; phylum Streptophyta; class Magnoliopsida; order Brassicales; family Brassicaceae; genus Eruca; species Eruca vesicaria. The sequence continues at coordinate 142,035 of CAKOAT010678487.1, read as the reverse complement.
TTGATGGATGTCGATTCTTTGTGAAAGGTGGCAAAATGGACTGTCTGGTTGATTTGGAGAATAGAAAGTGTGATTGTGGTGTTTATGAAGTGGAGAAAATACCTTGCTCTCATGCTATAGCTGCTGGATCATATGCTCGTCTGCATATCTCCATCCTTGTAAATCTAGTGTACTCAAGAATTATTTGTTTGCAGGATACTCAGAGAATATATATCCTTGTGCTGGACAACAAGTTCAGGAACACACATGCTTTCCTCCGGCCGAAAGCGTGGTCCGGGGAGACAGAAGAAATCAAGATGACAATCTTGGTTGGAGCTATCCCGGATGAGGGGATGCAAACCTCGAAAACAACACATGGTCTATAAATGTTCAGTATGCAGAGAAACTGGTCATACGAAAGCACAATGTAAAGAATGATGTGGATGACCTTCAATTAAGTCTTCTAGATGAGCATTCAGTCGTCTAGGGTTTATTCTTCCAGCATATTTTAATGTTAGTCGCCCAGTGTTTAGTATTAAGAATTTGTGTTATGAATCTATGTATTAAGAATTTGTGTTAAGAATCTATGTATTAAGAATTTGTTTTATGAATCTATGCATTAAGAATTTGTGTTATGAATATATGTAGTTAGGTTGTCTGGAAAGTCTTATAGTTAGGTCGTCTGGACGACTTAGTAGATGACTTATAGTTAGGTTGTCTGGAAAGTCTTCCAGCTAGACGAATTACTAGAAGACTTACAGTTAGGTCGTTTGGAAATTCTTCTAGATGGACAACTTAGAAGACTTGTAATTAAGTGTCTTCCCAGTTGACTTAATTATAAGTCATCTGGCAAGTCTTCCAGCTGGACGACTTAGTAGATGACTTATAGTTAGGTCGTCTGGAAAGTCTTCCAGCTGGACAACTTAGTAGAAGACTTGTAATTAAGTGTCTTCCCAGTTAATTTAAGAAATTGCACTACCGAAGACTTTATATTTGTATTATCCGAAAGGTTCCAAAAGAATACAACATTCCGACTTATAGTTAAGTCGTCCAACATTCCACACGACTTAACTGTAAGTCTTCTGTGCAGAAGACATATTACAAAAAACAAAAAAAAACATACAAACATCAGCCTAATCAAGTCCAAATACAAACATACAAACATCAGCCTAATCATAAGTACCCACGTTCTCATCATTATCCTTGTTTTCTTTCTCATGCTGGCCAGGGAGCTCTTTAAATATATCCACCGCCATCTTATCCCTCATAATCTTCCTGTTTCCCCTAGCAAAGTATTTTTTATTAAATTGTATCCCAAGAGCATGACATTCAATGTACCTTAGAGCGTACACGCCACAATCACCAGCTCGGGCCTGAGTTATATCGATGTCACGGGTAAAATGTGAATGGCTCCAGGGAGTATTGGGCATGTTGTTCATCAAAGGTAGCGCACTCAACAAGCAGATAAGGGACCATAAAGAGAAAATTCTCCATTATCACAGCGAGTTCTTCATCAGAGATAGAAGAATAAATGATGTCCTAGACGACTATGTGTCTCTTAGGATCGATATCCACATAGTAATGCAATGACAGTCATTGTAGTTCACTGGCGCATAGATATCATCAATATCCATCCCCACATCTTGTTCTATCGGAAAAATGAGGGTATATCGCCTGAATAATAATTCCATGCTCCACCAGGGAGCCTTCTTCCTAAACCGTTGTGATCAGGCTCCGATTCCTTAAAATCGTGGTAGTTAAATCTCCATTGCTGAGAAAAGAGATAATTAAGGAAGCACATCCTGTCGCTCCTGAAATTTTCTGGCTTAGCAGAGTACCTCTTCTTCAACACATTATTCTAAGCATCAATATGCTGCATTTCAAATAATATAAGTCAGGAGATATCAGACGAATTACTAGTAAGTCATATGGTAGTATTCTATGTAGAAGACTTATCAAACGACTTACTGGTAAGTCGTCTGGTAATTCGTCTACAGAGAAGACTTATCAGACGACTTACTGGTAAGTCGTCTACAGAGAAGACTTATCAGTAAGTTATCTAGTAAGTCCTTTACGTAGACGACTTACCAGATGATTTAATGGTTAGTCGTCTAGGTAGAAGACTTACCAGACGACTTAGCAGATGCCTTACCAGACGAAGTCGTCTAGAAGATATAAGTCATAGCAGAAGACTTACACAGTCTTCCAGCCAAGATAAGGAAGTCCGGAGGGTGTGATACCACCTAGTTGGTGTTGTACGTGATTTTTGTCGAGAGGTATGTTATACTGAATGCAAATACAAAATGTTGAAAAGCAATCAGTTTTGTAGACTAAATCAAGCTATTATGGGAAAAGCAATCACTTACGGATCAGTTTTCAACCAGTCAACGAGCTCCTTCAATTTGTTCCTGTTAAGTGGTTCAAAATGATTGTAGCCTGGAGTTTGCTTTTTGTTTAGAATGATCACTTTGACCATGTTGTTTGCCGTATAAGGAGATTGTTGTGAGGCAGAAAGTTTCCTTGTTTGATCACTCTTCGCACGTATACCTGCCAAAGCAGTTTCCCTCTTTTTTTGATATCTAGATGTCTCATGCAGTAAATCTGAAACAGTGGGTACTTGTTTCTCTAATAGAACAAGGCTCGATTCCGGAGGGAGGCTCGATTCTGTAGGTTTATCCTCAACCTGGCTCGGAACTATACTCATCTCTTTCGAGAAACTAGCATCTGCGGACAAATCTTTTGCTTTACCCCCCAGCAAGCTTTTCCTTCCCGTGTTCGCCCCATTAACACTTTCAATCTACAATAATAACCAAAACAAAACAAGCACACTATAAAAAAGATCAATTCCAAACAATTATAACCAAAGATCTATTTCAAACATAAAATAAAATCAATATACAAAATTGTTGGGGTCAAAATCGGTACGACGGAATCAATAACCAAAACTCCCCGCAAAAATAGAAAAGGAATAGTTTTATAAAACCCGAAGAGTCGTTTTATAAAACTCAAAGTCATTTATAAAACTCGCAGACCGTTTTATAAAACTCGAGAAGCCGTTTTATAAAACTCAAGAAATCGTTTTATAAGACTCGAAGATCGTCTTATAAAACTCAAGAATCGTTTTATAAAACTCGAGAATCGTTTTATAAAACTCGAGAAGCCGTTTTATAAAACTCGAGAAGCCGTTTCATAAAACCCAAAGATCGTTTTATAAAACTCGAGAAATCGTTTTATAAAACTCGAGAAGCAGTTTTATAAAACCCGAAGATCGTTTTATAAAACTCGAGAAATCGCTTTATAAAACTCGAGAAGCCGTTTTATAAAACTCGAGAAATCGTTTTATAAAACTCGAGAATCGTTTTATAAAACTTGAAAAGCCGTTTTATAAAACTCGAGAAATCGTTTTATAAAACTCGAGAATCGTTTTATAAAACTCGAAAAATCGTTTTATAAAACTCAAATATCGTTTTATAAAACTCAAAGAATCGTTTTACGAAACCGCAAAAAACCGAAACAAGCCGTAAAACGCGAACTAGTCATGACTAGTTCGCCCATGGGTGAACTAAGCCGAACCGGCTTAGTTCGCCAATGGGCGAATTAAGAGGCACTCGACTAGTTCGCCCAGCTTAGTTCGCTAATGGGCGAACTAAGAGGCACTCGACTAGTTCGCCCATTGGGGAACTAAGCTGGCCCAGCTTAGTTCGCCAATGGGCGAACTAGGAGGCACTCGACTAGTTCGCCGACGGGCGAACTAGAGATTTCCCGGATATCCCACGCCCCGATCTGTCACATTCCCGATTCGAAACTTACGACACGGTCGCGTTCCGAACCACGGCCGAAACATCTCCCGTTCCATCTCGATCCGACTTATCGTATGAGTTTTACGATAAAAACCGTAAAACTTCGTTTTCTCGATAAATAACTCGAAGAAATCGTATAAAACGGTAACGGTTAAACGAAACACCGAACATTGCCTAAGCTATACGATTTATTTGAGATTTCTCGTTGAAATCATAAAAAACGTGTTTTTAATAAAAAACGTCGAGTAAATCATAAAAAAACGTATTTTTAATAAAAAAGTCGAGTAAATCGTAAAACCTTACGATTAACTCGAGGAATTTATTAAAAACGATGTCAGATTAGGAAACGATCCCGTAAAAGTCAGAAAACGGATTTATCGCAAAACGGCCCGGAAGGACCTAAAACGCGATAAAAACCCATCTCGCGATCATAACGGACTCTAACCCGAAGATTCGATAACGTTTTGACGGTTTACTCGCAGAAGGAAAATAAAAGGCAAGTTTGAAGATAAATAGAAGATTTCCGCGGAAGAAAAGGAAGGATCGAGAAAAATGGAAGATTCTCGAAATACTCAAATCCGGCAAAATGGAAAGATTGAACCGTCAAGGCAAGGAGTATATAAACCAGAGGCGTAGGGCAGAAGAAGCACACGAGTTTTCAGAGCTTTCACCACCAAACTTAGCATTTAGGAATATTTCCGTTTTCGTTATCGAGCTGCGTCTCAACTAGGGTTTTAGTCTTAGATTGTTTGAACTAGGAATTTCGCCGACGGCTCACGCAGCTAAGGCAACTCTCGTTGTAACCGTTCTTACGCGAATTCAGAATAAGAATCCTTCTTGCTCTCAATCTCGTTTTTCTTTTTATATCTTTCAATTTATTCATATTAGTCGCGTTCTTGGTTACTTGTCGTTGGCTTTCGCAGAGATCCGGTTCCTCTGGAAAATTAGGGTTTTCCTAAGTTTCCTTATTTAACGGAAATCGACAGGTGTGAATTTCGGTTCCCACAGTTTGGCGCTAGAAGGAGGGGGGGTCAGATTACTCTTACTCATAGCCGCAAAACGCTTGACCAAAACGATGTCTGGATGTATGAAAGACAAAATCGCAACTCGCAAAAAGACGCTGGTAAAACAACTCCAGCAGCGACTGCTCCTACAGCCAACGCTCACGCAAACACTGTAGTACTCAGCAAAATCGAAAACCTAATCGCGACTCTTCGCCACGGGAAGAGCAACAAAACAAGCTCACGATTTCTATCTCATATCACTAAGGGCAACGATAAAATCTATCAAACCCCATAATGTTTTTCTTATTTCCGAATTGGAAAAATCTCACGCATTAAGCAAAAGACGTTTTCCGAGAACCTTTTGGAAAAATAAAACTCGCTCTCCCAGAAACTGCGGAACAAACTGTAAGTTACGCGCGAAATAAATCCTAGGATACTCGCGAAAAACCCTAGGCTGTTCGCGGAAAAATCCTGAGGTAACCCGCGGAAAAAACCGTAGGTTATTCGCGGAAAAACCCTAGGTTGTTCGCGGAAAAACCCTAGGTTACTCGCGGAGAAAATCCTTAGGTAACTCGCGGAAAAACCCTAGGTTACTCGCGGAGAAAATCCTTAGGTAACTCGCAGAAAAAACCGTAGGTTACTCGCGGAAAAACCTAGGTTGTTCGCGGAAAAACCCTAGGTTACTCGCGGAGAAAGCCCTAGGTTACTCGCGGAGAAAGTCCTAGGTTATTCGCGGAAAACCATAGGTTATTCGCGACAAAACCCTAGGTTACTCGCGGAAGAACCGTAGGCTACTCGCAGAATATCGGGCAATACTATCCAGCCGAAAAGACGGTGAGTTGGCCAAGCAACCTAGCTCGCCATCTTGGCGTGCTGACCGGCTTTCCACCTCGTCCCAGAGGCACTGAATTTTCCCCGAGGGTCCGTACAATACAACTCATAGCTATGGTGAGCCGGACCGTACTCTAAACAATAATCGCACTACTTTTCGTTTCGTCTCAATCAAAGTCTTCGTTAAGGTTTTATAACGAAAACAAGATAGCTTGATGAATCGGGACCGTGCTCGCAGACTCACCATTAGGCAAGTTGGACTAGCTCGACGGATCGAAACATCTCCATCTCGAATCTTGATCGAGTCGCTTTTCGTTTCGTCTCAATCGGACTTTCCGTTGATATTCTACGACGAAAACAAGTTAACCCGACGAATCGAGATCACCCGCGCCAAGCGTCTTAGCTCGCCAAACGTAGAGCTAGCCAGCTCGCCATACAGCGAGCTGAACCAAGTGTCTAGCTCGCCCAAGAGACGCTGACTTCGCCCCAAGGTTTCTTACCATCCGGATCGCCACACGGCGAGCTGAAAGGGTTCACCCGACTTGCCCTACGTCGAGCTGAACCAATCCTCGAGTTCTCTCGAAGTCTTGATCGCGCTGATTCTCGTTTCGTCTGAACCAGAATTTCCATCGAGATTTTACGATAAAACCGCAAAGATCTGTTTCTTCGTACAAGTTCGAATCAATCGTCTAAAACGGAAACAGTTGACTTAACCCCAAAGTTGCCTAAACTATACGAGAAATCTGAACTCTCTAAACCTAATCCGATTCTACGAAACTCTTCCACGCTAAGTCGAAAATATCCAATCATAAACACGTGATTGATTTTTTCGATATACAAAGCGCACCTAGTCGGTCAAATAAAACCAGCAGTACGAAGAAACAAGAACACGAGCTCCGACGGTTAAGTCTTCTCCCCGCTCCGATACTCTCGCTGGTAATTCATCGAAGACCGGTAGGTCAAAAGATGAAGAACGAAGAATAGACGACCCCAAATCATCGATGAAGCTAAGGTATGTCCGATTCGAAAATTTTATTAGACTTCTAATTTCTCGTAGGTAAGAAACGAAAACGTCTTGAAAATTGCCAAGAAACCTAGAGAACTTAGAATTTAGAAGACAGTCTAGCATGCTAAGTCGTAAGCTATTTTTGTCTATCTCGATTTGTTGTTCTCTAACCATTCAGGCATAACTCGCAAACCGATCCAATCTCTCGTACAACCGAGAAGCGATCGCCACGCATTCAAACGTACTCATTTCCTAAAAGAAAGAAGGAGCTAGAGACGCTGACGTAGTCTTAAAACCGACTCGCTCCTAGAAGTTTTTGTAAATCAGACATACTCCAAGTCATCTCCGATCCACCATTGTCTTTAATCGACCCGGATTATCGATCATCCAAATCCTTCAAACGAAACTCGTCTTTCTTCTTTCGCCGAACATTTTTCCTCGCGTCAAGAAAACGCTTTCTAAAATAAGCGGAAAAATATTCGGACGATGCAACGCCTCGTCGAAATCATCCCAAAAGCAACGACAATCTAAAAACCGTCTAAGTGCTAAAGACTGATCCAAACTGTCTGGGAAATAATCTCGACGAATATACGGCATCTCTCGTCGCAATCATGCGGCTAGAAAATCTCTGCGAAACTTCAGAGCGAAACTCGATTATTTGCCGAAGTCATAAAGATCTTCTCAAACTTGATAAAACAAGTAGAAGAGTCGAAATCTTTAGGCATCAAAGCATTGATCTCATTTTACGTCAAACCAAGTGAGTCACGGAATAATGTCAAGAACATTTGCGGCGAAAGAAAGATCGAGAACACAAAGCAGCAATAGAGAACACGTCCTCCCTTCTCGCTGACTGATCCTATTGCTGATCATGTGATTCATTCCGCCCGAGAAACCCGCTAAAACGTTTTGCGACTAGATCCCGGCGAAATAACTTTTGGTAAAACTCCACGAGTGACTCAAAAAAAAAACTATCACCGAAGAATCAAAGACTAAGCGGAAAGGTTTCTCGAAAAATCTGCGGAAACATTGTTAACCGTATGCGTCGAGTCGATTTACTAATTTCATCGCCCGTTGCTTACACGAGAAATCCTTCGTATAGTCAGGATCATGTCATAACGAAGTAACTCTCGAAAGTAAACGTAACAGGTTTTGCGAAAAGTACTTTCCTTATAGCAAAAACCAAGCTATACAATCCGGCACTGGGCGGCCAATCTAAACTTTGCCTCCTCGCGACACGATCTGAAAAATCTCACTCTTTAGCCCATCGGTTCACGAGCATCCGCTCTCATTCCTCCCGTTTACATCCGAGAATTAGACCGCCCCGCAAACGACTCCGCACGGGCTCTGCATCGAGCTTCTTAGGATCTGTCTACCTCGAGTAAAAAAGAAACAACTTCCATACAAAGGAAAGTTTATACGAAACTTTCATCGTATAAATCAAACCTACAACGGAAAAATGTTTTCTATAAACACGGGCACACTTGGGGTATCAAGCTTGACAAACGCTACTCGGCTATTGTCCGATCGCGCTTCACTTCAATGCAAGGTTTACAAACCGACTCGACCTTTTCGATAGCACGAAAGTGTCGTGGTCTAATCCTCTACCAAATACGACCTTGGCTGTGCGGCTGAACACAACCTTCGCACTAAGCCAATACATTCAACGGATAATGCAAACTTGTCGAAAATCGGCTAAGTTCTGTATTCTCGCGATTCACTCTATTCCCGAAGCAAGTTTCCTAAAAAATCCGACGTATAAGAAAACACTCGTACCAGAGCTCCTAAAGCCGTACGAATCTCGGAAGGTCAACATTTCACAAAGCACCGTAACGAAAAACGCTTCGTTTCGGGGAAAAAACTTACGCGACCTCTCGGTCCTAATTGCTCTGGCACAAATTGTAAAACTATCTAACATCGAAACATGAATGTAAGTTTTAATTGCGAATATCCGCAAACGAACCAAAGTGTTCCTGCAAAGCAGGGTTAAGACAAAACCCTCGCAGCACCGCGCAACATCTTCGAGCCCGCAAACATTCCGAACACGAAACGCAGCATATAAAATAAAAACCAACTTTCGGCACTGCGAGACGTCGCAGACGCTCGGAGATTAGTTTTTCGACATAAATACCTTCCTCGATAAAGTCATTTTCTTAGAAGACCTAACAGTCCGTCCGCGACTATAAAATTACGCAAAACTTCTTAACGTACGTATCCTTCGCGAAGGCCAAAACAACGTAAACATTTATCGCCTAAAAAGTTTGTTGCTGATCACAACAAACTCGCAACAGTCCTAAACAAACTTAAGTTATCTCGCAGAGATAGCTCTCGAACACCCGACACAAGAGTAATAGCACTATAAAAGAAATCCAAACTTTTGGTCAGCACTTCCGGGCAACTTAGAAATTGTTCCCGGTGAGATGCTCGGTTCCAACCAGACGAATCGTATAAGCCGAGAACCTATCGCGGATTCTAAATCGGTATGGAATCAGGTTAAAATCGCGACAGACAAAACGAAAGCCGACTAGTCATCGCATAGCCTCAATCCGAAAGTAAACCTAGGTCTTGCCCTAAACCCAGCACACTGGTCGCTAACGTCTCAAGGCATGAATCGAGATCCTAAAGGCATGTCTCTTCGTCTATATCTAAACACTCACTCGATTTACTAAGCATACTAAAACGGGCAAACGAACAAGGCGATACACTAAGGGAAAAAGGAATGCGAGACGACAACTTCGGACCTCCCTCAATATCAACTCATACGAATAAAAACACGCTCTTAAAAACTCAAACTGATTTTTAATAAAGCCGCAAAAGCGGCAGGGACCCAGAGCCGCACACGGCCAGTCCGAAAACTATAACGGCCACGCTCGGCCAGACCAAACGGCCTACGAGGCTAGTCTCAAGGCCGGCAAAGGTCCAGATGCCATCGACATCAATACGCTCGATAATTCATACACAACATATAACTAGACCGTAAAGGTCTTGCTAGGAAACAGGTCATACGAACCTTAACCCCAAAACGAACTACGAAAGGCTTGATCCCCTCAAAAGGGTACGTAGGCAGCCTTCACAAGGCACAGCCCTAATCTTAAACGCTTTCCGCTCCCTGGAGAGTGGAAAGATCACTTTCAACGGACCTTTCCGACCATTAATTCCGCCTAACTTAACTAAAACTGGTTAACCACTCGCAAGAACCTTACGCTAAAGGCTCAAGATTCTTACGAGCTGGGGGGCTAACTGTTGGGGTCAAAATCGGTACGACGGAATCAATAGCCAAAACCCCCCGCAAAAATACAAAAGGAATAGTTTTATAAAAACCGAAGAGTTGTTTTATAAAACTCAAAGTCATTTATAAAACTCGCAGACCGTTTTATAAAACTCGAGAAGCCGTTTTATAAAACTCGAGAAATCATTTTATAAAACTCGAGAATCGTTTTATAAAACTCGAAAAGCCGTTTTATAAAACTCGAGAAATCGTTTTATAAAACTCGAGAATCGTTTTATAAAACTCGAAAAATCATTTTATAAAACTCGAATATCGTTTTATAAAACTCAAAGAATCGTTTTACTAAACCGCAAAAAACCGAAACAAGCCGTAAAACGCGAACTAGTCGAGTGCCTCTTAGTTCGCCCATCGGCGATTTAAGCCGGCCCGGCTTAGTTCCCCGATGGGCGAACTAGTCCATCTCGACTAGTTCGCCCATTGGCGAACTAAGCCGGCCCGGCTTAGTTCTCCGACGGGCGATCTAGAGATTTCCCGGATATCCCGCGCCTCGATCTCCCGCATTCCCGATTCGAAACTTACGACACGTTCGCGTTCCGAACCACGGCCAAAACATCTCCCGTTCCATCTCGATCCGACTTATCGTATGAGTTTTACGATAAAAACTGTAAAACTTCATTTTTTCGATAAAGAACTTGAAGAAATCGTATAAAACGGTAAAGGTTAAACGAAACACCGAACATTGCCTAAACTATACGATTTATTTGAGATTTCTCGTTGAAATCATAAAAAACGTGTTTTTAATAAAAAAACGTCAAGTAAATCGTAAAAAAACGTATTTTTAATAAAAAGTCGAGTAAATCGTAAAACCTTACGATTAACTCGAGGAATTTATTAAAAAAGATGTCAGATCAGGAAACGATCCCGTAAAAGTCAGAAAACGGATTTATCGCAAAATGGCCCGGAAGTAACTAAAACGCGATAAAAACCCATCTCGCGATCTTAACGGACTCTAATCCGGAGATTCGATAACGTTTTGACGGTTTACTTGCAGAAGGAAAATAAAAGGCAAGTTTGAAGATAAATAGAAGATTTCCGCGGAAGAAAAGGAAGGATCGAGAAAAATGGAAGATTCTCTAAATACTCAAATCCGGCAAAATGGAAAGATCGAACCGTCAAGGCAAGGAGTATATAAACCAGAGGCGTAGGGCAGAAGAAGCACACGAGTTTTCAGAGCTTTCACCACCAAACTTAGCATTTAGGAATATTTTCGTTTTCGTTATCAAGCTGCGTCTCAACTAGGGTTTTAGTCTTAGATTGTTTGAACTAGGAATTTCGCCGACGGCTCACGCAGCTAAGGCAACTCTCGTTGTAACCGTTCTTACGCGAATTCGGAATAAGAATCCTTCTTGCTCTCAATCTCGTTTTTCTTTTTATATCTTTCAATTTATTCATATTAATCGCGTTCTTGGTTACTTGCCGTTGGCTTTCGCAGAGATCCGGTTCCTCTGGAAAATTAGGGTTTTCCTAAGTTTCCTTATTTAACGGAAATCGACAGGTGTGAATTTCGGTTCCCACAAAAATCCATAAATAGAACCAAAACAAGCACACTATAAACAAAGCACCCATGTTCTTTCATACAAGAAACAAAGCAAATCCAACTTTCAGTTCTTATTCTTAAGACTTTGTCTAGTCAGTTTCTTGTTGCGAGAGGATCCTTTACTAACCCCCTCTCCGTGCGTTTTAGGTTGTGAGCTAGTGTTTTGAGATGATGCCCCTTTCCCTTTTTTGGTGATACCAACGATCTTCTCCACAGCTTCCACCCTTTAAAACAGATACTTGATCTCCTTAAGGCACGTCCCAAACCCTTCACTCATGGCATCGAGTACGTCCTTCAAAGAATCCTTCAACATTCTTTCATTATCCCCGATCCTGAGTATGATCGTCTGGACAGACCATGGTGCGAGGAGACGCATCAGTCAGGTCACGAGACCTAAATGCAAGCATACCATGGTCTAGGAACGTGGTTAAGGTCATTAGGGAGCTGAGACTTAGCCAGATAAAGAAGGGAAAGGAGTTAAAGGAGCTACACGAGTCAAGGGGTAGCTCAACGGGGTGTTGGGACAGCTCAACTTAGCTCGGGGAAGCTTGGGTAAGCTCAGCCCAGATCGGTCTAGCTTCACACTCACTGGTCATCTTACACCAGCTGAAATGTCATGTTTCCATTCCTGGAACTTGACATAAGGCTTAGACGTTTGATAGAAACGAGACTGCTTTGGTGCAGAACATGTGAAATGATCGTGGCCAAGTCCAATGAAGTGAATGATCAGAATGGATCAAAGAAGACTAGGTCTAGGTCTGTGAATAGACCAAGGGACTTATAAATATTGTACAAGATGAAGATATCAAGCTGTACGAAGTGTATCACAGCTGGGTGATGCGAGTAAGAAGCTTAACCAGCTGGACGTAGCTCAGTTGGAGCTCAAGTAGAGTGTGTCAGCTCCTTAAGCTAGATGGACTAGCTCATTCAGCTGGGTCAGCTGGGGATCATCTCAACTCAGCTGGACTGAGTGTTCAAGTCTTGGGCAGTTAGGCCGGGTCTGGACAGTGACCAGGCCATGTGGATGACCCATGTGTACCAATGGGCCAGTGGGCTCTTGTGGTTGGGTCAGGGACGTGTGAAACCTGTTTGTGATTGTTTTAGACATTTACAGGAGTTCTTTATCAGGCCCAGGACGTCTGGTAACTGTGTTAGGCGAATGGGTGTGATCTGGACCATTGATTAAATCAATGGTCAGAATTGATACCGAAGGGATGCATTAGTCATGGAGTAACCACCCCTTCATCTATATAATGAAGGCAAGTCCATGCCTTTGAAGGCACGCCCGGGCTTCCTTCTACATCCTGAAACACAAAGAAATACAAAGAAAATATAGAGAGTTGGTCGGATTCCCAATCCAAGATCCATGGTGATGTGAAGGCCACAAAGATGCAGTTTTGGGGCAGATCAAGTGGGATGTTGAGAACGACTCTCTACATGGTTTTGATCATTGTTAACAACACCCCAAGCCTTCTCTGGAGCCTGAGATCACACGCAAATCGTTAGGAAAGAAGGGAGATGATCGGAATCCATTCCCAAAGGCCAAGACAGCCTTAAAGGGAGATGTGTGTGGAAGCAGTTTTCATGGAAGATCAAGGGAAGAGATGAACGAATTTGGATGGTGTTTGATACTGTATGAACATATCTTAGGCTTCCTCTATGTATTGGAAACACACGCAAATACCCAGGAGAGAAGGGAGAAGGCCGGACTTCAATCTCAAGACATGAACAGTCTTGAAGGTGGATGTAGTGCAGAAACTAGTTTCATGGGTATTTCATGGAAGGGAAGTTTTGTGTGACCCTTAAATGGATCTTATCAATACTGGAGGTATGTTATAAGACTTGATGGAGGCTTGTTTTCAAGGATCATGGCCGGACATGATGCTGGAAGCCACAAGATCTACGGTTTGTGGTGTTGAACCATTTAAGCCAAAAGCATGAACCCATGGGGGAATCCATGTGGTTTATGGTCTCTGAGAACTCTGTATACACCCGTTTCTCCTTCTATATCTAAATATAATTCTCTCCTTATAATTCTACGCAATTTTGGTGACCAGAAAGGCCTTTCCATGAACCGTACATAAGTTCCGGTTCAATGGGACTGTTTTAGGCAAGATTTAGGTTTACTGATGCCAAACCACTTTTTACTGATTCAAATGGCTTAAAACTTTGAGGATAGATGTTTTAGAATGTTTAAGAATTAATGGAAAAGACTACGCACGATTTGGAGTTTATTTGCTCAAAAACCATATTTTGGCCTTGGGCTGTTTTGGGTCGGATCATAGGATTAATGATTTTTCATGTGGATTCTGACCTTAGATTCGTGTTAGTTATATTTTTTTGGTAATTTACAAAGCTTAATATTAATTTTTGGAGCACGTTTGAGTTTGGCCAAAATTGGGCAGGAACATAGCCCTTAGGCTCGGGATCATGCAATTTCTAGAACTGTGTGCTAGGTTATCAGATTAATATGTATTGAATGTGCTTGTGTGTTTATGGAGCATGTTTGCTTGTTTTCATACTGGTACCTGATGGTTAAGTGTTATTCCTTGGTAGCTATCCAAAATAAGTGAGCATACATTTGGTATCTTAGTTTGATGAGGATTGAGGTATATTATATGAACATTTTTGTGAACAGTATGGGACGTTCATGGGAGTGTAACAGTTTGGAGAATGGTATGGGACGTTTTCTAAATGTGTTATCAAACCGAGATCCAACTCAACTAGGAGAGTGGACCAGGTTCGGTAGGCTATCGAGTCCGGTGAAGGACCAGGGGTTGCTTACTCGAACGAGTCCAAAGGGTATCTAGTCAGGACGGACTAAAATCTTCTGGGTATTGATCACAGACAGGGTAATGCCTGCGGATCTGGCTTGGAAAGAATCGGGCCACCTTAGACTGTCATCAGGGAAGGTGCAGTTTGAGAGTGGATGTTGACCCCCGATCAGGTTCCAAGGTATAAAACCTCCCTCCTTTTTTGTAGTGGTTCCAGCAGTCCGAGCGGAACGGATGCTAGAGAGAGGTTGTGCAGCTATATAGCCACAATCGCCACTAAGGAGATGGTTGAGGGGTGGTAACCCAGACGGGATGCCGCTGGTCAGTGAGTTTGATGATGTGTTCGGGAGCTGCAGGGCNCTAAGGACCAGGGTCGGTATACAATCGAGTTCGGAATGGGACCAGGGTTGGCTTACGCGACCGAGTCCAAGTAACAACCAAGTCGGAGATTGACCTAGGGTTGGGATAAAGACGATCAAGTCCAGTTAGGGATAAGGATCGCATTACAACCAAGTCGGATTTTGACCTATGGTTGGGGTGAGACGGTTGAGGATCAAGTCCGATAGGGGACGAGGATCAGGACACGACCTACTCGGAGATGGACCTATGGTCGGAAGGCACAGTCGAGTCCCTGAGTGGACCTTGACCAGAATATGATCATGTCATGAATGCACCAGGATCAAAATATGACAAAGTCCGGTAATGGACAGAAGTCAAGTTGAGACTGTTTAGTCTAGTATGAACTAAGATCGCAATATGACCAAGTTGTGGTTTGTTGGAAGGACTACACGATGACATCACTTATACAAGGGATGATAGATCCTTGACTATGGTTGAGTAGCCAAGTAAGGATGCCATAAGCGAAAAACAGACGGACCACTTGATAAGATTTTGGTTAAATCTCTATCAAGTGGGGGAGACGTGTTAAAAGGCTGATCAAGGACGTGATCAGTAAGATAGAAATGACAATGAAGGCTGAATGCCCAGAGTGGTATGGTTAGTTCAGTAAGGAAGATACACTTGGACCGGATTCGAGGACGAATCCCTATTAAGTGGGGGAGACTTGTCATGTCCCCAATCCTGAGTATGATCGTCTGGACGGACCATGGTGCGAGGAAACGCTTCAGTCAGGTCATGAGACCTAAAGTTTAGCATACCACGGTCTAGGAACGTGGTTAAGGTCATCCGGAAGCTGAGACTTAGCCAGATAAAGAAGGGAACAGAGTTAAAGGAGCTACACGAGTAAAGGGGCAGCTCAACGGGGTGTTGGGACAGCTCGACCTAGCTCGGGGAAGCTTGGGTAAGCTCAGCCCAGCTCGGTCTAGCTTCACACTCACTGGTCATCTTACACCAGCTGAAATGTCATGTTTTCATTCCTTGAACTTGACATAAGACTTAGACGTTTGATAGAAACGAGACTGCTTTGGTGCAGAACATGAGAAATGATCGTGGCCAAGTCTGATGAAGTGAATGATCAGAATGAAGCAAAGGAAGACTAAGTCTAGGTCAGTGAATAGACCAAGGGACTTAGAAAGATTGTACAAGATGAAGATATCAAGCTGTACGAAGTGTATCCCAGCTGGGTGATGCGAGCAAGAAGCTCAAGCAGCTGGACGTAACTCAGTTGGAGCTCAGGTAGAGAATTTCAGCTCCTTATGCTGGATGGACTAACTCACTCAGATGGGTCAGCTGGGGATCAGCTCAACTCAGCTGGACTGAGTGTTCAAGTCTTTGGCAGTTGGGCCGGGTCTGGACAGTGACCAGGCCATGTGGATGACCCATGTGTACCAATGGGCCAGTGGGCTCTTGTGGTTGGGTCAGGGACGTGTGAAACCTGTTTGGGCTTGTTTTATACATGTCCAGGAGTTGTTTATCAGGCCCAGGACGTCTGGTAACTGTCTTAGGCGAATGAGTGTGATCTGGACCATTGATTAAATCAATGGTCAGAATTGATACCGAAGGGATGCATTGGTCATGGAGTAACCACCCCTTCTTCTATATAATGAAGGAAAGTACATGCCTTTGCAGGCATGAAATGGCTTCCTCCTAAATCCTGAAACACAAAGAAATACAAAGAAAATACAGAGAGTTGGTCGGATTCCCAATCCAAGNGTGTGATCTGGACCATTGATTAAATCAATGGTCAGAATTGATACCGAAGGGATGCATTGGTCATGGAGTAACCACCCCTTCTTCTATATAATGAAGGAAAGTACATGCCTTTGCAGGCATGAAATGGCTTCCTCCTAAATCCTGAAACACAAAGAAATACAAAGAAAATACAGAGAGTTGGTCGGATTCCCAATCCAAGATCCATGGTGATGTGAAGGCCACAAAGAGGCAGTTTTGGGGCAGATCAAGAGGTTAGTTGAGAACGACTCTCTGCACGGTTTTGATCATCGTGGAAAACACCCAAAGCCTTCTCTGGAGCCTGAGAACACACGCAAATGGTGAGGAAAGAAGGGAGATGACCGGAATCCATTCCCAAAGGCCAAGACAGCCTTAAAGAGAGATGTGTGTGGAAGCAGTTTTCATGGAAGATCAAGGGAAGAGATGAACGACTTTGGATGGTGTTTGATACTGTATGAACATATCTTAGGCTTCCTCTATGTATTGGGAACACACGCAAATACCCAGGAGAGAAGGGAGAAGGCCGGACTTCAATCTCAAGGCATGAACATCCTTGAAGGTGGATGTAGTGCAGAAACTAGTTTCATGGGTGTTCCATGGTAGGGAAGTTTTGTGCGACCAATGAATGGATCTTATTAATACTGGAGGTATGTGATAAGACTTAATGGAGGCTTGCTTTGGAGGAGCATGGACGGAGATGCTGCTGGAAGCCACAAGATCTAAGGTTAGTGGTGTTGAACCATTTAAGCCAAAGGCATGAAACCATGGGTGAATCCATGTGGTTTATGGTCTCTGGGAACTCTGGATACACCCGTTTCTCCTTCTCTATCTAAATATAATTCTCTCCTTATAATTCTACGCAATTTTGGTGACCAGAAAGGCCTTCCCATGAACCGTACATAAGTTCCGGTTCAATGGGACTGTTTTAGGCCAGATTTGGGTTTACTGATGCCAAACAACTTTTTACTGATTCAAATGGCTTGAAACATTGAGGATAGATATTTTAGAATGTTTAAGAATTAATGGAAAAGACTACGCACGATTTGGAGTTGATTTTCTCAAAAACCATACTTTGGCCTTGGGTTGTTTTGGGTGTCGGATCATAGGGTTAATGATTTTTCATGTGGATTCTGACCTTAGATTCGTGTTAGTTATATTTTTTTGGTAATTTACAAAGCTTAATATTAATTTTTGGAGCACGTTTGCGTTTGGCCAAAATTGGGCAGGAACATAGCCATTAGGCTCGGGATCATGCAATTTCTAGAACTGTGTGCTAGGCTATCAGATTAATATGTATTGACTGTGCTTGTGTGTTTATGGAGCATGTTTGCTTGTTTTCATACTGGTACCTGAGGGTAAGGCTGGTACTGGGTGGCGTGGACCACAAGTACGGATTATGGTTGTTATTATGCACGGAGGCCGTGTGTGATCTGATCATGGGTAAAGAGGGACGACCTTATCCATGGTTGATGGACCAAGGTGTCTGCTCTATTTTATCAAAGGATGCACAGGTTAGTCCAGGAGAGGGACTTGCTATCATATCCTACAAGCGTGAGGAGAATGGGTGATGCATTAGCTGAGAGGAGCTAGATGCAGTGCCATTGCTGATGAAGACTTCCCAAAGGTTACTTGGTCAGTGGGGATGGTTGGTTGAAGTACTAAGTACCCAAGGGGAGATGTTTATGCAGGTGTAAAAGTGCTGGGCGAGTTGGCAGGCAGCTGGGCGCAACTATCTTGTAGCTCGATCAGCTGGAAGAGATTAGATGGAACCTCAGGAGAAGTGGTTTAGCTTAGCTAGCTGGATGAGCTATCTAAACAAGCTGAAGCAGCTGGCCCTATCTTGGTTTCAGCTAGCTTAGGTGTGTCAGCTCGATGAGCTGGACGAGCTAGCTAAGTAAGCTAGGAGTATGAGCTAGCTAAGTCAGCTAGGAGGATGAGTTGACTAGATCAGCTTGACCGATGAGCTAACAAGCTCCGTGGATGTGGCAAAGGTATGGTCTAGCTACTTTCTTTTTTATATAGCTTGAATGGTCTAGGGGAATGGAACCTTGGACTTGTATGACTTGTAACTTGTAAGGATCGATCTATAAGCTGGAAGGCAGTTCAGTGAACTGACCAAGGCATAGACGATTATATGGGACAAGTGTTAGATTGGTTTTAGACCAATGGTTAGTATAGAATAATCCGCTGCGTATGAATAGAAATGATGTAAGCTAGGGAAAGACCAGGGTAGTCTTAAGCTAAGATCTGAGTTAGCCCTCGCCTATGGGCAATATTATTTATAAAGGGCGAAAAATTTAGAGGTTCAGTCCGGAAGAGGACCGAGCGACGTGAGGCTTTGACCGCGGCCTGGACGGCCGGGTTTGGGTCTTACAATTCGGTATCAGAGCATGCTTGATCCTGTTAAGGACAATGCTTAAGATGTTGAGTTCCAAACCGATATTATTTCTGAAAACTAAGATGACTTGGAACCTTAGCTGCGGTGAGCCAAGTGAGGGTTAAGGTAAGATTGGGTTTCATGTTTGAGAATAGGGAAGTTCCAAGATGAGCCGGCTTAGACAAGATGTACTCTCCAAGGGCAAGACCCAAAAGACAGAAGGGTTAGTTCATCTAGTTATTTGAAAGTAATAGACGGATTGGACAAGGGAAGCAATGCAAGACTTTTGTAAGGATAACCTCGATAGGGGAGGTAACATGGACCAGAGAGTGGCTTAGTTTGAAAGAAACGTGCAGCACTCTACTGAGGTTAAGTGTTATTCCTTGGTAGCTATCCAAAATAAGTGAGCATACATTTGGTATCTTAGTTTGATGAGGATTGAGGTATATTATATGAACATTTTTGTGAACAGTATGGGACGTTCATGGGAGTGTAACACTTTGGAGAATGGTATGGGACGTTTTCTAAATGTGTTATCAAACCGAGATCCTACTCAACTAGGAGAGTGGACCAGGTTCGGTAGGCTATCGAGTCCGGTGAAGGACCAGGGGTTGCTTACTCGAACGAGTCCAAAGGGTATCTAGTCAGGACGGACTAAAATCTTCTGGGTATTGATCACAGACAGGGTAATGCCTGCGGATCTGGCTTGGAAAGAATCGGGCCACCTTAGACTGTCATCAGGGAAGGTGCAGTTTGAGAGTGGATGTTGACCCCCGATCAGGTTCCAAGGTATAAAACCTCCCTCCTTTTTTGTAGTGGTTCCAGCAGTCCGAGCGGAACGGATGCTAGAGAGAGGTTGTGCAGCTATATAGCCACAATCGACACTAAGGAGATGGTTGAGGGGTGGTAACCCAGACGGGATGCCGCTGGTCAGTGAGTTTGATGATGTGTTCGGGAGCTGCAGGGCATTCCCCCTGATAGGGCAGACCCGTTCATAATAGAACTGGAACCAGGGTCGGCCCCAATGTCTAAAAGTCCATAAGCCGCATAGCTCCTGCCGAGATGGCCGAGCTAAGGACCANATGGGACCAGGGTTGGCTTACGCGACCGAGTCCAAGTAACAACCAAGTCGGAGATTGACCTAGGGTTGGGATAAAGACGATCAAGTCCAGTTAGGGATAAGGATCGCATTACAACCAAGTCGGATTTTGACCTATGGTTGGGGTGAGACGGTTGAGGATCAAGTTCGATAGGGGACGAGGATCAGGAAACGACCTACTCGGAGATGGACCTATGGTCGGAAGGCACGGTCGAGTCCCTGAGTGGACCATGACCAGAATATGATCATGTCATGAATGGACCAGGATCAAAATATGACAGAGTCCGGTAATGGACAGAAGTCAAGTTTAGACTGTTTAGTCTAGTATGAACCAAGATCGCAATATGACCAAGTTGTGGTTTGTTGGAAGGACTACACGATGGCATCACTTATACAGGGGATGATAGATCCTTGACTATGGTTGAGTAGCCAAGTAAGGATGCCATAAGCGAAAAACAGACGGACCACTTGATAAGATTTTGGTTAAATCTCTATCAAGTGGGGGAGACGTGTTAAAAGGCTGATCAAGGACGTGATCAGTAAGATAGAAATGACAATGAAGGCTGAATACCCAGAGTGGTATGGTTAGTTCAGTAAGGAAGATACACTTGGACCGGATTCGAGGACGAATCCCTATTAAGTGGGGGAGACTTGTCATGTCCCCAATCCTGAGTATGATCGTCTGGACGGACCATGGTGCGAGGAAACGCTTCAGTCAGGTCACGTGACCTAAAGGTTAGCATACCATGGTCTAGGAACATGGTTAAGGTCATCAGGGAGCTGAGACTTAGCCAGATAAAGAAGGGAACAGAGTTAAAGGAGATACACGAGTAAAGGGGTAGCTCAACGGCGTGTTGGGACAGCTCGACCTAGCTCGGGGAAGCTTGGGTAAGCTCAGCCCAGCTCGGTCTAGCTTCACACTCACTGGTCATCTTACACCAGCTGAAATGTCATGTTTTCATTCCTTGAACTTCACATAAGACTTAGACGTTTGATAGAAACGAGACTGCTTTGGTGCAGAACATGAGAAATGATCGTGGCCAAGTCTGATGAAGTGATGATCAGAATGAAGCAAAGGAAGACTAAGTCTAGGTCAGTGAATAGACCAAGGGACTTAGAAAGATATACAAGATGAAGATATCAAGCTGTACGAAGTGTATCACAGCTGGGTGATGCGAGCAAGAAGCTCAAGCAGCTGGACGTAACTCAGTTGGAGCTCAGGTAGAGTGTGTCAGCTCCTTAAGCTGGATGGACTAACTCACTCAGATGGGTCAGCTGGGGATCAGCTCAACTCAGCTGGACTGAGTGTTCAAGTCTTTGGCAGTTGGGCCGGGTCTGGACAGTGACCAGGCCATGTGGATGACCCATGTGTACCAATGGGCCAGTAGGCTCTTGTGGTTGGGTCATGGACGTGTGAAACCTGTTTGGGCTTGTTTTAGACATGTCCAGGAGTTGTTTATCAGGCCCAGGACGTCTGGTAACTGTCTTAGGCGAATGAGTGTGATCTGGACCATTGATTAAATTAATGGTCAGAATTGATACCGAAGGGATGCATTGGTCATGGAGTAACCACCCCTTCTTCTATATAATGAAGGAAAGTACATGTCTTTGCAGGCATGAAATGGATTCCTCCTAAATCCTGAAACACAAAGAAATACAAAGAAAATACAGAGAGTTGGTCGGATTCCCAATCCAAGATCCATGGTGATGTGAAGGCCACAAAGAGGCAGTTTTGGGGCAGAGCAAGAGGGAAGTTGAGAACGACTCTCTGCACGGTTTTGATCATTGTTGACAACACCCAAAGCCTTCTATGGAGCCTGAGAACACACGCAAATGGTGAGGAAAGAATGGAGATGACCGGAATCCATTCCCAAAGGCCAAGACAGCCTTAAAGGGAGATGTGTGTGGAAGCAGTTTTCATGGAAGATCAAGGGAAGAGATGAACGACTTTGGATGGTGTTTGATACTGTATGAACATATCTTAGGCTTCCTCTATGTATTGGGAACACACGCAAATACCCAGGAGAGAAGGGAGAAGGCCGGACTTCAATCTCAAGGCATGAACATCCTTGAAGGTGGATGTAGTGCAGAAACTAGTTTCATGGGTGTTCCATGGAAGGGAAGTTTTGTGCGACCCTTGAATGGATCTTATTAATACTGGAGGTATGTGATAAGACTTAATGGAGGCTTGCTTTGGAGGAGCATGGACGGACATGCTGCTGGAAGCCACAAGATCTAAGGTTAGTGGTGTTGAACCATTTAAGCCAAAGGCATGAACCCATGGGTGAATCCATGTGGTTTATGGTCTCTGGGAACTCTGGATACACCCGTTTCTCCTTCTCTATCTAAATATAATTCTCTCCTTATAATTCCACGCAATTTTGGTGACCAGAAAGGCCTTCCCATGAACCGTACATAAGTTCCGGTTCAATGAGACTGTTTTAGGCCAGATTTGGTTTACTGATGCCAAACCACTTTTTACTCATTCAAATGGCTTGAAACTTTGAGAATAGATATTTTAGAATGTTTAAGAATTAATGGAAAAGACTACGCACGATTTGGAGTTGATTTTCTCAAAAACCATACTTTGGCCTTGGGTTGTTTTGGGTCGGATCATAGGGTTAATGATTTTTCATGTGGATTCTGACCTTAGATTCGTGTTAGTTATATTTTTTTGGTAATTTACAAAGCTTAATATTAATTTTTGGAGCACGTTTGCGTTTGGCCAAAATTGGACAGGAACATAGCCCTTAGTCTCGGGATCATGCAATTTCTAGAACTGTGTGCTAGGTTATCAGATTAATATGTATTAACTGTGCTTGTGTGTTTATGGAGCATGTTTGCTTGTTTTCATACTGGTACCTGAGGGTAAGGCTGGTACTGGGTGGCGTGGAGCACAAGTATGGATTATGGTTGTTATTATGCAGGGAGGCCGTGTGTGATCTGATCATGGGTAAAGAGGGACGACCTGATCCATGGTTGATGGACCAAGGTGTCTGCTCTGTTTGATCAAAGGATGCACAGGTTAGTCCAGGAGAGGGACTTGCTATCATATCCTACAAGCGTGAGGAGAATGGGTGATGCATTAGCTGAGAGGAGCTAGATGCATTGCCATTGCTGATGAAGACTTCCCAAAGGTTACTTGGTCAGTGGGGATGGTTGGTTGAAGTACTAAGTACCCAAGGGGAGATGTTCATGCAGGTGTAAAAGTGCTGGGCGAGTTGGCAGGAAGCTGGGTGCAACTATCTTGTAGCTCAATCAGCTGGAAGAGATTAGATGGAACCTCAGGAGAAGTGGTTTAGCTTAGCTAGCTGGATGAGCTATCTAAACAAGCTGAGGCAGCTGGCCCTATCTTGGTTTCAGCTAGCTTAGGTGTGTCAGATCGATGAGCTGGACGAGCTAGCTAAGTAAGCTAGGAATATGAGCTAGCTAAGTCAGCTAGGAGGATGAGCTGACTAGATCAGCTGGACCGATGAGCTAACAAGATCCGTGGATGTGGCAAAGGTATGGTCTAGCTACTTTCTTTTTGATCTAGCTTGAATGGTCTAGGGGAATGGAACCTTGGACTTGTATGACTTGTAACTTGTAAGGATCGATCTATAAGCTGGAAGGCAGTTCAGTGAACTGACCAAGGCATAGACGATTATATTGGACAAGTGTTAGATTGGTTTTAGACCAATGGTTAGTATAGAATAATCCGCTGCGTATGAATAGAAATGATGTAAGCTAGGGAAAGACCAGGGTAGTCTTAAGCTAAGATCTGAGTTAGCCCTCGCCTATGGGCGATATTATTTATAAAGGGCGAAAAATTTAGAGGTTCGGTCCGGAAGAGGACCGAGGGACGTGAGGCTTTGACCGCGGCCTGGACGGCCGGGTTTGGGTCTTACAAGTTGGTATCAGAGCATGCTTGATCCTGTTAAGGACAATGCTTAAGATGTTGAGTTCCAAACCGATATTATTTCTGAAAACTAAGATGACTTGGAACCTTAGCTGCGGTGAGCCAAGTGAGGGTTAAGGTAAGATTGGGTTTCATGTTTGAGAATAGGGAAGTTCCAAGATGAGCCGGCTTAGACAAGATGTACTCTCCAAGGGAAGTTCATCTAGTTATTTGAAAGTAATAGACGGATTGGACAAGGGAAGCAATGCAAGACCTTTGTAAGGATAACCTCGATAAGGGAGGTAACATGGACCAGAGAGTGGCTTAGTTTAAAAGAAACGTGCAGCACTCTACTGAGATTAAGTGTTATTCCTTGGTAGCTATCCAAAATAAGTGAGCATACATTTGGTATCTTAGTTTGATGAGGATTGAGGTATATTATATGAACATTTTTGTGAACAGTATGGGACGTTCATGGGAGTGTAACACTTTGGAGAATGGTATGGGACGTTTTCTAAATGTGTTATCAAACCGAGATCCTACTCAACTAGGAGAGTGGACCAGGTTCGGTAGGCAATCGAGTCCGGTGAAGGACCAGGGTTGGCTTACTCGAACGAGTCCAAATGGGATCTAGTCAGGACGGACTAAAATCTTCTGGGTATTGATCACAGACAGGGTAATGCCTGCGGATCTGGCTTGGAAAGAATCGGGCCACCTTAGACTATCATCAGGGAAGGTGCAGTTTGAGAGTGGATGTTGACCCCCGATCAAGTTCCAAGGTATAAAACCTCCCTCCTTTTTTGTAGTGGTTCCAGCAGTCCGAGCGGAACGGATGCTAGAGAGAGGTTGTGCAGCTATATAGCCACAATCGCCACTAAGGAGATGGTTGAGGGGTGGTAACCCAGACGGGATGCCGCTGGTCAGTGAGTTTGATGATGTGTTCGGGAGCTGCAGGGCATTCCCCCTGACAGGGCAGACCCGTTCATAATAGAACTGGAACCAGGGTCGGCCCCAATGTCTAAAAGTCCATAAGCCGCATAGCTCCTGCCGAGATGGCCGAGCTAAGGACCAGGGTCGGTATACAATCGAGTTTGGAATGGGACCAGGGTTGGCTTACGCGACCGAGTCCAAGTAACAACCAAGTCGGAGATTGACCTAGCTTTGGGATAAAGACGATCAAGTCCAGTGAGGGATAAGGATCGCATTACAACCAAGTCGGATTTTGACCTATGGTTGGGGAGAGACGGTTGAGGATCAAGTCCGATAGGGGACAAGGATCAGGACACGACCTACTCGGAGATGGACCTATGGTTGGAAGGCACGGTCGAGTCCCTGAGGGGACCATGACCAGAATATGATCATGTCATGAATGGACCAGGATCAAAATATGACAAAGTCCGGTAATGGACAGAAGTCAAGTTAAGACTGTTTAGTCTAGTATGAACTAAGATCGCAATATGACCAAGTTGTGGTTTGTTGGAAGGACTACACGATGGCATCACTTATACAGGGGATGATAGATCCTTGACTATGGTTGAGTAGCCAAGTAAGGATGCCATAAGCGAAAAACAGACAGACCACTTGATAAGATTTTTGTTAAATCTCTATCAAGTGGGGGAGACGTGTTAAAAGGCTGATCAAGGACGTGATCAGTAAGATAGAAATGAAAATGAAGGGTGAATGCCCAGAGTGGTATGGTTAGTTCAGTAAGGAAGATACACTTGGACCGGATTCGAGGACGAATCCCTATTAAGTGGGGGAGACTTGTCATGTCCCCAATCCTGAGTATGATCGTCTGGACGGACCATGGTGCGAGGAAACGCTTCAGTCAGGTCACGAGACCTAAAGGTTAGCATACCATGGTCTAGGAACGTGGTTAAGATCATCAGAGAGTTGAGCTTATCCAGATAAAGAAGGGAACAGAGTTAAAGGAGCTACACGAGTAAAGGGGTAGCTCAACGGGGTGTTGGGACAGCTCTACCTAGCTCGGGGAAGCTTGGGTAAGCTCAGCCCAGCTCGGTCTGGCTTCACACTCACTGGTCATCTTACACCAGCTGAAATGTCACGTTTTCATTCCTTGAACTTCACATAAGACTTAGACGTTTGATAGGAACGAGACTGTTTTGGTGCAGAACATGAGAAATGATCGTGGTCAAGTCTGATGAAGTGAATGATCAGAATGAAGCAAAGGAAGACTAAGTCTAGGTCAGTGAATAGACCAAGGGACTTAGAAAGATTGTACAAGATGAAGATATCAAGCTGTACGAAGTGTATCACAGCTGGGTGATGCGAGCAAGAAGCTCAACCAGCTGGACGTAACTCAGTTGGAGCTCAAGTAGAGTGTGTCAGCTCCTTAAGCTGGATGGACTAACTCACTCAGATGGTTCAGCTGGGGATCAGCTCAACTCAGCTGGACTGAGTGTTCTAGTCTTTGGCAGTTGGGCCGGGTCTGGACAGTGACCAGGCCATGTGGATGACCCATGTGTACCAATGGACCAGTGGGCTCTTGTGGTTGGGTCAGGGACGTGTGAAACCTGTTTGGGCTTGTTTTAGACATGTCCATAATTTTTTTGTCAGGCCCAGGACGTCTGGTAACTGTCTTAGGCGAATGAGTGTGATCTGGACCATTGATTAAATCAATGGTCAGAATTGATACCGAAGGGATGCATTGGTCATGGAGTAACCACCCCTTCTTCTATATAATGAAGGAAATTACATGCCTTTGCAGGCATGAAATGGCTTCCTCCTAAATCCTGAAACACAAAGAAATACAAAGAAAATACAGAGAGTTGGTCGGATTCCCAATCCAAGATCCATGGTGATGTGAAGGCCACAAAGAGGCAGTTTTGGGGCAGAGCAAGAGGGAAGTTGAGAACGACTCTCTGCACGGTTTTGATCATTGTTGACAACACCCAAAGTCTTCTCTGGATCCTGAGAACACACGCAAATGGTGAGGAAAGAAGGGAGATGACCGGAATCCATTCCCAAAGGCCAAGACAGCCTTAAAGGGAGATGTGTGTGGAAGCAGTTTTCATGGAAGATCAAGGGAAGAGATGAACGACTTTGGATGGTGTTTGATACTGTATGAACATATCTTAGGCTTCCTCTATGTATTGGGAACACACGCAAATACCCAGGAGAGAAGGGAGAAGGCCGGACTTCAATCTCAAGGCATGAACATCCTTAAAGGTGGATGTAGCGCAGAAACTAGTTTCATGGGTGTTCCATGGAAGGGAAGTTTTGTGCGACCCTTGAATGGATCTTATTAATACTGGAGGTATGTGATAAGACTTAATGGAGGCTTGCTTTGGAGGAGCATGGACGGACATGCTGCTGGAAGCCACAAGATCTAAGGTTAGTGGTGTTGAACCATTTAAGCCAAAGGCATGAACCCATGGGTGAATCCATGTGGTTTATGGTCTCTGGGAACTCTGGATACACCCGTTTCTCCTTCTCTATCTAAATATAATTCTCTCCTTATAATTCTACGCAATTTTGGTGACCAGAAAGGCCTTCCCATGAACCGTACATAAGTTTCGGTTCAATGGGACTGTTTTAGGCCAGATTTGGGTTTACTGATGCCAAACCACTTTTTACTGATTCAAATGGCTTGAAACTTTGAGGATAGATATTTTAGAATGTTTAAGAATTAATGGAAAAGACTACGCACGATTTGGAGTTGATTTTCTCAAAAACCATATTTTGGCCTTGGGTTGTTTTGGGATCATAGGGTTAATGATTTTTCATGTGGATTCTGACCTTAGATTCGTGTTAGTTATTTTTTTTTGGTAATTTAAAAAGCTTAATATTAATTTTTGGAGCACGTTTGCGTTTGGCCAAAATTGGGCAGGAACATAGCCATTAGGCTCGGGATCATGCAATTTCTAGAACTGTGTGCTAGGTTATCAAATTAATATGTATTGACTGTGCTTGTGTGTTTATGGAGCATGTTTGCTTGTTTTCATACTGGTACCTGAGGGTAAGGCTGGTAATGGGTGGCGTGGACCACAAATATGGATTATGGTTGTTATTATGCAGGGAGGCCGTGTGTGATCTGATCATGGGTAAAGCGGGACGACCTGATCCATGGTTGATGGACCAAGGTGTCTGCTCTGTTTGATCAAAGGATGCACAGGTTAGTCCAGGAGAGGGACTTGCTATCATATCCTACAAGCGTGAGGAGAATGGGTGATGCATTAGCTGAGAGGAGCTAGATGCATTGCCATTGCTGATGAAGACTTCCCAAAGGTTACTTGGTCAGTGGGGATGGTTGGTTAAAGTACTAAGTACCCAAGGGGAGATGTTTATGCAGGTGTAAAAGTGCTGGGCGAGTTGGCAGGAAGCTGGGCGCAACTATCTTGTAGCTCGATCAGCTGGAAGAGATTAGATGGAACCTCAGGAGAAGTGGTTTAGCTTAGCTAGCTGGATGAGCTATCTAAACAAGCTGAGGCAGCTGGCCTTATCTTGTTTTCAGCTAGCTTAGGTGTGTTAGCTCGATGAGCTGGACGAGCTAGCTAAGTAAGCTAGGAGTATGAGCTAGCTAAGTCAGCTAGGAGGATGAGCTGACTAGATCAGCTGGACCGATGAGCTAACAAGCTCCGTGGATGTGGCAAAGGTATGGTCTAGCTACTTTCTTTCTGATCTAGCTAGAATGGTCTAGGGGAATGGAACCTTGGACTTGTATGACTTGTAACATGTAAGGATAGATCTATAAGCTGGAAGGAAGTTCAGTGAACTGACCAAGGCATAGACGATTATATTGGACAAGTGTTAGATTGGTTTTAGACCAATGGTTAGTATAGAATAATCCGCTGCGTATGAATAGAAATGATGTAAGCTAGGGAAAGACTAGGGTAGTCTTAAGCTAAGATCTGAGTTAGCCCTCGCCTATGGGCGATATTATTTATAAAGGGCAAAAAATTTAGAGGTTCGGTCCGGAAGAGGACCGAACGACGTGAGGCTTTGACCGCGGCCTGGGCGGCCGGGTTTGGGTCTTACAAAGACTTTCCAGACAACTTAATTATAAGTCTTCTACTAAGTCGTCCAGTTAGAAGACTTTCCAGACGACTTAATCATAAGTTTTCAAAAAGTCTTCTGGATTGAAGTAAATACATGTCTGTCGATAGCTTCTTTAAAGCATATGCATCCTTTGCCACTTTGTAAGCCAGTGTCGGTGGAGACGGTCTGTTTGGTATGGGATTACCATAATTATCACCCTATTTCGGCAGAGCTGTATACACCCAGACCTGAAGAACTTGTATAAACCCATCAACAGTGTAACAACCCAAAACATATTACCCTTCATAGAGTCCATCAGCACCTTAAACGCGATTCTTCCCCATGGATAATTCTCAAACCGTTCTAAATCCATCACTAGCCTTGCCATACTAACCCGGGTAGGGGTTGAAAAGTTTCTTCCTTCAACGTATACAGTGAATATGGGAAG
Organism: Eruca vesicaria subsp. sativa; assembly: GCA_932364175.1. Classification (NCBI taxonomy): domain Eukaryota; kingdom Viridiplantae; phylum Streptophyta; class Magnoliopsida; order Brassicales; family Brassicaceae; genus Eruca; species Eruca vesicaria. The sequence continues at coordinate 112,889 of CAKOAT010678487.1, read as the reverse complement.
GTACCCGAGCCGCTTGCGATCATCCTGAGACCACCCTTCGCATCTCTCAAATGCTTCTATTATCTATTGAGTAGTTGGCCCAGCTTCGACATGAATTCCCAACAACTCCCAGAAAGAAGCCAAATCCTTTGTAACAACACAGTTTGGTCTCTCAAGGTCCTCGATGTACTCGCAGTTTAGACCAGTGAGGTATTCAAACTCTAACAGTGAAAACCTCAAAGGTTGTGGATCTACAAGACTCCACAGCTCATACTTCTTCTTTATGTCGAGCTGGAAACCGAGCATGTAGTGAACCAGCCTTGAAGCCCAATCAAATCCCAGCTCTTGGAACTTGATGAAAACTCCCAACTTAGACTCATTCAGCTCTTCATATTCGTCATCATGAAGATCATTCCTTAAAGCATTATACAACTTCATACACGTACGATATGAAATGCTATTCAATGCGGGGGCTCTTGCCCTACTGTATATATCCTATGGGGGACATCTGGAATACCCATTTTTTTCCCCTGCAAAACAATCAAAAACAACCATCTTAAACACACAACCATCCAGTATAACATTTTAATTATAATTCTGGAAGACTTTCCAGACAACTTATAATTAAGTCATATGGCAAGTTTTCCAAGACTTCCAGTAGAACATTGTAAAGCCGACCTGAAAATTCGGATAAGATATAGTCGCCTTCGACAGAGCGGTTACAGATCTGAAAAAATAGACGTGAAAAAGAAGCGCGATGAGAACGACGTTTTATGTTCATCTTTTCCTCAATCAATCACTTGACAGTAAGAGATATAACTTACCGGCGGTGGAGTTCAACGAAACGCCTCTAAGAGAAACAACGCTAGGTTTACGAAGAAACGACAATAGGGTTTCCTCTCAGATCTGAAATAGAGGAAGCGGCGGTGAGAACGGTGGTGATAACGACGGTGATAACGGCAGAGAGATTACCGGCGGTGAGAACGATGGATTAGAGAGATTCGACGGATATCGCCTTTGTAATCACCTTTGAGAGAAACAACGTCAGGTTTAAAAGTAAATTGGTAAAATCAAAGGTTCGGTCCGGTTTGGACGACTTATTAATAAGTCGTATGTTAAATACTTATACATTATACGACTTACTAGTAAGTCGTCTATCTTAAATATATTTCCCAGACGACTTAATAGTAAGTCATCCAGACCCTAAACCCTAAACCCTAAACTAAATTGATTAATTTAACTAACTAACCATATAATAAAATCAATTATACTTATATAGTGTTTATTATACACATAAATAAACACACTTAGGTAAATTTTAGATTTTCAAAAAAGAAAAATTTCTGCTTTCGAAAATTTAACCCTTAGAAACACATACAATACTACAATATATGTTGGCAAAACCTAGACCAAAGAATATCATGAGTCACTACTTTCACTCATCTATGTTGAAAACAATTAAATTTTGTTATATCTTAATTTATATCTCATAAAACATATGTTAATTACATGATTTCAATTTTTTACTTATCAAAATATTTTTTTACAAAAAATTTAAATTATTTTAAGAATAACTATACTAGACGACTCTTACTTGAAAGTCGTCTGAACAAAATAGTTACAGAAATTAGAAACGTAAAAAGAATTTGGGGTTTTTGTTTGTTCACTAGTGGGTGATTGTAATTTCAATAATCGTTTAGGTTACTTTTGCATTGATTCAAGTTTGAGTTTACTTTAGCATTTGAAACCAAATTGTCATATTTGATAAATTTCCCCAACTTATGGGCGAATCAACAATCACACAATAACATATGCTAGACTTTGAGCTAATGTTATCAAAGAACAAACCATAGTTCTTGACTTTTGAGTGTGTACTAAACCAATATGTAAACTGTAAAGTGTAAACATATCTATACAAGATTCCCAAAAACAGAGAAAATAGTCATCCAATATCATCACAAGAAGCCAAACCAAAGGTGACAAGTACACAATCAGTAGAAAACGATAAGGACTAAGTTACAAGTCCCATATCATCACAAGAAGCCAAACCAAATTAAAGTTCCCATCGTTACAAACACTCAGGTTCTAAAAAAAAAAATCATCAATTATAACTCTTGCACAAGCTCAAGGTCCTCGACATAGTCCAGAAAGGTGAAAAAATCAAAACACGGATCAAACCCTTCCGTACCTTGGATTCCAACTTTTACGATAGTATTTTCTTCGATATTGTAGTAGATAACATAGGAATGATGCGACAACACGATCACATTTGTATTAATAAATCCAATAAAGCCTAACGATTCTCCAACCATATCCTTCCACATAAGAGGCAGCACATATGTATGCTTCGACCACTCCTGCTTTTGAAAATCTCCTATAACCAGCAACTCAAAACTGCTACTTGCTCCATCAGCGTAGCCATGCCCTTGGGAGAGAAGTAAGCCAAACTTGCCATTGTAGTTTATATATGGTCCGAAAATTAGTGGTACCTAGAAAGACGTTTCCACGTCAATAGAACTGAACTCCTCGGACCTCATGTCAAAGCAAACTATTATAGAAGCTCGTGTATACGGACGAACAGCTCGACAATACAAAACACCATTGATGCATATCTCTTGATGCAAATAATAATGGGGGTATGCAACACTTGGTCACACTCCATTCAAGTTTTTGACCCGATATTCAACAATCTTATATTAACTGTATAGTCACAGACAGTTAATATAAGATTGTTGAATATCGGGTCAAAAACTTGAATGGAGAGTGGCCAAATGTTGCATACCTTATTATTATTTTCGTAAAGGGATATGCATCAATGGTGTTTTGTATTATCGAGCTGTTTGTATTATCGAGCTGTTCGTGCGTATACACGAGCTTCTATAATAGTTTGCTTTGACATGAGGTCCGAGGAGTTCAGTTCTATTGACGTGGAAACATCTTTCGAGAAACCACTTAGTTACGGAAAATATATAAATTACAATGGCAAGTTTGGCTTACTTCTCTCCCATGGGTATGCTTACGCTGATGGAGCAAAGAGCAGTTTTGAGTTAATGGTTATAGGAGATTTTGAAAAGCAGGAGTGGTCGACGTATCAATACATGTTGCCTCTTACGTGGAAGAATATGGTTAGAAATATGTTACGCTTTGTTGGAGTTATTGGTACAAATACGATCGTGTTGTCGCACCCGTCCTACATTATCTACTACAATATCGAAAAAAATACTATCGTAAAAGTTGGTTTGGAAGGGTTTGAGTGTTTTGATGTTCTCACCTTTCTAGATTATGTAGAGGACCTGAAGCTTGTGAGTGAGTTTTAGTTAACACTTTTTAGAAATTGAGAGTTTTATAGCAAATTTGGTTTGGCTTGTAATGATTGGACTTTTAACTTCTTTCTACTGGTTTTGTGTGCTTATCATTCTTTTGGCTTATTGGATGACTCTTTCCTCTGTTTTTGGAAATCATCTATGGATATGCTTTTAAATTTTACTGCATTGGTTTAGTACACACTGAAGAGCTATATATATATATATATATATGGGTTGTTCTTGGATAACATTAGCTTTTAATTATTATCTATCTATGAGTTAGTGGGTGATCGTCTAATTAACTGTCTGATAAGAGAGTTAAATTAAATGGTTTGCATAGTTGAGCATGTATCTGTATAAAACGTCAAGTACTTGGTGGGTTGGAAGAAAAAGTTAACAACACAATTAACACATCACTAGAGACTAGAGAGGAAGCAAAATGTTTATTTCATGTTTTACATATGAATCATACACTAAGTCCAACATTTATATACTCTGAACTAGTTAATATTTTTATTGATCAATTATTTCAATGGATCAAAAAGCACCATGGCATGAAGGTTTAAAGGTTTCTACACCGTGTTGGGGTCAAAAACGGTAATCTCGAAATCAATGTCTACGATTACTTCTCCTTATGTTCTCCGAAAGAATCTCGGGTTAAGAAGACAAGAAACGACCGAAGCTGGACAGCCGACCAGCTCGCCAAGAAGGCGACCTGCCCAAACAAATCCAGCTCGCCGGCTTGGCGAGCTGACTGAGACCGATCAGCTCGACAAGACGACAAGCTGGACGGACCAATCCAGCTCACCAAGACGGCGGGCTGAACGGAAAAATCCAGCTCACCGGCTTGGCGAGCTGACCAAGACCGATCAGCTCGCCGGCTTGGCGAGCTGGCTAGGCCAATCCAGCTCGCCGGCTTGGCGAGCTGACCGAGACCGACTCGTCGGCTTGGCGAGTTGGCTTTACCGTCCATACCATTGACCAATGGTCAGCCGAACACAAGGCATATGCCATTCGACTCGATCATACTCTGAGCCGTGGTTGGAACATCTCTCGTTTCGTCTTGATCAGTATTATCGTTGGGACTTTACGATAAAAACTGCTAAAGACTTGTTTTCTCGTAAAGACTCGATTAAAATGTATAAAACGGCAACGGTTAAACAAAACACCAAAGGTTACCAAACTAAACGATTGACTCGATATGTTTTATAAAAACAGCATCGTATCATGGAACGATCCCATCTAAAATAGTAAAACAGCTAAAACGCAAAATGGCCCGAAAGGTCCTAAAACGCGATATAAAGGCACACTTACGACTTTAGACGAAATCCAGCCCAAAGATATGATGACGGGTTATCCATTATTTGCAGGAATAGATAAATGTCAAGTTTAGAGATAAAATAGAACTTTTCCAAGGATAAATATGAAGACCAAGATAAATGGAAGATTTTTGATAGACACGAATCAGGGCGGAAAAGGAAAGACCAAACCGCCTAGAGGAAGAGTATATAAGCACAAGGTCGAAGCCAAGAAGAGGAGAACTTTTTAGACCTAGAAATACGGCTGTGAGCTTAGACTAATTTAGGATTCGGGCGGCTAGACTAGCAAGTCGGATACTTAGAACATTTTGGTTGTCTAAGCTTCTTAATTCTCTTTGTTGTAACAGCTCTCGATCTTTTGATTCATCCTTATATTAATAATAGCCATTGCGCAATATCTTCATCTATATTATGTTTATCTTTTTCTGTTTTATTGTGTTTCCGCAAAGATCCGGGACCTCTGGAGAATTAGGTTTTTCCTAAGTTTCCTTATTTTACAGAAATCGACAGTGCGAATTTCGGTTCCCGCAGTTTGACGCTAAAAGGAGGAGGCGTTCGGATTCTCTAACACAATAACCACTGAACGGACAAGAGACGATATGCCTAATCTGAAAAACGGCGATGTCATCTCCTTCAAGGACAGAGCAACGATCGACTCGATCAAACCTCTCAACGACCTCCTTGTGATCGAGCTGATAATCCAGAATATGGATGTCGCGAGGATATTTAGTCAACACCGGTAGCTCGGCTGATATCGTCTTCAAAAATACCCTTGAGAGAATGGAAAACGATCCATCCTAAATCGCGCAAAACTCAAGCCCACTGGTAGGACTCTCGGAAGAAATCACCGTGACTCTTGGCACGGCTAACCTTACGGTTCAAGCCGGAAGCATGATCAAAATCGTCGAGTTCCTATTCGTCGATCGACCCACATCCTACAATGCAATTGTAGAACCCCATGGCTAAGTTCGATGGCTAAACCGTCTGCCATCGACAACGCCCCAGAACAAGATGAAACCGAAATCTTTTGGCAGTCGCTGGCAGCCAAAATATTGGAAGGCAAGCGCGAACCTACCTGCAAACCCGTCATCTCGGTATGTATAGATGAAGTGTTCCCAGAACGCTGCGACGAAATCGATGCGAACCTAAACAAGACTTTGAAGGCCAAGCTCTTGACTTGCCTAAAAATAAACTCAAACACATTCGCATGGACCGCGGAAGACATGCCAGGAATTGACATCGTTATCACTTGTCACGAACTCAACGTTGACCCAACGTCCAAGCTCGTCAAAAAAAAAGATGGAAGCTGGGGCCAGAACGCGCTGAAGCAGTCAACAACGAGGTCGACAGACTCCTCAAGGTCGGGTCCATAATGGAAGTCAGGTATCCCGACTGGCTCGCTAACACAGTCGTCGTTAAGGAAAAGAACGGGCTGCGCCGATTTCACTGACCTTAATAAAGCATGTCCTAAAGATAGCTACCCAATTCCGCATACCGACCGTTTGGTCGAGGCAACAGCAGGGAACAAGCTCTTATCTTTCATGGACGCTTTTTCCGGGTACAATAAGATCATGATAAACCCTGACGACCAAGAGAAAACCGAATTCATAGCTGATCTCGGAACTTACTATTATAAAATAATGCCATTCGGTCTTAAGAATTCCGGCTCGACTTATCAACGACTCGTCAATCGCATGTTCTCCGAACAGCTCGTAAAAACAATGGAGGTGTACATTGATGATATGCTTATGAAGTCACTCGAAGATCAAGATCATGTCACACCCCTCCATGAATGTTTCGAAAGGCTCAACTTGCACAACATGAAGCTGAATCCCGCCAAATGTCGGTTTACCGTCGCATTCGTAGAATTCTTGAAATACCTCGTCACCTACCGAGGGATTGAGGCCAACCCGAAACAAATCATGGCGCTATTAGAAATTGTGTCCCCTAGGACGAAGCGTGAAGTACAGTGGCTGACCAGGAGAGTCGCGGCACTTAACCGCTTCATCTCGCGATCAACAGATAAATGTCTCACTTTCTATGATACTTTGAAGGGAAACAAGAAGTTCGAGTGGTCCGAGAAATGTGAGAAATCTTTCCTACAGCTAAAGCATTACATAGCTACTCCGCCAGTACTCGCGAAACCAGTAGAAGGGGAACCGCTATTCCTCTACATCGCAGTGTCAATAGCGGTCGTAAGTGACGTCCTCATCCGGGAAGAACACGGCGAGCAAAAGCCAATCTTTTACGTAAGTAAAACTTTCCTGGATGCAGAAACGCGATATCCGATGATGGAAAAATTGGCATTAGCGGTGGTAATGTCGGCAAGAAAACTAAGAACATATTTCCAATCTCACACTATCATCGTACTCACTTCATTCCCTCTCCGCACGATTTTACACAGCCCTTGCCAGTCTGGAATGTTGGCAAAATGGGCAATCGAGCTGAGTGAATACGACATCGAATATCGGGCAAAGACTTGTGCGAAATCACAAGTACTCGCGGACTTTTTAGTAGAACTCCCGACAGAAGGCACACCCAACCAGGAGGCGAACTCGACCTGGACCCTATACGTTGACGGATCCTCGTTTAAACAAGGCTCCAGAATCGGTATTCGACTCGCGGCCCCAACGGGAGAGGTGCTGGAACAATCATTTCGATTAGTATTCGACTCCGGCTTGGCGAGCTGACCGAGACCGAGTCCTCGGCTTGGCGAGTTGTCCTTACCGTCCGCGCCATTGACCGCTGGTCGGCTGGACACAAGGCATATGTCCTTCGACTTAATCATACTCTGAGCCATGGTTGGAACATCTCTCTCGTCTCGATCCGTATTATCGTTGGGACTTTACGATAAAAACCGCTAAAGATTTGTTTTCTCGTAAAGAGTCGAGTAAACCATATAAAACGGCAACGGTTAAACAAAACACCGATGGTTACCAAACTAAACGATTGACTCGAGATGTTTTATAAAAACGGCATCGTATCATGGAACGATCCCGTCTAAAATCGTAAAACAGCTAAAATGCAAAACGGCCCGAAAGGTCCTAAAACATGATAAATACCCACTTACGACTTTAGACAAAATCCAGCCCAAAAATATGATGACGGTTTACCCATTATTCGCAGGAATAGATAAATTTCAAGTTTGTAGATAAGATAGAAGTTTTCCAAGGATAAATATGAAGACCGAGATAAATGGAAGATTTCCGATAGACACGAATCGGGGCAGAAAAGGAGAGACCAAATCGCTTAGAGGAAGAGTATATAAGCACAAGGTCGAAGCCAAGAAGAGGAGAACTTTTTAGACCTAGATATACGGCTGTGAGCTTAGACGAATTTAGGATTTAGGCGGCTAGATTAGCAAGTCGGATACTTAGAAAGTTTTGGTTGTTTAAGCTTCTTAATTCTCTTTGTTGTAATAGCTCTTGATCTTTTGATTCGTCCTTATATTAATAATAGCCATTGCGTAATATCTTCATCTATATTCTGTTTATCTTGTTGTTGTTTTAGTGTGTTTCCGCAGAGATCCGGGACCTTGGAGAATTAGAGTTTTTCCTAAGAGCTTTTATTTTACGGAAAACGACAGTGCCAATTTCGGTTTCCACACACCATGTATTGAGTTTGAGTACTGCATATAGATCCATTTGTTGTGATAGTACAAATTTTGAAGACTATTTAATACAAAACTTATCAAAAGTTCAGAGTACTGCAAATAGATTCATTCGTTGTGGTAGTACATCCTATATTCAAGTGTTACGAGGAGACTTACATCGTGTGGTAGAACCATTGTCTGTAAAATTATTCGTCAATATTGCATATGTTGTAATATCGTAAAATTATCATTCGTGAAATTGTTCATCAATATTGCATATTTTACAAATAATTAATCCCTTATAAACTATTTTAAAAGCATCATCACGTTTGTGTTATTGATGTCTTCATTAGAATGATTTTTAGAGTTACGATAAAGAAATATTTATGTTACGATAAAAAAAATTGTATATAAATAATTTATTTTTTTAATTTTTATTAATATTTTAAACATGTGAACATTAATTTATTTTATTTTTATTTCAACTGATATTGTATTCACTTTAAAATATTTGTAAAATTATTATGTCCGCACGTGCGGACAAAACACCTAGTAATTAGTATTATAGTACTAAAAATCTTCTTTTTCTTCTATTAAATAAAAGTACTAAAATACCTAATGTGATTTAAAATATATATGACAATTAGAGAGATTGAATAATAAATATTTGAAAACAAGTTACTTACCCTTTACTATTTTTCAGTTTTATATTATTAAAATAAATTAAGCAATCACATTAATCGTATAATAGAGTTTTAATTTTGCATATATATTTTATTTTGAATTTTAAAAACGATTAAATTATACTTTCACACTAACAACTTTGTGATTAATAGTTAAAAACTTCATTGTAAAGAATACAAAGATCATAAAAGATTCGAATAGAAAACTTCGTTTAATATATATATATTCGTTTAAATTAACTTATATATCATATAAAATCTATAATTTTAGTATTTCAATTAACCTTTGAGATATTTTGTATATTGTTACTCCGCACAAAGGACATGGTCCAACCTAATGTAATAGAAATTAAAATTATATGATGATTTGACCAGTGATAAAAAAGAAAAAACTTCCTCATCACCATCTATAATAAGCCTGTGACACCTTTTATAACCTGTCTCTGAAATGTCTCCAACAGAAGAAAGCTGAATTGATGATTTACCGCTAGCAAGTCTCTTGACGTATTCTTCTCATCCACTGCATTCATTCTTCTTCTTGAATCCTCCTCTGATCTTTGATAGAGGTAATCAACACTGCATCCTCTTCTTTTGTCTCTTATACTCGAAGCCTCAAGCTTTGGCTCTATACTAGGAACTCTGTTGACGTTTGCTCTTTGCCATTATGATCATATTCATCTAAACTATTAAAACTGAAGTACAAATGAATATTCACCCTTAGTTTTTCTTAATAATTACAATTCTATATAACTAGCCTTAAACATAGTAGTTTTGTACTCTTCTTAACTTAATTATTTTCTATACCTAAATACATTAAACCATCCCATTTGATACACAATCTTATTAATTAAATTAGACCATCACATATCTCATATCATCATTCGTAACCAATACTCCAGTTTTAATAGTTGACCAACTGACACATACCTTATATTATTCCAATCCAATACTCCATTAAACCTATGACCAATAGTTTTTTTTAATTATCTAACCTATTACAAAACAAACTAAACGATTCATCACGATTTCTTAAAATATTCTAATCAATATTAAAGTTTATGATTTTATATTTTTTTCTCAATTTCTATTTTATCTATATTATTTTAGATTGTGCATACCAACATTTTGTATGTTGACTAATCAAGGTATGGTTTACCTAATTTATGGTTTAGCAAAGTAATGGTTTTGTGAATTTTTGTTTTTTTTTCTGTGTACAAGATCAAAACTAACTATGATATTTTCCGAATTTATTCTTTAGCTAATTTATGGTATAGCAAATTTATTGTTTGGTGTATTTTTGATTTTCCTATGTAAATCAAAACTAAATATGCTATTTTCCTTCCGCAACTTACTACCATTCAAAAAATTATTCCTATTTTTGCAATTACTATTAACTGCAGAAGATCATACCTATATATTTGTTTCTTCAAAAACATAACAACATCCAAAATTGTTTTCCTATTTTTAGGCAGTCACCTTATCAAAAAAAAGGATATCAATTAAATAACACAATCATCATATTCTTTTAATAAAACTTCCAAAATACGTATTCCTTATATGTAGAAACGATATTATGTTTTTATTATGGTATAATTAAAAAGGAATGTATATAAATTAAATTAAAATAGTATATTTTCTTGATTTTAAAATCACAACTAACAAAATATTTTGAGTTTATCCTATTTAACCTACCTATCCCAATGTCAAATTTGATCGTGAATTCGCGATATCCTTCATCCAAAAAATCTGAACGCAAACATAAACATGGCTAACCTAACAACTTTTTATCCTCTCACAAAACATAATATGTGTTAAAATAAAATAAAAATATAAAAAAATAGAATATATGGATGATCCAATAAGAAATGTTATATATATCCACAAGTTATATAAAACACAAAAATAATATGGTAAAAGTTATACTCCCTCCGTTTCAAATTATATGTCATTCTAGAGTAAAAATTTTGTTTCAAAATAAGTGTCGTTTTATAATTTCAATGCAAAATTTATTGATTTTAAATGTCATTCTATTTTTTCATTGGTTGAAAAGTGGTTAGGTGTATAGGTAATTGTGTTTTTATTTTGAAAATATGTAAAATTAATTGTTTTCTTAATCTGTGTGCAAAAGCATAGAATGACAATTAAACTGAAACGGAGGGAGTATATCTATATTATTAAATATTAATATAAATTACATTTTTTTTGAAAAATACACCCGCGGTTACAAGCTAGTTGTCTATAATTTCAGAGTGTTCACTTTGAGATTCTCAAAGATCTGTACCATGTTCTTGTCCTTGCAGCCTACAATGAATGTATTTGATTTAGTTAGGATCAACTTTGTTGGATAGCGCTTCAATCCGATTCTTTTATCCTCCCGGTGGGGTTTGCTCTAAGAACTAAAGATTCTTGCAACAACTACAATGGACATGCTTATTGGGATTAAATCAAAGGCTTCTTGATAAGGTTTTTGATGATAGTGGCACCAAAATCACAGGCAGGGGCATAAGGTACTGTAACTACACACTTCTGTTTAATCATCTGATTCTCAATTCAATAATGAGCGTATTGAATGAAGGTAGGAGAGCAGGCAAGTTAACATCAAAAATTGCAATTTCCAAACAAATCTCAACAAGACCTGTCTACTACAAAGTACTGTATTCAATATCAGAAACAACGGAGACAAGAGAAAAAGAAAGTGGTGACAAGAAAAACAAAATGTGTTTCTTTTGGGAATGAAAACATTATGAAATCTGACTTTGCTTGATTAGTTAGATTCAATATGCTTCTTGACGATGTTGAGTGCTGTTGTCTCCTCACCGTAATCCTGTTAGCAGTAGACCAGCACGAATTAATCACCGGAGACACAAGTCAAACACACAAATAATGAGACATGTAATTAGAGACTCTTTACCTTGACTACAAGGCACGAGCATCCAACAACCTTCCTTGCATTGCCCTCTGAATCAATCTTACAAAGCTGCAAACATATTCAGAATTATTAATATAGAAAGTCTTGAACCAAACATTCCCTAAGAGAATAAGAGAACTATAAGCCAACTACTTACACCAGCCCATTCACCGAGGGTTTTAGCACTTGGAACAGTGAGCAAGTTGATGCTGTGATCAGCGCAAAGAGCTTTAACCAGCTTCACGTAATCAGGCTGGTTGCAATCTTCAGCCAAGACACAGAGATGAGCAGAACGCTTCTCAATAAGCTTAGCGCTTGCATGGAGACCACGAACGACACCACCGTGAGCACGAGCTTTCCTTAGCGTCAACTCCAATGCAGTCAACAGATCCATGTCCTCTGGAATGGCAGCTGCCTCAGCAACCGGAGGAACAACAGCAGGAGCAGCAGCAGCTTCATCACTTAAAAACAAAAAAGAGAGGAAAGAAAAAAACACTTTATTATTAAAAAAACAAAAGATTATGCAATTAAGCAATATGATTATGAAAACTAAATTATAAAAACATGAATCTACAAGCCCTAACCTTCAGCCCTGGTTCTGTGATTAAACCTAAATTAGTACATACACAAGTCCTAATCTATAAACTTAAAAATGAATTTACAAACCCTAACCTTCAGCATTGGTTCTATGTGCTCAAACCCAAATTACAACATGCACAAGACCTATCTATAAACTTGGAAATGAATCAACAAACCCTAAACTTCAGTATTGACACTATATGCTTAAACATAAATTAAAAATGAACAAGACCTATGTATCAAACCTAAAAATGAATCCTGTAAACACTAAACTACAGATCAATCACAGGTTCATTTTGAGAAATGTAACAACATAGCTACATCGAAAGAGAAGCTTACCCAGACATGTTGAATTGCCTTGGAAACTAAGAAAAGCAAAAGCTCTTTTTAAATCTGCAAATAAAGGTAAAAATCATTCAATCCAAAAGTGACTTGTAATGAAGCGAAACAGGTGTCACCAAGAAGAAAGCTGAAGAGTTACGAACAAGACACAGATCGAAATCGTACAAAATAAGTAATCGAAAGCTGTTTCAGACGAACCTTAGAGAGAGGGAGAGAGGCTACAAAGACGAGGTGAAGGGATGCGAAAATTGAGTGATGAGTTTATATATTTAGGGTTTACTGAAGACGCTACTTACAAAGATTTTGACATGTTTGTTGCAAACCTGGGCCAGTCTAATGGGCTTATTGTTTTTACAGATCTTCTGCGGACCTGAGCCGCTATAATATACGTCTTTTATTTCGTTTGTTTTGAATATTCATTAAAAATATACCGACTAATTTTTATTTACTAATAAAATACACAATCTATTTTAGATTTCTGTTTAATACACAAACTAATTTATGTTGCTTATTAAAAATACACAAAATTTTGAAATTAACAGATTTACACATCAGACGGCGTCAACTATATTTAACAAAATTGAAGACAACATTAGTGTTAAATGAAACACATGTTTAAATTATGGAAAGAAAATTCCTTAAAAATATACGAACTAATTTTAATTTGCTAATATACTGTTTAAACTTTTTTGGATCTATGTTTAATATATGTACTAATTTTCGTTTTTCACTAAATACATAAATTTTTGAAATTTGTAGATTTTACACATTAATTTAGACATCATCAACTATATTTAATACGATTAGGGTGATGTTAACTATGTTTAACAGAAGTGAAGACGATGTTAGTATTTTGTTAAATATATGGTTAAGTTGTGAAGGAAAAATTCCATAAAAAAACATCCTATAAGATTATATTGTTAAATTTTTTCTCTGTTACGCTTCAATAATATAATTAACCCTGTTTCAATCATTATCAATGCAATCAAAGTGAAGAATAGGCCTGGCATTTGAGTACCGGATCGGGTTCGGATTGGGTATTTCGGATATCGGATATTTTGGATATGGCAAAATAGGATCTGATCGGATATTTCAAAATTTCGCATCGGATTCGGTTCGGTACCTGTCGGATCCGGATAGTTTCGGGTATATCCGAAGTAACCGAAAAAATCCGGTTCCGGTTCGGATTCTCTTAATTTTACCCGATCATAACCAAAAAAATATTTGTTTCTAATCCGATTTACCCGAATCATTTAGAGTAAAAAATAAATGAGAGAATTCTAAAACCAAATAGAATAAGTCTTAAACAAATTTCAAACAAACAACAAATCTAATATTTCAATCAAAGATAACAACCCATCACTTTAAAAAGCTACGAAACTTAAAGAATAATTGAAAGTTCGAAATAAATCTATAAGAAAATGTATAAAAAGATATCAACAACATTTGGTATACTGCTAAACGCATTTCACCTACTTTAAAAAAAAGTACGATCACAAGAACTTCAGACATTTACAAGAGAAATACCATGTGAATCTATGTTTAATGCCGTAACGAGATAAGAATCGGATACTTTCAGATAATTATTCGGATTTCGGGTAATACCTGATCCGACCCGGTACCCGAAACATAAATAAAAGCATATCCAATCGGGTATTTCGTCATATCAGGATCCGACCCGTAACCCGATTTTTTCGGATCGATACCGGTTCAGATCTTCGGATCCGGGAAATATGCTCGGACCTAGTGAAGATTAAGAATCAGAAACACATAATACCAAACTAATTCCAAAATCAGAATTTCTTTTAAAATTACTTTGTTTTCTTTGTCATTTTCACGATATGGAGATCTTATGAATCATATCTTCTATAATATAAGTAATCTTGGGTGAACTTATGAAGTTGGTAAAATTGTGCCTTGATTTCTGCCGCTTGTCTCCCAAATTGGCTGATAGATCAAATATAAATTTACATTTTTCTATACATAAAAATTTTCTCGTTAAACTTTAAGATTGTAGATAATCCTCCTATACATTAAAAGAGAAGTCACTTTGACACGTGGCACTCATACAGCCATTCTCAGAAAAATTCTAGTGATTCTATTGGTTGATTTTTTATAATTTATTTTTTGATTTATTTTTACCATCGACACTACTAAAAAGGAAATTCATTTAAATACTTACCTTTTGTGTTTTCACGATTCAAAGAATATCATTTTGCGATCCTTTCTCTGTTTAATTCATTAAATACGCATTAAATATTTTAGCTCGTCACACTTAAGAAAAACATGTAGCATTATGTCTTCTGAAATATATATACGAATAAATACCCACCAAAAAGCCGCATTCAATTAAAAATTATTTAAATTAATCGTGGCTAAAATCTTACCTTATTACAATATTTGATTATACATTTCTTGCGCATGTTAACGTATCTAATTTATTTGATTATTAAATTTATCAAATTTGTTAATCCCTTTTAATGACTTACCTTGCACAAGTTGTAACTTTCTTTAATCTATTTTAATTAATTTTTAAATCTATCAAATATAATAATTCATATTAAATGTCTTACTTTATTTAAAAACTATATTACTTGCACAATAATGAAATTAAGCCAAGAATATTATTTGGTCGATCACTAATAATTTACTAACCTTACAATAATTAATACATGTATTAATTAATTTTTCTTATTAGATATTACTTGCACAAGAATATAAATTAGTAAAATATGTATTAATAAATTTCCTTATTACAAATACGGAAAACAATTCACTCTTGATATCATATTGATTACATTGTTTAGTGCGATTTATAGATTTGTATCTAATTAGGATGTTTGTTATTATTAACTTACCTTATTAATATTGAATATATATTCTAATATATAGTTTCTATACAGTTTCTCATATGATTAATCGTATAGAATATATAATATTCTCAATAATTTATTAGAGAATATTATATTTATTAGCTTATCATGCAAGCTAAATCATTGAGAAACGTCCACCAATTTACTATATATAAGACATTCACAGTAGGAGAAACGAAGCCACTAAACTTTTTATTCTGAACTTTTTATGTTGATATTGTTTTGTTATTTTATATCATTAAGCTTTTATATATACATATTTCATCAGAGCTGACTTTTCTTTTGGTTTATATGCAGATGCCCTATTATAACGATTTCACCACGATGCAGGTAAATTTTTTTATCTTTCTATATGATTTGATTAATCGTAGATCTATTTGAATTCTAATTCTTACTTTTTTAAATATGTTCATAGGTATTGTCTTTCTATTTAATGATTGTTTGTTAGAGCTTAGAAGGAGAAGAATGCTTTCATATGTATTTTTCTATTGGTTTTTTAATTTACAATTTTAGTTTATATGCGCAGACCAACGATTATGACGTTTCCTCTTGTGGATCCATATGTACTTAAATCTTTCTTCACTTTCATGTTATTCAGAGACATGAACATTACAAATGATCATATCATCCAAAACACGTAAACTACAATGTAAGTTTCATGCTTTGTTACATTCTCTATGATTTTTCAAATAATTATTTGCTTATACACTAAAGAAAAAGAATCTTTAATCAATATTTTATTATAAAAGTTAGTATAACTTTTTATACATTTTATCAACTTTGTACTCAAAAATGATTTTATACAATTTATCATATTATAAAATGTATATCCTATAAGTTCATATATGTAAACTATATAGTTCTTTTTTGTCATCATAAACTATATAGTTCTATGTCAATTATAATATAACTTTATACAATTTATCACATAATAAATTATGTATATAATTCAGAGTTAGAGTATGATATGTGTAACATTTTTGTATATATTTCTAATACTAATGTTAGAATTAAATCGGTTATATACAAATTTCTATATTAAACATAAGTGATAAAACATAATTATTATATATTTCTATAGATTTACAATATATCAAAATCAAAACTATTTATTATTCTTTAATTTTATAACCATATTATAGTATTAAGAAATATATACCTTGTTGGTAGGCTTTTAATTAGTTAATTCGTTTATTAATAACTTGTCTTATTTTATTATCAGTTACTTGCACAAGTTGATACGATGATTACCTTATTGTGCCATCAGTTACTTGTCTTAAATGGTATGTTAATTATTGCAAATTTATGACAATCAATTTTTAATATCTTTTTTTGATTGCTTCATGTTTATTAAAAGGATACAAATATTACAAGAACCATAAGACTTTATATATCTCAAGAAATGTCTTTACAAGAATTTTTATAACAAATATTTCAGGAACCATAAGACTTAATGATAAAATATGATTATTAATTCGTAATTATTCTTTAAATTTGATATATTCTGATTTTTTATTATATATAATTCTAAAAGAAATAATCTTTTTAGGAAGTATTTTTTTAAATATACATTTAATTGAAAATTTTAAAAATTAAAATTTCGTGAAATATATGTCTATTAAGTAAATTTCTTGTTCTTTTATGATGTCATTTATTGGTAACTATATACATGTGATATTGCATTAAATGTGTATGTTTTTATTTCTTAATTAGTTAATTCGGAAATATGATGATTACCTTATTTTGCTATCAATTACTTGCACAAATTTATATGATAATGGTGATTTGAGTTAGAAAAGCCCAAAAATACTATCCATTTAGAAAACCACAAATATAATGGTGATTTGAGATTTAGAAAAGCCAAAACTATAATCTTTATTATATTTATATATATATATATATAAAAATATATGGATCTTAAAAATGTAATTTACTATATATATACATTTGTTTGTTCTTTCTATTAACAGATAAATAACACAGATGAAATACCGTTTGTAGTTGACTACAAACCATTTTTCAGTCTGTTTCAATAACGATATGCAAATTTAATATTATTTTCGACTCGATAAAATTTAGAAATCTATTAAATTATTTTATATTGTACAATTGCTAAAAAATTGACAATTTTTTTGAAGGTTTCTATGTGATTATTTTAATTCATAATTGTTCTTCTTATTTTATATTACTTATGAATTATATTTAAATTTTATCACATTTTCTATGGGATTGTGATATCTATGAGATTTTTATCACATTTTTTAATGTCACTGTCTCCTGTATATTTTCTTACATTTGTTTTTTAATAGTTAACTTTTATTAAAAACATACTAATGATGTTAATTTTTTTTTTTACTTTAGTTAACTTTCATTTGTTTTATTCTTATGTACTTTTTGTGACTTTTTTATTTTTTGTTTCAGTTTAATATTGAATTTAGTTCACATACTTTATTTGTATATGTTTTAAAACATAATTTTTCTTTTAAAAAATTAAGCGACAAAGAGCCTAATGAAACCGATTCAAAAACAAACCGAACTGAATATAAATTGAAATAGACATAAACAACACCGAACCAGACTAAATAAGGTTTATTTCAGTTGAAAAAATATATTAAAACCGAATTAAACAAACCAAACCGAAAAAGTAACGATTTGCCCACCTCTACTACATCTTAGAGATTTGCGCAAATCTTGTCTCAGCATTGAAACTCTCACTTGTTCCACTAATTCCCACATTTGAACTCAATAGATACTCCTGTCTCAGCATTATACTATATTTTTATACCCGCACAGGGTGCGGACCGGTCACCTAGTTTGGGTTAAATGTAAAGGAAAGTTTTCATATGTTTTTTTTTTTTGAAACGGTTCACATTTAATTGCGATAAAATATCTTTGTTTAACGATGGATGTTCGGTTCCTAAGAAAAATTAACAAAAACATTATTATCACTTTAATGTAACTCGGTAAAATAAACAGTAACCAAGATTTATTAGACTTTACCCATTTATATATAGACATATTTAAACTAGTCATTAAATAAAATATAAATTAAATAAAATTTCTAATTTCAGAAAATATAAATTAAATTTATGTAGAAATTAAAAGCCTTTACATATTTACTATTAGTTATTATTAATGACTATACCACATTAATATCCTTAGAAATGTCACTTAAATTGAATTCATACATTACAATGAAAACATACACAAAATAGAATATCTCTTTAAGAAAATAAACGGATAATATAGAAAAAAATACTTAATAGAATATAACAAAACAATAAGAAAATAAAAATTACAGTCTTTCATGTTTACAAAATTAAAAGGTGTAATTTTATTATTTAATATTTTAGTATATCAATTTCAAAATAAAGAAAATAAAATCTTATTAACATTGAATTTCAAAGTATGTTTACTCTTAGTTTCTATAAATATACATAATGGCTAAAAATATTAAAATGATAATAATTCATAAAAAGAAGAAAGGGAAATTCTTGTTTAAGAAATTTGATATCCTGCTAAAATCTCTTATTCACAACTGTCATATTAATTGATTTTATTATTTAAAACATAATCATATAATTATATCAATATATTTTTCATTAGAATCCGAGAGGTTTTCCGTGCATTATATTGCACTTGGGATTTAGCTAAAAAGTGCATATACAAATCAAGATGCGTAGAAGCACCATTTACCAATAGCTGATGGAGCACATCAAGACGATACGACTAAAAGATATCTATGGTTGAAACCTACATAAAAGAAAATAAAGAACAAACCAATTAAAAACATAATGGAAGATATGATTATGTTTATACTTGGCAATGATGATAAATAATTGAACAAAACCTAAACTTAGATGACATACCTTCATGAAGATTAACGAAAGAAAAAAAACATAATACAAAATATAGCAAATTTGGATGATGACATTATAATTCTTCTTTTCAAATAAACATTTTGTTTTTTTCTTTTACAATAGAAAACTAATATATGTGAAACTGTGTGTATATATAAAAGAGTAAGTATTTTTTTGTAGGATGATTCAAAGAATTAGACATTTTTGATTGGTTTTATTCTACAATATTAGCATCTTTTTTACTCTTTTTTATATACCACCATCTAAAATACCAACAAGCCACAACCAAAAGTGTTGTTGAAAGGTCTGTAGAGAAATTTTTTTTTTTATCTTTTAGACCTCTCAACTGCGACTCTTTTATGCAACAAACACAATTTAGTTTTATTCATTGCTAGAGGAGAAAACTGAAATATATATAGGTCTAAATTGTCATTATTTTTTAATAACTTAAGTAAATATTGCCTAGTAAACAGTTTACAATGGTCAAATAGTTGAAGAGTTTACTACAAATGAAAAATATAATTAAAATTTTGCATATCTATTTCAATTATATTTTGTCATGTATTGTTATAAATAATAAGATTATCTGGTATATATACTAATTTAGACGTTATTTACATTTTAGTTTTATAAACTATAACAATTTAAAGGTGGAATGTACTAGAACTTTTTACTCTCTCCTTCTATATATATTAGGGTCGGCTTGCCCTACGTACGGGATATATTTTACTTATAGTTTGGATTATTATTATATATATAATTTTGTGGTCGATGTTTTAGGTTCACATTTGTGAGAAGTGTGTATGAGATATACTATTTTATCTTTGTTTGTAAGTAATTTTTGTTTTGAAATTTTGCTTTTATGACATTACCATGATTGAATTATTATGTCATTCTCAGTCGAATAATTTGAAATCTAATCCCATATATGTTAAAGGAGAAGCATTTTTAAGACTTACCTCAAAAGTCATTAGCGAGTTATGTGACGTGGCTTCACGAGAGGCTTCTATTTTGATATTTGCTTACGTGTAAAATGGAGAACGATTCTCAAAAAAATTAAGGCTTTTAATGCAAACAACTACTTTCCTTAAACATATATGTCTTTTTTATAACGTATGAATGCAACCCATAATTGAATGGAAAATGCATGGTAGAAGAACATGTTAAATGGGTGGTTAGTTTGTATGCTTTGGATCATATCACGCATGATTCTTAACACTTATTCCTATTTAAACTTTTCAGTAAAGCTTTATGACCTTTTAAACCGAATATGTTTTTATTCTCTGGGTGGTGCAATTGTGTAGGATCCGTTTGAGCTAAACGAACAATGATACATACTCTCAGGTTTGAGTCAAGAGGATCAATCATAGGACAAGAACACACGCCAAAGATAAAACACATGAAGTTAAACGAGCAATGATAAAATACATACATCTCAAACACGTTAGTAGCTTCTAAAGACAATGATCAAAGAAAAATCTAACAAAAACGTTAGTAGCTTTTGAAATAAATCCATTCTCATTGACAGTTGAAGAATTTTAACTGTGCAGAAACATAGTTATCCTTTGCTCTGTTTTCTTCCATGCATTTGGTTTGTTTAATTCAGAGAATATGTAAAGAGTATGTTTTGTGCTTTTGATGCTGAAAGCTTACTTCAAATGTGTGACCCGCGTGCTTCGATAGGATAAGAACACACGCTGAGTTTAGCTAATCCGCAGAGAGTTGCAGTGTTCCCATCAAAAACGCTCGGTCTCCCATTACTTGAGGTCAATGTTGGCTCAAGCCATAATACAAAGCTATGTTGTGTTTACAGTGTCTGTGTGGCTTTGTTTATGATCAAGTTGATCATAATGAAATTGAGTCTCCATTCCTCTGTATTACTCAACTATTTCGGATGATCTCGAAAAACGTTTTTATGATCACGTGAGTTTTTATTTTGAATATGATAAATTTCCGATTTCCATAATGATATTGTGGTTGTTAATTTAAGTACCATTGCTAAACCATTGCAGCTATATTAAACCGACAATCAATGTTAGACATACTGATATTAACCGATATCGTATGTGTTGAGTGATTATCAAGGTAATATTTATTTGGCATATATTTTTGGCGTGTGGTATGGTAATACATTGAATAAAGAGTGATTATCAAGGTTAATATATTTGTGTAGTAATGTGAGATTTTCAAAGATTTTATGATACCACTGTAGGTATATTGAACCTCTATAAGACCCTTTCCTCCTATTCATTTTTTTCATCCTTATAACTGAAATCGTAGAAAAAATACGATATTGAAAAAAAAAATGGCTGCCATCATTTTTCTGGTTGACCTGAAGCCATTCAAATTTATGGCACCTTGCGCCTCCTCCTAGAGTAAGAGAAGAAGCCTTTAATGGCAGTTTAGCAACAAACGGATTCAATCGGGTCGGAAGCCTTTTATCATTTTATAAGTTCACTTCCACATCCTATAATATATATAAGTTTTGAGATTTTGATGGTTTTTGGTATTCTAGTTTTTCTATTTCAGTCATTATGATTTTAATTACTCTATTGATTTGTTCCATCAAGTAATATAAAGTCTCTTCATATATTGAGCAAAAAGAATATACCTTATTCTTAGTATGGTACCGACGTTACTATGACAACTAAATTAAGGATATGTACCTTAAAAGGTTAATGTTTCCTATATATCTGGAATCGCATCCGTATAGTCGTATGGATATTTAAAACTTAAGCAATTTTTTTTGTTGGGTTAGATTTAAAATCTTATGATCACACATTATTTTCTCTATTTTTATTTCACTACTTTATTATTTGTTTGCCTAAATATAGAGTAGCCCATATTTAGGCAAACAAATAATAAATACGATATTGGAAAAAAAATGTTTGGAATTACTTTTGTGGTTGATCTGAAGCCATTTATGTCTATGTGAAAGATTAAGGTGAAGATCATTCATTTGTGGAAGCAGTATTCTACTATTGGAGGCCTAACAATTGAGATGGTTCTCATCGACTCAAACGTGATTTATCCATATTCTGCTTTATATAATTGTGCATCTTTTGATTATAATGTATTTTAGTTCTAACTCTTTTTTTTAATAAAAATATGTAGGGTGTTAAGATTAACCTTTCTGTTAAAAAGGAGCTGGTGAATTTGAATTGTCTGTCACCTTTGTACTATTTTGTTTCTCAAGAGATGTATTAATTTAAATATGACTTTAGAATCTATTAATTAATTCTTAGTATACACGTTTGTATTAATACGAAAATATTAGGAGAAAGGTTTAGGGCACCTTGCGCCTCTCCGAGAGTAGGATAAGAAGCTTTTTATGGCGGCTTAGAAACAGACATATTCAATCGGGTCGGAAGCCTCTTATCATCTTATAAGTTCACTTCGACATCCTATAATATATAGAATTTTTTGGATTTCATGGTTTTTGGTATTTGAGTTTTTCTATTTCAGTCATTATAATTTTAATTACTCTATTGATTATTGTTCCATCAAGTAATATAAAGTCTCTTTATAAATTGACCAAAAAGGATATACCTATTCTTAGTATGGTACCGACGTTACTATGACAATTAAATTAAGGATATGTACCTTAAGGTTAATGTTTCCTATATATCTGGAATTGCATCCGTATAGTCGTATGGATATTTAAAACTTAAGCAATCTTTTTTGTTGGGTCGGATTTAAAATCTTATGATCGCACATTATTTTCTCTATTTTGATTTCACTACTTTATTATTTGTTTGCCTAAATATAGAGTAGCCCATATTTAGGTAAACAAATAATAAATACGATATTGGAAAAAAATGTCTGCAATTACTTTTGTGGTTGATCTGAAGCCATTTATGTCTATGTGAAAGATTAAGGTGAAGATCATTAATTTTTTGAAGCAGTATTCTACTACTGGAGGCCTAACAATTGAGATGGTTCTCATCGACTCAAACGTGAGTTATCCATATTCTGCTTTATAATGTATTTTAGTTCTAACTCGTTTTTTTTATAAAAATATGTAGGGTGTTAAGATTAATCTTTCTGTTAAAAAGGAGCTGGTGAATTTGAATTGTTTGTCATCTCTGATTCTATTTTGTTTCTCAAGAGAAGTATTAATTTAAATATGACTTTAGAATCTAATAATTTTTTCTTAGTATACACGGTTATTAATACGAAAAATATTAGGAGAAAGGTTTATGGCACCTTGCGCCTCTCCGAGAGTAGGAGAAGAAGCTTTTTATGGCGGCTTAGCAACATACAGATCCAATTGGGGTCAGAAGCCATTTATCATCTTATAGTTCACTTTGACATCCTATAATCTATATTATAATGATACACTTTCAAGACTCCTTAGGCCATCCACGTAAGCAGTTTGTTGGGACACGCACTCGGTTTTTTTATTTGTTTATCCGACGACCACTCTTTCTGTTTTGGGTTTCAATTGGTCTGTTTCGGTTTGGTTTCGGTCTGATTTGCCTCCCCCACATATGCATCAACGCAACTCTTCGTCTCACTTTTATCTCTTCATCTCCTTCATTCCTGCGTCTCCCACAAAAACACAAACATAACCCTATATTCTTCTCCCAATTAAATCGATGCAATTCTTCATCTTACTTAATCGCTTCATCTCCCTCTTTACTCAAACCATCAATAATGGTTCCTTTCATAACCCCAACGAATCGGTGTATATAAAGTTATTGTTTGAGTAAAGAGGGAAATGAAGCAATTAAAATACAAATACCTTCAAGGTATTTGTAACTTTTTAACTTGATCGGAATCGAAAATCTCAGCCTCCGATCCAATCATTTAAAATCTCAGCTTCCAATCCTTTTCTCAAACCGTCGTCCTCCCACCACCTTTGTCAAGCTCCGCCTAAGTCGGGTGGTCTTCTCGGTTCATTGTTGGCCACCGTCACCGCTTTTGGGATTCGGGTAACATGATGAGAAGTGGTGAATTTATTGGACTCACACTCTTGCTAGATGAAAAGGTATTGAAATCTGCACTATATCACAAATGATATATTCTATCTGGAATTCTTATATGCTACAAGGAGGTAGTCATTTTTTTGTGGTACGTGGATTGATAGATGGAATCTGAAATTTTCATTTTTTCTCATATGTATGATTGATTTGATGTTTGCTCAGGTGGTCTGGAACACATTGGCTAGCCATCGAATCGGTAAGTCGTATTTTTAGGATTATTTGATTGACAACACTGTCTATGAGCATCTGGTTTTTAACTTCTTTGCTAAATTGTTGTATCTACCCATAAGAGAGTCTTTTAGTTCAGCTTTGTTGTTTAAGGGCGTGTCATCAGCGATGACTCATCACCATATTCTTTTTCTTGCAGAAATCTAATGCAGTGGATGCCAGTGAAAAAAATCTAAAGGTATTAAATTGATTGGGTGAAATCTGTTGGCACTGTACTTGCTTTGATTTTATTGACATATGGATCAATGATTTTAGGGTGAAGACTACGTTTGAGGTTAATGTATCTGGAACAATATCTCTCAATAAAGTTGGTACCTCCTCATATGCTATTTGTTTCACGATTTCATTCTTTTGTCTGACAAATCATGTTAAATAAAGGGAACGTTGACGGATCTTTTCTGAGATTCTCAGAAATAAAAAATAAAAGGTTCTCATTGCGTATTACAAGTTAGATTTGATTATTTATAACAAACATATTTCATATTTGAAAGTTACGACTTTTTGCAATTTGGTAATTTTTTACTCTGTATCTTATACTTTTTCTGTGTAAGCTGATCCTTAATCAGAAACAATTTGACATAGCAGAAAGCAAGAGCTGATGGACTGGTTTATTTATTTTCAATTGAGCAATTTTGTATTTTTAAATATTTTGTCTCATTGTGAACCAACCTAATTAAAAAGGGAACCATGGTAGTTAGCAATGCATAATGCAGATCAAAAGAGAGTACCAAAATATGCCAAAAGGTGTAGGTGTCGTTGTTGTCTATTAGTTGAAAGAAAATTGATTTACTTTCTCAGTTTCGAACTAATCTATTTTGTGACTGGAACATATGTACAGGGAAGCTGAGGACCATTAACAAATTATGCTTAGTCAAATGTTGTATTCCCAAACCGGAGAGAGAAGTAAGTTCCATCTAAATGCTTGGAGTTTGAATTGTTTTCTCTTCCTTTGTTTCTTTTAAGTGGTGAATGTGGTGCCAAGGCTTAGCGTGGATGCATAGGGTTCTTGGGACTGATGAAGCTTTATTTTTGCACAAGAGAGCTTTGGTTGTTGTTGTTGTTACCATTTCAAAGATTGTTCATTGTAGCATTTGGATCTTTATCAGGGTGTTTGATTATGAAAATATCTTAGTCAATGCAGTGAGACGCCTGTGAGATACGTTCAAATTCTCTTTGGATTGAGTTCCTCACCTATTATCCCTAACATGGATGTGATCGGAATCTCTGGTGAGTTCCTTTTGTATGTTATTGGTTTGATTTGGAAGAAAATCCTTTTAGCTTACTACCATCTGATACTTGAAACATCTAGATTTATTGGTCAGATAACTTCTTCTCAGACACAACAAACCTGCTGCCGTGAACTGGATCGAGGGACAGGGGAAATCAGTAGCTTTTGAGGCAGTAATCAGAGGAGAGATCGTGAACAAGGTGTTGAAAACGAGTGTGTTTGTCCTGGGTGAGCTCAATATGCTCACGAACCTCACCGTCTATGCTGTTGCAGGCTCTCTAGGTGGATTCAAGGTGTAGTCCAGCAACATAGTGTTTGATGTATTCATAGCTATTTGCCAAAGTCCAGCTCAAAACTAGGAGAGCTCAATGCATCACAATGATGGAAGCCACTAATGGGAAAGATATACATAACTCTGTCACTACACTATCTATTGAGGTAACTGATTAAATCTCTCTCTTAAGTTCTTGAATTTGATTTGACATATTTATTTATCATGATTTACATTTTCAGGTTGGGACAGTAAGAGAAGGAACACAATTTCCATCTATATCAGCATAGTCATACCTGCTTTGCGTTAAAGGAACAAGCATGGAGGCGCTGGGTTTGAACTCAAAGAGGGTAGCGATGATAGTGGCATGGCATGAGCAATTTGGCCTGAAAATTATCTCTAATATCAGCAATTGCAGATGGAGAACTTATAAGAACTCACATGAAATACAATAGATCCAGCAAACATATCACAGGAGCAACTACATGGACGGCAAAAACGTTATCCCCAAATATTGCCTTTACAAACAAAATTGAGCATTTCAACAATGTGGAGAACACTGACCGTTGAAGTCTGTACATTTATCTCTTAAGAAGCTGGAGTAAGCAAGAGTCTGTAAATTTATACGTCGATCGTCTTCCAAAACCAAAACAAAAAACAGATAAATTTGGATTACACATTTTATTTTGGAGTATGTATGAAATTATATTCATCCCACCACAAAAAAAATTATTGTTCTTTTATCATTGTGGTATAACTGATATGTGAACAAAAATATGTAAAATGTTAATGAATAAATAGATTATGGGACAAATTTATTGAAAAGTAAACGGTCATTGTCTTCAATGTTTTATCAAGTAAAGTCAACCAAAAAAAAAGTAAGTAAATCTAAGAATTTTTTCATTCATTTAATCATAAAACTCAAGTTAAGGAAAACTAATAATATACTAAGAAAAGGGAATATATGATTTATATATAATCAAAATAGATGATGAAAAAATGTAACCAAATATAACAGAAAAACTAATAAACATTAGAAAACATGAAAAAATTACTGTAGACCAGATAAAACATAAAACAAAAAAATATATTTCAAATTCAGATAAATAGCAAATATGTAATCCTAAAATCGGGATGTGTCCTCTGAATGCTACAACAATACAAACTCATAAACACACCACATAGTAGCCAGTTATAACCACGATTATACACACAACTACTGCATAATTTAAACAAATACTCCATCAGCTGCAGCAAATCCTTCGCAACATACAGTCGAGAAAATCATCAAAAGTCAACAATGTATCCGGCCCCGCGCGTGCGCGGGAACTATGCCTCTAGTATATAAAAGTTTTTGGATATCATGGTTTTCGGTATTTGAGTTTTTCTATTTCAGTTATTATGAATTTAATTACTCTATTGATTTGTTCTATCAAGTAATATAAAGTCTCTTTATAAATCGACCAAAAAGGATATACATTATTCTTATTATGGTACCAACGTTACTATGACAGTTAAATTAAGGAGAATGTACCTTAAAAATTAAAGTTTCCTATATTTTTGGAATCGCATCCGTACAGCCGTGTAGATATTCAAAACTTAAACAATCTTTTTTATTGGGTCGGATTTAAAATCTTATGATCACACATTATTTTAATTTCACTACTTTATTATTGGTTTGCTTAAATATAGTGTAGCTCATATTGCTTAACATTCTACATGTGTTGGTTCATCAATAATATTTGTATATATTTATATGGTTATAAAAAATAATTATTATACAGATGTTTCTGATTGGACGATTATAATTGCCTACGTAGACAGTCTAAAAACTCTAGAATAAGAGCTTTTAATAGTCTTAGATGTTCTGGTGGATGTGTGTGTATGAGAAAGGTCTCACTACTGCAACAAACACACAGAAAACAATATAAGTGTCTCAGAAAGGTCATTAGACATCTATCCAAATTCGAAGACCAGTAGTAACCTTTTTGGGATTTAACATCCTGAACCACCGCAGCATCAGATATCGCATGAATGTGAGAAAGGAAGAAAGAGGCGTCGAAGATCTTGAGAGGATGATGAATCATGACAGGATGAGAGAAGAAAGAGGCGTCGAAGATCTAGACCTAAAACAATAAGATGTAGCTGAAAACAAAAGTTTCTGATTGAACGATTATAATTGCCTACGTGGACAGTCTAAAAACTTTAGAATAAGGGTTTTTAATAGTGTTAGATGTATATATATTCAAGTAAAAAGTAAAAATATATAAAAATAAAATAAAATCTCGTGGGACAAACCACTAATATATTATATAAACAACCATAGATACAATATACTAGAGCCCTTGATGCCAAAAAAAAATAAAATAGACTAGAGCCCTCTATTGGAGAACACGAAACATGAAAGATCTTTAGGAATAAGTGTTTACTCTGTACCCATATTTTTTAAATTTTGCCTTAGTACTCACTCTTTCCAAATTGAAGTACATATTTTATTGCGGTATAGTACAATATCATTTATATATGACCTTTATAATAAGTATATGTCCGACATTAAGAAGATGGTGTTGTCATTTTATCTTTTCTGATTGAGTAATTTTCACTCTGGGACATTTTTGTCAGAATGAGGTAATTTCCACTCCTGAGGCAGTTATTTGATGAAACGACTTAATTTGCCCCTTAAAGTGTAACTATAGACATTTTAATTAGGTATGGATTATTATATATTTTTAATTTATTTTATGTTTGAATCGTTTTAGTTTTCCTAGGAAGAAAATAGAAAAGCTTGTTCACTTGCACGACAGAGATAAACAACATGATATGAAGAGGGCTACCGGAGATATTATTTTGTTATCTATTTTTTTCTTGGTTTTGAATTCTAATATATTAATCTATATCATTTTGGAAGTGTCTATGTATAAGAAAATTACAGTGAAGGCTTCTGCGTTTATTTTGTGGGTTTTTTTATCTGTTTTTTCTTGATTTTGGATTATAATATGTTAATCTTTATAGAGATATTAGTAAGTTCTAGAGATAAAACGCAAAACAATGAAGATTGCATGATAAAAATTAATGGCGGTTGTGTGTTATATTTGCAGAAAACGCAGAAAAACCTACTAGGAAGAAGGTGAACTTATTACAAAATTGTCATTCATTAAAAAATTTTAATTGGAAGACCACGTGGATGTGTACATAATGGTAGTGTACACATGTACAATGATTACGTACATGTGTACATGTGTGTAAATGTGTATAATCGTGGTCGTGTACACATGTGTACATTCGTGGTTATGTACATGTGTACAATCGTGGTTATGTCCAATATTATACATTATTAATGTACATATATATTCGAAATATGTTTGTTGCACATCAATTGTTGTTTTATATAACAAAAATTTTACAAAATGCATAACCCATGTGTACACATATTTTCATGTACACCATATTCAGTTTAACTTGATCTATTTTATTATGTATTTTGTTTTTTAGTAAGCTACTGTCAGTCCACCTACTTGTGTACAACTTCTTCACATATATTGATCCATTTTCGAAGTACAAGTGTACATGTCACAAAGTGTACACAAAATAACCAACAAACTCCTTGATTACTCATTCGAGTACTCCTTTATAATTGCACGAAGATCCTTGTTTTTATTGCTTTTATTTTTTACCTGCAAAATTTCAAAGCTAATAAAATGTATTGGAAAAAAATTAAATGAACTAAAATCAAAGCTAGAAATCATTAGATATGAATAACACCCAAAACCATCTATACACCTATTGTTATGCAGTTTGGTATTTTTTTAGTAAGCAACCACCAGTGTACCTTATGAACACAACTTATTCACATATATTGGTTCATTTTGAATGTACACGTGTATATGTCAAAAAAGCGTACACAAAATAATATGTGTACATTAAATAAGGTGTACACCAACATCGAAAATGGATCTTCACAGATCTCAAAAGATAGATCGAGTAATGGAGAACACCATTTCATCAAAAAAAATTGAGAAAAGAAATATAAGAATCAGATTTGATTTTTTTAAAAAAAAAATAGAAAATGAAGGAGAAGAAGACAAAAGAGAAAAAGAAAGAAAGATGGAAGAATTATGTGTCTAGTCAAAAGAGACATGTTGAAACTGGGGCGTTGGAAGGCATATGAATGAAGGGCTGAGATTAATTCATGTTTAAACAAAATTTTGAGTTGCTAGTTTTCTACTCGTTTTCTAACTATGTCGTTTAGGATTAGAAAAGTAAGTGGATAAAGTTAAGAGAAACTACCTATGTAGCATAAATTGTCTTATTATGATATAAAAAACATAAAACTGCCCTAGAGTGATATTATTTCTTTCTGATTTACCTATTTAGTTTGGTAGTTCCGACTTATCACAATTGTATGTTGTGAAGCCCAAATTTTTGTCATGGATGAAGTGCGATATTATATATTCAGATGATCTTTATGTTGATTTCCAACTTTTTTTTCTGGAGATACGAAGATACAAGATTAGAGACCTCGTCATAGAACTTGTACACATGCATCTCTCATTTCTAGATGTCCAGATGGTCTCAGTGAACTTTAATACTTACGTGAGATGTTTTACGTTATAAGAGGTCTACTAGGATTTTGACCCGCGCTTTAAAAGCGCGAATTTATGTTATCTTTTTGATAAAATTTATTTGAATTAATACATTTTATTTTAACAAAAAATCAAAGTTGTTTTGTCAATATGAAAATGTTCTATTATATTGTTTGATTTTCACATATTGTGTGTTTCCATATCTGATTCATACCCATAGTTTCGACAATTGTATAATTCGGTTAAGATTTAATGAAATTTTATTAATTAAAAAATTGATAAAACTGGTAAATATCCCGCAATATAATATCTGTAGATCCGCTAAAATTCCCATAAAACTGATAACATTTTTTAAAAACCTTTAGTTAAATAACACATATTTTAAAAATTAAAGAAAATTGTTTTTTTGTAATTTCTTAACCTTTAAAGAATTTTTTTTCATTTGAAAAAAAAATGAAACAATAGTAATAGAAACAAATTCTTCATATAACAATATTAGTTTATTTTTGTTATTAATAACCTATGATAACTTTACATTTTTACTTATTTATATATCCAAAATGTAATTTATAAAAAATTGAATGGGCATATCAATATTATGACACATATTTTTAATATTAAAGAACATTGTTTTTTTGTAATTTCAAAAAAATGAAACAATGGTAATAGAAAAACATTTATTCATATAACAATATTAGTTTATTTTTTGTGATTAATAACCTATGATAACTTTACATTTTTACTTATTTATATTTTTGGTTAAGATTTAATGAAATTTTATTAATTATAAAATCGATAAAACTGGTAAATATCCCGCAATATAATATATGTAGATCCGCTAAAATTTCCATAAAAACTAATAACATTTTTAAAAAACCTTTAGTTAAATAACACATATTTTTAATATTAAAGAAAATTTTTTTTCTGTAATTTCTTAAACTTTAAAGAATTTTTGTCATTTGAAAAAAATGAAACAATGATAATAGAAAATAATTTATTCATATAACAGTATTAGTTTCTTTTTGTTATTAATAACCTATGATAACTTTACATTTTTACTTATTTATATATCGAAAATGTAATTTATAAAAAAATTGAATGGGCATATCAATATTATGACTTAGTAAATAATAATTTTTAATTTTCGATCACTAAATGATATTATACACGAAAATAGGAGATCAAAAATACAAATTTCATAAATATAAAATTACTATTAAGCACAAGATCAGAGAATTATTAGTTACCATAAATATAGGAAATATTTAGTTGTTTAGTTTAAATAAATAATAATTATATTGAAAATGCTAGTGGTATATCTTTGTAAATAACTCAAAAATCTATGGGCAGAATCCTAGTAGGGATTCTGCTTTAATAGTATAGATGCTCTTACGTTGATTTTAGAATTATTAATTGTTTTCTTTTATCATACCAGTAATCACATATTTTCTCTGATATATTGTTCTACTCTTTTAGGATTATCATTTTTATTTTAAATACATCTAATTAATAAAATAAAACAGTTGTCACTACAAAAAAAACACCTCGATTCCTAGGGACTTTTTCCTCGAAATATCGTCGGAATCAAGCGATTCCGACGATATTCCGAACAAAAAGTTCTTCGGAAAAATCTCCTCGAAATCACAGTATTCATCGGAATTTCTTCGTAATATTCCGAGGACATTCCGACGGATCCAAATTCCGAGGAAATTCCAAGGAAGAATTTCGATGGAATCATTGGTCGGAATTCCCACGGAAAATTCCGAGGGATAAATTACTTGGAATTGGAATTTTCCCAGGAAGCAATCCGCCGGAATATTCTGAGGACTTCTAACCCTCGAAAAAATCCGAGGAATGATGTTCCTCGGAATAGTCCGACGGATTGTCTTCCTGGGAATATACCTAGGAAATTCTGAGGAATGGTATCCCTCGGAATATTCCGAAGAATATCATTCCTCGGAATATTCGTAATATTTAATTTTTTAAAAATAATATAAATTTACTTTTTTAAATTAAAATTTGAAAATAAAATTAAAATTTTATAAATTGAAAATTCAAATTCAAATAAAAAACATAATATAGATAATGTTAAAAAGTAATATTCAAAACAGAAACAAAAAATAAAATTCAAAACAGAAATAAAAAGAACTACTCCTCGTCGTCAAAGTTATGGTCTGGGAATTTCTTCAAGAACGCCTCCATCATCCTCTCACTCCGCCTCCTTGCTGCCTCACTAGCAGCCTCTTGAGCCGCCATCTTCGCCTCCAACATAGCGATGCGGTCATCCTTATCCTTCAGTTGATCTATCAGCATAGGATCAACTGGCACCTGGGATGTAGGAGGAATCGGATTGGATCGACGACCTAAACCGACCAAACGTCCCTTCTTCTTTGGAATCGCCTGAACAAAAATTAAAATTATAATCATAGAAAAAAGATTATAAAATAAATAAATGAATTGAATATTTAGAAAATATCTTACCGATACAAGAAGCTCGTCGATTCGAACTTTGAAGAGGGCAGTCGATGCAGTGGATGTGGAGTCGAGATCGGTCTAGATCTGAGAGAGACGGGCCTCTTCGTCTTCCCTCATACTGTCCACCAGGGAGACCACTTCCTGCGCAAGACCGTCATCAATCTGGCCCGTCGTCTTGTTGGTGTGGATCCTCTTGTACAAATCGAAATCACCCACGGTCTCGCCATCATTTTCTTCCGTCTAGGAAAACACATAAGTTAAAAAAAAACATTAGAATACGGAAAAAATAAAAATATTTAAAATTTAGAAGAAAAGGATTTTCAACTTACCAATTTGTCTGCGAGAGTGGGAATAGACTGAGCACCCAAATTGTGCACGAAGATACCCTTCCCGCTACGATCGCTCTTGCGGTTGGTGAAGTTGGTGTTAGAGATCTCCTTCGTCTCGGTCTTGTCCCAATGGATACACAACTCCTGCCAGACCGTCGTGTTGATCAACTTTGGGACCTTTTAATGAAAAAAAATATGAAAAAGTTAAATAGAATGAAAAATATATTAATAAAGTAAAAAGATAGTACCTTATTCTTGAGCCACTTCTGCTTCCACTCATATAGTTGCCTTCCATAGTTCTCCATACACTTATGGACGAAGGCGTTACGGATGAACGTCGTGTTATCGGGATGCCAGGTGAACTCTTGCTGAAAAAAACATGATAAGTAAAAATATAATATTAAAGAAAATTTTTTTTAAAAAAAGTTAGAATACTTACAGCAAACTGACGAAACCACAACTCCTTCTCGTTGTCAGGCATCACCGAGAAGGTTTTGTATCCCCTCCTGAGGTCGGAGTACATCATCCTGTTGATCCAAGCGCTGATCCCGTTATGGGATCGGTCGAACCTAATATTAGAAACAAATTATTAATAATGAATCAATTTTTTAAAAGAAAGAAAAAAAAACTTTCATATACCAAGTCTGACTGTGTCCCCTAGGATACTGAGTGAGATAGGGGAGATGCTCACGACCTGGCTGTTGCACCAGCTGTGCAACAGACATCACTCCTGGAGCAACAGGAGGCTCGGGAATGTCCGGAAAGTCGTGAACGGCAGGAGGAGCCGCCTGATGAACCGGAGCGGGATGGATGTTCTGCGATGATGAAGAGGAACCCCAAGACCGGCTGGACGAAACCCGAGAAGGGGTCGTCGAAGGACCACGGCCTCGCGGTGTGGAACGACGAGGTCGAACCCTCGTACTCTGCTCACCAAAATCCCTATAATTTTTTTAAAAATAAAGATTTAAAATTAATCTTTAATAATATAAATGAAAAATTAAGTATTAAAAGAATATTTAAATTAATATAGAAATAATGAATAAATAAAATTGTTATAAAAATACAAAATTAGTTTCATAATTAAAAAAAAATATTTATAAATTATAAAAATGGCTAAAATAATTATTAAATTACTTTTAAACTTATTTATAAATTATAAAATGGCTAAAATAATTATTAAACTACTTTTAAACTTACTTATAAATTATAAAAAATATTTTAATAATTATAAAAATCCAAATATATACTTTAATATCAAAAATGTTTTGGTAATTGCAAAATTGAATTTTAAAAACAAAATTTAATCTAAACCCTAATCAAAATCAAATTCCCTAAAACCGTAATCTAAATCAAATTCCCTAAAATCTAACAATCTAACAATCCTAACAATCTAATAAACCTAACAATCTCAATCCTAACAATCTAATAAGCCTAACAATCTCAATCTTAATCCTAACAATCTAACAATCTAATCTCAATCCTAACAATCTAAATTCCCTAAAAACCTAAGAAAATCGGATCTAGAACTTACATGGGGATTAAGAACGGATTTAGAGGGGGATTTGGAGGGGATTCGCCGGAAAATCGCAAAGGAGGAGAGGAATCGCCAGAAAATCGCAAGGGAGGAAGAGAGAAAAGAGAGAAAGAGAGAATGGGGAAGAAGAAGAACAGTCTCGGGTTTAAAACCCGAAAATTTCGAGGGAAAATGAATTCCTCGGAATTCCGACGGAATCACGAATATTCGATTTTTTGCGAAAATTTTGGCGGTTTGGTTTCCTGGTTAATGAAAATTTCCCAGAGAATTCCGACGGAATTTCGAATTTCCTAGGAATTCCCTCAGAATTCTCCAGAATCAGAGAATATTCTCTGCATGTGTTCCTATTGGTCAGGCTGTTCCTCGGAATTTCCTAGGAAATTCCGAGGAACCATAGTTTAGGGTTTCAAAATCCAAAATTTAAAACTTTAGACCATTCCTTGAACAATTTAGCAGTTTTTCCTTGGGTAACATTGAAAATAGATGCCAAATAAACGTTGAAATTACAAAATTATTGATATGAGTGCAAGTATTGTCGTTTCTGTTCATTAAAGTGTATAAGTGTTTATCTTGTTGTTTGGGGATCTCGTTGATACAATCGGAAAAGTGTCTATTAATTGGTACAACACCAATGTCTTGTCCCATAATCAATCCAAGACACTTAATAAGGCTTATGAAAGTCTTGTGGAAATAATAAATCGGTGTTGTCGATTCTAAATCATCATTCCCTCGGAATTTCCTAGGAATATTCCTAGGAAATTCCGACGAAATGATGGTTTTCCTCGAAATTTCCTAGGAATATTCCGAGGGAATTAAACCCTAAGATCAAATCCCTAAATCCGATTTTTACAAGGCAATATTCCTAGGAAATTCTGAGGAACACCCTGCAGGTCCTCGGAATTTCCTCGAAATTAAAAAAAAAAAAAACCTATACTACTCTGAACCCGAGTCATCATCATCACCACCAGATGAATGTGAATCTGGATCTTGGTGAAACTCTCCAATCTCTGGTTCATCCTCGACGTGAACGACGGCTTCGTCTCCAAAATCGGTAAAAACGATAACAAGATCAACTGCAGCTACATCTCCTGCTGCACTTAAGTTGCCGGATGTGTTTGGTTGGAGTGGGTCTTCCAGCTCAGAACTTCCCTGAACTCGGCCTCTCGGGTTGAGTGATGTAACAGTGACCCATGGATCATCTCTGTTCGTAACCCGGGGTACTTGATATAACAAACCTGTAACATTTTAAATTTGTTAATTAATGATGATGAAGCAAATATTGAAAATAATTGACATCTATATTTTTAATTACCTGATCGGCCTGAGAAGCAAGAATGAAAGGATCGTAATATGGCAGCTTTCGCCTCGAATGTACTGATGTAACACCAAATGCATCTATTCTAACACCTCGATCCAGAGTGTTGTCGTACCAGTCACAATAAAAAAGAGTGCACCACAATCCAACCATTCCCGGATACATGATTTCCAAAATCTCGCGTATGTTTCTGTAGTATACATCATCTCCAGATGCAGAGCAAACGCCAGCATCATAAGTCGTACTCGAACGTCTCCTCTTAGAAGTTGTGAATGCATATCCCCGAGAAGCAAATCTCGGATATGACTTCACCACATACTTTGGGCCCCACACCATCTCGCGTAGCCAATCCTCAAATGTTTCACCTCTGGCCATACCATCAGACACCTGTTAATAAAACATATGTTTTATCTCTCATATTAGTATAAAAATGTGGTAAATAATATAAAAATTTGTTTAAAGCACTCACATAAGTAAGCATCCATCGAGCAAATTCTCTCTGCTTCAGTGCTTCTAGTTCCTGTTCTATGGCGTATATATTCTCGAACCGCTTTTCCGCCATGAAAATCCTGTACATATGATGACAATATTAAAATTTCAACTTGTTAAAATAAATATTTTTGAGCTAAATTTTTTACCTCTCAAATTGAAGAACATCTTCGCAGTTGGTGAGCAAATATGTTTGCAATTGACTGTGATCCTCCTCAGTAAGTCGACGGTTCTTTTCTTTTCCGCTGAGTCGTCCAACATCTGTGAAGATGTCTGGAACCGTAACATAATATTTTGCCATTTTGCCTCTATCGTCATGCCGAGCGGGTTTTCTGGTTTTCGTCTGCACTTCTCCTGGAAAGTAGTGCTCCGCAAAGTTTGAAGTTTCTTCTCTGATAAACTGTGCCACTATAGAACCTTCCACCCTACTTAAATTTTTCACCATCTTCTTCAGATGAAACATATACCGCTCATATAGATACATCCATCTATACTGCACAGGACCACCAAGTTCCAGTTCTCTTGGCAGGTGAATAACAAGATGCTCCATAACATCAAAAAGGAAGGAGGAAATATCTTCTCAAGGTTGCACTTGATCACGGCTATGTTAGTCTTCAAGTTTTCAATACATTCAGGAGTCACTGATCTCGTGCATAAATCGCGGAAGATAGCACTTATCCCTGCAACTGCTTCATAAACATTCCTTGGTAATAGTTCCTTGAAGGCAAACGGAAGGAGGCGCTGCATCATTACATGGCAATCGTGACTCTTCAAGCCGGTAAACTTTCCTTCGTTTCTGTCGACACAGTTACGCAAATTAGATGCGTAACCGTCTGGAAATTCCACATCCTTTGAAATCCAATCAAAG
>CAKOAT010678487.1:55607-75044 GCA_932364175.1 Eruca vesicaria subsp. sativa | reverse complement strand
ACAACCGGATAATGCACATGTCCACCCACGTCTGGGGTCCTTTCTGCACCAAAATCTCTTAGTTGTGTCAACATTTCTCTCCCACTGATTTCCGGAGGTGGACTGTCAAACACCCTCTTGTTCTTCGTAAACAAATTCCTACTCCTGCGATATGGATGATCTGGTGGTAGGAATCTCCTGTGACAGTCAAACCAACATGTTTTCCTTCCATGTTTTAGTTGGAAAGCATCAGTGTACCTTTACAATATGGACATGATAGCCTTCCATGCGTTGTCCATCCAGATAACATACCATATGCTGGAAAATCACTTATTGTCCACATAAGTACTGCCCGCATGTGGAAGTTTTCTTTACACGAAACATCGTACGTTTCAGCACCTTGACCCCATAGCTGTTGCAACTCATATATTAGTGGCTGTAGAAACACATCAAGTGATCTCCTAGATGCTCTGGCCCGGGAACGAGAATGGAGAGAAACAAAAACTCTCGACGCAAGCACAAGTTTGGCGGTAAGTTGTATGGTGTGAGAATGACTGGCCATAGAGAATACTGTCTCCCATGCTTCCCAAATGGGCTGAAACCGTCCGTACATAATCCAAGGTAGACATTTCTTCTCTCATACGCAAATTATGGATAGGTCGACTGGAAATGCTTCCAAGCTTTTGCATTTGAAGGATGTCTAATCTCACCATCCGTTGAATGCTCCGCATGCCATCTCATTGGTTGCGCTGTGCGTTCAGACTGATACAACCTCTGCAACCTTTCCGTCAAAGGCAAATACCACATCCTTTTATATGACACTGGAACTCTTCCACTCGTATCTTTATAACGAGCCTTTCCACAAAACTTGCATGTATCCAGCTGCTCATCCGCCCTCCAATAAATCATGCAGTTATCCATGCATACATCTATTACCTGATACGATAAACCAAGACCAGCTACCAGTTTCTGAACGTCGTAGTATGAACCAGGGGCAAAATTATCCTCAGGTAGAACACCTTTTAAAAAATCAGCAATCGCATCCACATAGTCTTCAGCCAAATTATAATCGGATTTAATGCTCATCAGTCTTGTTGCAGATGATAAAGCTGAATGACCATCTCTGCAACCTTCGTACATATCATAAAATATCCTAGCTTCTGCATTGGGTAAATCTTCACCTCTAAAATGATCATTTACCATCTGCTCAGTACCTACACCATAAACTACGCCCGTTCTAATTGGTTCTTCTAACCTAACCGCAGGCTGAGGTTCGATAGTACTACCATATTCATAACCAGTTTCCCCATGATGATACCAAACTTTGTAACTCCGTGTAAACCCTCGAATATATAGATGAGTCCAAACATCTAACTGTTTAATAACCTTCCTATTTTTACAAGTAGAGCAAGGACATCTTAACATACCCGTTTCAGCTTCCTGTTGGTTGAGAGCTTTCCCCATGAATTCCTTTAGACCACTTTCGAATTCTGGTGTAAGCAATCTCGTGTTCGGATCCATATGAGGTCGATCGATCTACGAGTGATGATAATTATAAGAAGACATGTTTTTTCAATCAGATTCGTGTGTGCAAAATAGAATGAGAGAGCATGAAGATATGGAGTGAATGAAGAGGATGAGGGGTGCTTGTATTTATAGATGAAATCTGCCGACAATTCCCACGAAATTCCCAGGAAATTCCGAGGCACTAGTCGTGCCGTCGTAATTTCCTCGGAATTTTTGAAAT
The DNA here is from genome assembly GCA_932364175.1 of Eruca vesicaria subsp. sativa. Taxonomy (NCBI): domain Eukaryota; kingdom Viridiplantae; phylum Streptophyta; class Magnoliopsida; order Brassicales; family Brassicaceae; genus Eruca; species Eruca vesicaria. Next base: position 73,318 of record CAKOAT010678487.1, on the reverse strand, counting down.
ACCACAACGGCTAACTAACGGCTATAATTTCTCATCGGATTTTCCTCGGTTTATTTCGAGGGACTTTTATCCCTCGAAATTTCATCGGAAAATTCCGAGGGAAAGTGGGTTCCTCGGAATTTCCTAAGTATATTCCGAGAAAATTCTGAGGAAACACATAACTTGTGTTTCCTCGGAATTTCCTCGAAATATCATCGGAATATTCCGAGGAACCAACGTTCCCACGGAAATTCCCTCAGTATTGCTATGTTTTCTTGTAGTGTGTTGTAACAGCTTGTCGTATTAAGATATTGTATTAGGTTATATATATAAATAGTATTAATATAAAAACATCAAACATGATTCGTCTTTGTTTATCTACTTTCTGGAAAGCTGCACAACATCAAGTATGCATAAAGTAATAATAATATGATGTTATCGAGATTATTTGATAAATTTATTTCCAACAGATTCTTACATACATTTCTTCCTATCATTAAAGTATAGACTTTGGTATTTGTTGGGCCCGAATGCAGTCCGTTAGCTGAAATAATGGGCTCGAATGATAAAAATCGTTAATAGGAAATTACAAGCCCGTTAGTAATCTATCCCTCAAAGAAGAACTGATGAAAAGTCGGAACCTGTTTGTTAATGGAAAAATCATTAACAAAACATGTCACGGAAAAAAGCTCCGGACCTCGTTTACAAACAGCTAACAAGAAACAGCTCAGGTTGGACACATAAGACCTGGTCAAGAGGAGGCTGTTACAAATCCCACAACTTACGGAGGCAATCTCGGAGGTTCATCGGGAGAAGTTAAACGTGACCTAGGGCTATTTAATGGGGGGAGAGATGAAGAAGAGGGGATTGAATGGATTCAACCAATTTTCGCATATATTATTACTCACAAATCATTCAGCTATTTCTTTGTAATCATTGGAATCATCTTTGTAACCCTTATTCATCAATACAATCATATTCATTCTTTAAGTTCTAATAGGAATCAGCCCACGATTGTCTTTTCCCCAATCTAAACCTAACCTAAATTAGAGAGTGAGTTTTATCCCTCACATTTTGGTGTCGTCAGTGGGGACGAGATAATTGAATCCTTTACTTCGTAACTAGAGAATGGATCCATCCAACCAGACAACGAATCAGTCTATCCCTGATCCCGTGATCCAGATCGACGGCTCACCGAACAGAAGAGACTCGGATCTTCAGGACCCAGAGCCTCGATCCGCCGATCACCGATCTGAGCAAAGCCTCCGGCTAATGCTCAACCGAACCAGATCACCACTGGGATAACTAACCCGAGATCCTCCAGTGGAAACAACTCTGGGGTTACACCCCCCGAAAACCCTCAGCGTTAACCCGCTCCGAACCATTCGGAAGCTCAGCTATCCGAGATGCGTCGAATGATGATGCAATTGGTAGAAAGAACTCAGGATAATGAGCGTACGTTGCAACAGCTAACTGCTCGACAGCAACGGTTCGAAGAGGTGACTAGATCTCTAACCGAGACGACTCATCCGTCGCAACGTCAAGGCTCGGGAGTCACCTTCTGAGATCGACTGACCGAACCTATGTTCCCTCGCGGACGCCTGGACTTTTCCCCTAACAGCACTGCTCAAGATGGACAAGAATCTGTTCTCCGGACACCTCATGCTGGAACAACCCATGCATTCAATCCACCAGTAACCAGCGCTATGGGAAGTAACATAGCAACAACAAGCTCTGCGCAACAGGGTCACTGAACAGAGCACACGTTTACCGCCTCCACCACCTGTTTTCAGATCTGGAGAAGGAATATCTTTCCCTCCTCTTTCCCTCCGATGGAAAGAGTATCGGCTTCTACTTATCAGACTGGGAGCGAGATCCCGAATCGAGACGGCCACCAGAGGACGGAAGCTGATCCTACAGCTCACCCCCTGGTCGAATCCCACGAAATGACCATAGAGCGAGTGATCGATTTAGCCCACCTAATGCTTGGGAGAACAATTACACTCGACTCCGTCAAGAATCTCCCCATCAGATTCATCATGACGACCCAACCGTCCTTCCTCTAGAGGGACCTGAGGCTATTCGCCGATACATGGAGCAAACTCACGCAGCTCTCCAAAAGTTGAATGCTCAAGTCCATAAAGCAACAAGCTCAGCTCCCGAAATCGAGAGCTTGATTGAGGAAACCCGCGGGACCCCATTCACAAACAAAATCGCTAGCTCTTACATAAGAGATACCCGAAAAAATTAGGATCCCCGAATATGACGGGACCTCAGATCCTAAGGCTCATTTGAGAGCCTTCCGATTAGCTATCGTGAAAGCTCACTTCACGAGAGAAGAATGCGAGGCAGGTTATTGCAGAACTTTCGCCGAAAACTTGGTCGGAACAGCTCTTGAATGGTTCTCGAGCCTTGAGCCGAACTCAATAGATAACTTCGACCAGCTCACCAACGCCTTCATGAAGCAGTACTCGACCCATATCCTCAAGCAAGCTTCCGAGGCCGACCTCTGGAAAATCAGACAAGGAATGGGAGATTCGTTACGAGTCTATATCGAGAAATTCAGAGCAGTCAAAACTAAGCTCTCGAATCCCAACGATCAAGTCGCCATCGAAGCCCTTAGAAGAGGTCTCTGGTACAAATCAGGCTTCTGGTCCGAGCTAACGCTTAATCCTCCCCCAGCTATCGATGATGCCCTTCACAAAGCATCAAGATATATTACCTTGGAAGAGGAAACAGCTGCGCTAGATAAAATTCATAAGAAATCCCAGAATCACCCAAAAGGTGAAACCTCGGAAGTAAAAGGATCTTCTAGAAAAGGGAGCTCCCGGAATAATCAGTCGAGGAAGTCCAACAGGAAAAACCTGTTGCCGCGACAAGAAAAACCCCCTGGTCAAAAGGCTACGATGAGAACAAACACTGCTCTTATCACGATCGAAAAGGGCACTCAACTGAGGAATGTTGGGACCTCCAACGACAGTTGGCAGCTAAATTCGTAGCTGGGGAACTAAAGGATGTGGAACTAAAAAAACCACCTCCTTACCAAAAAAGAGGTCCCAGAGATACCTCTCCGAAGCGCGAAAGATCGCCTGAGAAGGAAACAGACTCGCCACCGCCAGCTCCCAAGAAAAGAGTTGACATGATTCTTGGGAAATTTCCCCAAGGGAAAAGTCTACAAATCGAGACCCTCCTAAGCAAACCACCACCTCAATCGAGCCCCAGTTCGAGGGTGGATTATATCCTCGGAGGCTCCGATATATGTCAAGACTCCTTTAATTCAATCAAGTGTCACGTACGGAAGGCTGTTTTCAATGCTCAATTTAAGCCTCCCAACCCTGAATCCAACATTAAGATTTCTTTCTTGGAGAGCAAAACATCAGATCTCGACAGACCTCACGATGATGCCTTAATCGTCACCCTGAACATAGCAGGTTACGAGGTGCCTAAGCTGATGGTTGACACCGGAAGCTCGGTCGACCCTATCTTCTATAACGCCCTGAAAGGGATGGAAATATATGACTACGAAATTATTGGTCAGAAAGCTAACCTTGTAGGCTTCTCCGGGGAAACAGTTACCTCATTGGGAACCATCAAGCTCCCGGTCATATCTGGAGGAATCATGAAAATGACCAATTTTGTAGTCATCGACAGACCTTCATTTCACGCGATCCTAGGAAGACCCTGGATTCATAAGATGAAGGCGGTAGCCTCCACTTATCACCAATGCGTGAAATTACCGACACCTGACGGAATTACGAGGTAGCCAGAAGATCTCCAGGATCTGTTACTTGGGAGGATTCAGAATCCTCAAGGAATCACCCCAATAGCAATTACAGATCCAGGAAGGTCGAGAGATGCAACAGAATATTTGAGGTCCCCCAAGGAACCTAACCGAACGAGTTAGCATCGACGACTCTGACCCCGAGAAACAAGTGAACATCGGATCAGAGCTACCTCTCGAAACTAAAAAGGAGTTAATCGACTTCCTGAAAAGCAACGTCAAAACGTTTGCATGGACCACCAGCGACATGAAGGGTATAGACCCAAACGTCACCACTCACAAGCTCAATGTTGATCCTACTTTCAAACCGATCAAACAAAAACGCCGTAAGCTAGGCCTCGAAAAACCTCAAGCCGTCAACGACGAAGTAGATCGACTCACGAAAGCAGGGTCCATCCGAGAAGTACATTACCCCGATTGGCTGGCTAACCCCGTAGTAGTGAAAAAGAAAAACGGGAAGTGGAGAATCTGTCTATCCTTTATAAACGAAACGTATCGGGACCTTACCTGAGATGCGTCCACGGCCTCGATACTATCAGACTCATGAAGGAAATTCATGATGGTTCCTGTGGAAACCACTCCGGTGGTAGAGCCTTAGCTATCCGAATCAAAAGGCAAGGCTATTTCTAGCCTACCATTATGGCTCACTGTGAGGTCTACTCATCCTCATGCGACAGATGCCAGAGGCACGCACCGTTTATACACCAACCCTCAGAGAAATTATCCTTGATATCCGCCCCATACCCATTCATGAGATGGTCCATGGATATCATAGGACCACTAGTCGTGTCAGGAACAGGAAGACAGAAGCTACGAGTGGTCCTAACAGACTACTTCACAAAATGGATAGAAGCCGAAGCCTTCCAACAGGTAACTAAGGTCGAAACCGAATGACTCGTATGGAGAGACATCATTTTCCGCCACGGCGTCCCATACGAAATTGTAACCGATAATGGATCGCAATTCATATCCAACGACTTCAAAGAATTCTGCGACAAGTGGAAAATTCGCCTCACCATGTCGACACCTCGATACCCTCAGGGAAATGGCCAGGCGGAGGCTGCTAATAAGTCGGTATTAGCAAACCTCAAGAAACGCCTTGGAATCGATAAAAGTTCATGGTCCGAAAGATTACCTGAAGTGCTTTGGGCATGCCGAACCACCCCACGAAGATCTACGGAAGAAACCCCTTTCTCCCTAGCCTACGGGATGGAATCTGTCGTCCCAGCCGAAACCATTACAGGGAGCCTCCGCCGAGAGCTCTGTACGACAAATCCCGAATCTAACAATCAGCTCTTATCAGATAACCTCGACCTTATCGAGGAACGACGGGACCAAGCCTTGTTCCGCATTCAAAACTACCAACAAGCAATGGCTCGACATTACAATTCCAAGGTCAGGTCCCGGCAATTCGTTGTACGTGACCTGGTACTCAGGAAAGTTTTTAACCATACCAAAGAGCCGAACGCCAGAAAGCTAGGGACCAATTGGGAAGGCCCCTATCAGATCATCCACGTGATACGACCAGGCGTTTACAGACTCATGAAGGTACGAACCGGGGTACCCAAAATCCGATCATGGAATGCCATGAATCTCAAGAAATACTACCATTAGGTACCTAAAATCCATTGAACTACGTCCGGCTTGATCCCTTGACTGGGTACGTAGGCAACTCCGTCATGAGTGCAGCCCCAATCCACCTCAACATATTTATCTTTACATTCAAAGGGGGCACATGTTCAAAAACACACAGCCCAGGCTATTAGCTCCATGATTATTATGTATCCCATAAGAATTATTAATAAAACATCTACATTCAAGCATCTCAAGTTTCTATCATACAAAATCAGGTCCCAGCAAACCCAGACCTAAGGTCTTAAAACCCTACGAACAAAATCAGGTCTCGACAGATCCAGACCTAAGGGTCTCAAAATCCTTCATACAAAATCAGGTCCCGGCAAACCCGGACCTAAGGTCTTAAAACCCTACAAATAAAATTAGGTCTCAGCAGATCCAGACCTAAGGTCTTAAAATCCTTCATACAAAATCAGGTCCCTGCAAACCCGGACCTAAGGTCTTAAAACCCTACAAAAAAAATCAGGTCTCGGCAGATCCAGACCTAAGGTCTTAAAATCCTTCATACAAAATCAGGTCCCGGCAAACCCGGACCTAAGGTCTTAAAACCCTACTACCTAAGTTAGGTTTTGACAAACTTAAACCTCAATCCCAGGTCTTAAAATCCTTAACAAGAATCAAGGTCTTAAAATCCTTAGCAAAATCCAAAGTCTCAAAATCCTTCAGGAACGAATTCAGGTTCCTAAAGAACCCGACCGAAAGTCTCAGAATCCTTAGCTATGATCGACATCTAAAAAGAGGTCCCAAGTAAAATCAGGTCCCGAAAACCTGACCTCGAGATCTCGCGCTGAAAGATAACGGACCTGCTGCTAGCGAGCCCCAGAATCCTTTATTCAAAGAAACGAAGACTTCAACTTAGACAAGCGAATTCATGCTAAAGATTTCATCAGGTCATCAACTCGATTCCAGTTAAAGAGAAACGAAAATATTTACAAGTCAAATGATTTAGAGAAAAACCAAAACGAAATAAAGGTTTAAAAGCCTCCCCAGGCTACTTAGGTTCAAAGATCTTAAACAAAGTAAAGGTTTAAAGACCTCCTCAGGTCACGAGTCTTAACAAAAGATAGAAGAAATCCCAGTGGGCAAAAATTATGGAAAGCATAAAGACATAATTCTAAAAAAGAAAAGACGACTTCTAGACTTCCATTTCGTCAGCACCCTTCTCCTCATCCTTATCTTCCCCACTTGGTACCAATTCCTTAGCTAAGGATCCATCGCCTATCTCCTTCTCACGGTCATCTGTGGTTGCCTCAACTGGAGCTGAAGCCAGATTCACCAGACCTAAGTTAGAACCATATCCTCCAGAAAAGGACGGATTAAATATGTTGATCTCAAAGGTACATGAGCTCTCCGAGATCTGAGGCAGAGACAACTTGCTTACTGAAAAATCTGATACCTGAGCCTTCTCATACGCTGCGGTAGCCTCCGGAATCAACGACATCAGTCGCTGATACTCCTCATCAACACTCTTGATCTCATTGGCCAACATTTCCTCAAGAAGAACGGTATTAGCCTGAAGTTCCTGAGCATAAATCTGAAGGCTAACCTCTTCCTTCTTCTTGGAAAATTTCTCCTTGACAGAAACCAAGATCTTGTTGTAAGCATCAGCTACCTCCTTCTTCCCTTGACGGATAGCTAGTTTGACTTCAGCCTCCTTGTTCTTTTGGCTAATCTGCGACGAAGCGATCAGCTCTCGAACATGGTTCTCAGCAACCTTCTGAGCAGCCTCCAGCTCGGCTATCTTCCTTCCCTTCACTTAGATATCAATAACTTGACTCTCAATCTTCCCGGCCTGAATATCAGACTTCGAGCCAAGCCTCTCCATGATACCTTCAAGCTCGGCGATTCTAGCTCGGGATTGATCGAGCTCCTCCTTGGTAGCCTTCACCATTTCGATCACCTGGGCTAATTCCCCAGCTCTGGGAGCGTTGTTAATCGTATCCTCGAAGCTCAGTTGAGCTCGGTTAATAGCCCCAGCCAACTGCAAAAAGGACCGAACAAATCATCAATCAATGACCTCACTAGAGGAAACGAATTAGAAAAATCGAGGTCCCTCACCTGACCCATGCAATGAGCGACCTCCACATATTCCTCTCGGTTAGTCATGTTGTTGATCGCAGGAAGATAACAACCGGTCCTCTTCATATGCCTCATCAATGTGGCCAAACCCCAAGGATCTTCCAAGACAGAACCAGGTTTCGAGTGGGTAAAACTCCATCCCACGGTTCCTCCCCTGGAAGACGAGGAAGAAGACCTAGACGGTCTATCCACTTGGTCAACTCGAGACCTCTTAGGATTGAGGGTCAGCTTCCTTGGCCTGAACATTGGATTTGGGAGCAGACTCCTGGACCTTTGGCACATCGACAGAAGCAACATCTCTGATCGGGATAGAAACCCCATTGTCAAGAACATCTCTCAACTGATTAAGAAAAGAGCCCCCCTGGTTCTTCTCACTACCTTGAGAAGAACTGGCTGCTTTAGCTGCTTTACCCCGAGAACGGTAAGACGGTTGGAGAGGCATCTTAGTTTGCTGAGTTCTTTCGGTCTCGGAGGTACTAGCTTCCGTCGAGATAGACACGATCGAGTTACCTTCAGAAACTGAATCAACAAAAACTCATTCAAAAATTAAACAATTCCAAACGTATAGCTAATACGCTCAAAAAGAGAGATAAGACCGGCTTACTTTCTAAACCTGCAGCCGGAGTAAGTTCCAAAAATGAGGCTCCGTAACAATCTGGAAACCTAGCCGATCCTATACGCAAGGTAGTAAAAGCTCCCCATGTGCAAGGACTCTGCTTCAACTTGCGGTGTAGAGCTCTGGTAAGCTTACTAAGAAAGCTTTTCAGGATCGCCTATATCTGCAAAGAAGAACCAACGATCAATAAAATGCGCAAAAATAAACAAATCATGCGAACGCATCCCTAGAGATTCTAACCAAAAGCATCAGACCAAGTAACCCTTAGGGTACGACCCTCAGGAACCGTCAAAGGATCTATCTTTACATAAAAATACTTCTTCCTCCAGTCGTCGTCACTACCGGAGAACTTAAAAAGACCCAACTTGGGTCGACAAGGTAGATAATAGGTACCACTACCGCCATCTTTCGAAGCACTCTCCTTAATCGTATAAAGACTCATTAGGTCACGAAGACCAACGGCAACCCCCTCTTCCTTAGCTCTGATAATGAAACCATGTATCACTCGGATCACCGAAGGACAGAGCTGGGAAAGAGCTAACTGGTAGTGGTCAAGGAGTTCCAATAAGAGATCCGGAAGCGGGAATCTGAGGTGACACTTAGTGATGTACTTCTCGTGACCACAGAACCACCCTTCCGAAGCAGTTTCCGGAGTCTCGTCGGGTTTACAGGCTTTGGCTAAATCATTGTAACCTACGGCCTGAACCATAAGATTAACAACTTCTTGGCTCTTTAACGAGGAGGGCACGTGAGATCCGAAGAAGACGCTCCCACTCGAGCCATCGTTTTTCTTCGATCTTTTGGAGACTCGCAGGGCTATTGATTCCCTAACCTTCTTACTCTGCTCACCCTTTTTCATCTTCTCGCCGACTTCTTTCTTGTCCTTCATAAGTTGGACACCGGAAGCAGAGATTTCAGTTTCTCCGGTACCTTCTTTATCTTTCGTCATAATAACAAACAAGGAAAGAAGTAGAAAGATGGGAAGGAATCGAAGAGAGATTCGAATTGAAAACTTTCGAACTAGAAATTCCTAGAGATCTTAACGGGAACAGATACAACCGAGAATAAAAAAAAAAAAAAGAGAGATCGCAGTAGATTTAAGAAGAAAGTGAACAGTTACCTGGGGAACCGAATCGAGACGTGGGGTGGTGGTGAAAGGTTGCAGTTAATGACTACAGCTTTATATCACCTCTTGCCTCGAAAATCGGGATTAAAGCTGTTCAAAATGCATTAATCTCAACCATTTATCTCACCAAACGAAATCTGAACCATTCAATTAAGGTCACGCGTATCTTCGGATATAGTATAAAATAATCATTATCTCGAGGAAGAAATAAGAGATCGGGCGGTTAAGCTTTAGCTTCCGAGAAAAGAGGTCTCATCTCGAAAGCTGGGGGCAACTGTTGGACCCGAATGTAGCCCGTTAGCTGAAATAATGGGCTCGAATGATAAAAATCGTTAATAGGACATTACAAGCCCGTTAGTAATCTATCCCTCGAAGAAGATCTGAATAAAAGTCGGAACCTGTTTGTTAATGGGAAATCATTAACAAAACAGGTCACGGAAAAAAGCTCTGGACCTCGTTTACAAACAGCTAACAAGAAACAGCTCAGGTTGGACACATAAGACCTGGTCAAGAGGAGGCTGTTACAAATCCCACAACTTACGGAGGCAATCTCGGAGGTTCATCGGGAAAAGTTAAACGTGATCTAGGGCTATTTAAAGGGGGGAGAGATGAAGAAGAGGGGATTGAATGGATTCAACCAATTTTCGCATATATTATTACTCACAAATCATTCAGCTATTTCTTTGTAATCATTGGAATCATCTTTGTAACCCTTATTCATCAATACAATCATATTCATTCTTTAAGTTCTAACAGGATTCAGCCCACGATTGTCTTTTCCCCAATCTAAACCTAACCTAAATTAGAGAGTGAGTTTTACCCCTCACGGTATTTATAAATTATTATAGATTAAAAATATTATAAACAAACAAATAATGAAAAATTATGAGATCGCTATCTCTATAATATTATTTGAGAAGTCAGTTTCTCTACGTGTCGCTCTCACGTTAACTCTCACGATGGTTGATTACTTAGATACCCTTAATGAATTTTTAGATTTTAAGATTATTATTTTTATTTAGTTTCCTTTTTACTTTTTTCAAAATAACATATATAATAAAAAGAAAATAGTTCTAATTTTTTTTATAAAAAAAAAAACGAATATATATGTATAAATTACAACTTTGTTAAAAAGGAAAGTTCACAAAATAGTAATACCCCCATTAATATATATTTTTAAATAACATAAAATATATTTTAAAAATAATAAAAGTATATATATTCATGAACATCCAAAAATTTATCAGTTACACTTTATTTTCTAATATTTTGTTAGAAATCAACATATAATTTGATAAATATTATGAAAATACATGTTTATTTAAGCGATAAATAAAACTAATTTGATTTGATTTAACTAAAATAAAGAGAAAATCAATATTATGAAAATACATGTATATTTAAGCAATAAATAAAACTAACTTGATTTGACTTAACTAAAATAAAAAGTAATAATACTTCAATTTTAATTTAAAAAATATGTTTAACTCAATATACTCACAAAATGAATGACTCGACTAATCTAATTTATATCCAAAATTAGACATCTAACTACAATAAGAACATATAATTTTATAATAATAATATAATAATCTATTTAATTTTATACATATAAATTAGAGGTTGACTCAAAGCATATTAAAAAGAAAAAGAAATATTAACTCATTACAATTTAATTCTTTTTAGCATTTATATATATGCATGATATTTCAAAATATTATCATTATATTCATTTATGTATTTTGAATCAAACACTGCGGCTTATTATTTATTTCATCTTAAACACAATATATATTAAGTTATACAAAATTTAACTATAATATATTTACATATCTAAGAATATATTTACATATCTAAGAATATATTTACATATCTTTTTTGGTCAAAAATATATTTACATCTAAATACAATAACCAATCGAAATGAAAATAAGAAAATTAATCAAAGTTTTCTTATATTTAGAATAAAAAAATATTATAGCTGAATTCGAAAAATAGATATTATCAAATATACCGAATTGATAACCAAACGACTATTGATCGAAAAAATAATTAAATCGACAATAATATATCCAAAGTCGTATGTATAATTAGAATAATATAATATTTATTAATATAAATTATACGTATAAATTGATTCAAAATTAAAACTAAATATCAATCAATTATTATAAAATCTAATTTTACCAAGATAAAAAAATATTTCAGCGTTCTTTAACTGAAAACAACTAAACTCAACTAAAAACAGTTTAAATTATTTTCCTACTTTTGGGTAGATAAAACCTTTAATCCGATTTATATTTCTTGTTTGTTCTCTCTTTTCCTTTTTAACTTTTTAATTTATCCTTTTTTTTTCTATGTTACTCTGAATCTATACTATTATTTGTGAAGTGATTTTTCGCAACGGAGCTCTCACATTAAAAATTAGAGCGGTTAATATCTATTTTACCCTTAATGAATAATTAGTCTATGTTATAATTTATATAATTTATTATTAAAAATATAATACAAATATATGAATATCGTCCGGCTGATATATCTATAATAGAATATCCAAGGTGTATGTATATCTTTGAGTATGTGATTTGGTCGGTTTCCACGTTTTTATATTTATTCGTTATACATCCTAATTAGCATTAGATTTATCTTTATAAACAAAATAAAAGTGCAGGTTATGAAATTGTGGAAGCTATGGAGATAAAAAAAAAAAGGTTGTTTCCATTGAGATAATTCTTGAAGATGCAATTGTGAAGTACACTACAATACTAACTGATGATTTTTCTGATGCAATCAGAGCAGAGGTAATGAGAGTTAAAGAAAAGAAGATTTATTTATTTATTGTATTTTAATTTATTGCATATTTGAGATGTGGTTCTATTCTCATTGTCTTATAGATTTTAATGGTGCTTAAGAAAACAAAGATGAAATGAATAAAAACAACAAAAAGTAGGAAAAATAAAAATGGTTAAGACATAAAAAGTAACTAGCATAATAGTCTTTAACTTTATAATGCATATACCAATAAACATTGATAAATAGATTAAGCCTGCATATGCGGGCAAAACACCTAGTAATAAGTATTAGGTGATAACTTGCACCCTGCATAGGACAAATGGATTAAAATAGATTATAACTTTGAATCTATAGATATGAGAGAGTTAAAAGTCATTGTTGCAAACAATATATGTTACGTAATGACATTTTTAACCAAACTGTATGTTTATATAACGTAAGTTTCTATTTAAAAAAAACTTATATAATTGGTTAGGTGTAATTGAAATTTTTTTTGGAAGTAAATCTATAAAAATAAGCAAATACTTATATAAATTGGTTTCTAAAATTAAGATAAAACAAAACATAAAAAATAATATGATTTTTATTATATAAATTATGAATATATGATAAAGCGAAACATAATCTTAGAAGTTCCTTAGAAGTTCATTGTCTCAGTAAGAGGATATCAAGGCAAAGTTAAACATAATTTTAGAAATTTCTTGTCTTAGTAAGGGATCAAAGTGTAAGACTAAGTCCTTTTTAATTGATGCATGGATTTTATCCCTTTGCAAATGAAAAAAAAAATGCATTAGTTGAAACGCATATACATATGGTATCTTAGGGCCTGTTCGTTTCACCATCCAGATGACTCATCTGGATGGAGATGAGAGTTTCGTTTGTTTATATACTAAAAGTATAATTCATCTAGATGGATCATCCGGATGACTTTGAAATTTTAGGCTTAATTTTGAAGTCCATCTAGATGGACCAATTTGAACCATCTGGATGGAGATGGTTCTTCCAAAATTGTATAATGTCTGTTATACCCTTTTATATAATTCATAAATTACAAACCTAAACATACTATTATTTTGTAACTTACATGACAACCACATTTCATCAAATGATAAAACCGCATTTTTCCGCCAAAACCGTAAAAACATGTTTTTCCGTTAAAACTGCAAAAACGTGTTTTCTCGCCAAATCGCAAAAACGGATTTCCTACCAAAACTGCAAAAATATTTTTTTCCACCAAAACCGTAAATACGTTTTTTCCCAGCTAAAACCGCAAAAATGTGTTTCCTACCGAAACCGCAAAAACTCGTTTTTCCGCCAAAACGCATTTTCTCGCAAAAACTGAAAAACACGTTTTCCCGCCAAAACCGCAAACACACGTTTTCCTTCCAAAACCGCAAAAAAAAATCCATTTTTTCGTCCAAATGCATTTTCTCATAAAAACCGCAAAACGCGTTGTCCCGCCAAAACGCGTTGTCCCGCCAAAACGCGTTTTCCCGCCAAAACGTGTTTTCCCGCCAAAATGCCTTTTCCCGCAAAAATGCATTTTCCGGCCAAAACGTGTTTCCCCGCCAAAACGTGTTTTCCACAAAAACGTGTTTTTCGCCAAAACGTGGTTTTCCGCCAAAACGTGGTTTTCCGCCAAAACGCATTTTCCCGCAAAAACGCGTTTTCCCGCCAATACGTGTTTTCCCGCCAAAACGCGTTTTCCGCAAAAACACGTTTTCCCGCCAAAATGTCTTTTCCCGCCAAAACAGGTTTTCCCGCCAAAACGGGTTTTCCCGCCAAAACGCGTTTTCCCGCCAAAACGTGTTTTCCCGCCAAAATGCGTTTTTCCGTCAAAACGTATTTTTCCACAAAAACGCGTTTTGGTGTGATCAATGCGTTATATGACTATATTCATATACAAGTTAATATACAAATTGCACCATATAAATACGAACCATAAATATAACATAATAAATTAATAGAAAAAACATGATGCAACATAATATTACCATATAAAACAAATGTAAGACTGCCATAAAAAACTATTGTTTTATGTCCCCATAGTCTTATCTTATGTACTTTATTCTTATATACTCTATTGTCTTATATAAATATTATTTTTTACGTGTTCCTGTTATAAATCCATTGTGATGGTTTACGTACATAGATATGTAAAGGACAAATATATATGGGTTTCACACCGAAATATCAAAAATCATTGCAAAGGTAATTAAGATTCCATAGGGTAAAAGAAAACTGAAAACGATTATAAATTTTAAAACTTAACTAATCATTACACCGAAATATCAGAAAAGTAAAGTTTTTATAAGTATATAGTCACCCGGAGCCAATTATATTATACAGTAATATAGTAGTTACATAAGCAATGGCATAACAAGTAATTACTCTAGACAATAAAGAGTTTTCTACTAGTGACTATGAGAAGAGCTCTCAAAGTGACATATAAGTAATGGTATAGTTAATAACACATGAGATAAAGGTTTATTATTTAAAATACTCATTACAAAAAAACTCGTCCATTATTAGGACGAGTTTTCCTTGTTATTTTCTAGTAAATGACTATTTACTAGGAACTTACGAGTAAAGACGTTTCGTCGAAACACGTTCATCGTAAAGCCTTTTTCCTCGTAAGGTCCTAGCTAATTTACGAGGAAACTTTTCCTCGTAAACGCGTAGTTAGATTTTCCTCGTAAGGTCCTCGTAAAGTTTCCTTGTAATGTCGTAGTAATTGATTTCCTCATAAGCTCGTAGTAACACATTACGAGGAACTTACTAGGATAATTTACAAGGACATTACTTCGAAACCTTTACAAGGATTTTGCTTCGAAATATTTTTTTCCCTATTAAAAAAATATTAATTATAAACATAAATAATATATTTATAAAAAAAAAATCAAATTATAAATAAAAATAAAAAAAAAAATATTTTATAAATAACTAAATAATATACAATTAAGTTTTAAAATTCATAATATACAATTAAAAATAAAAAAAACTACGGATGGTGCTTGTGAAATTGCCGAACGAAATCGTCCTGGCTCGCCAAATCCTCCTCCTCTCCAAAGTTGGCTGCCGGCTGTGACTGTGATGGTGGAGGCTGTTGGGTTGGAAGCCCTCCGGTTTCCCGTCTCTGACGCAACATCTCCTCCGATTGCGGGTTTCCAACCGCCAAAATGTCGAGGACATCGGTGAGAGAAGTCACATGCTGGGTGAGCGAACTCACATGAAACTGCGTCGCCATGCAACTCCGAGCGCAGCTGAGTATTGACATCTTGCTGTTCCTGAGCATAAGACAATGTCGCTGCGGGGACATTGTTAACCGAGCCAATCCCGACGATACGCCCATTTTTCCTAGGGACGACCTATAAATAAAAATATTAATAACGTTAAGAAAAAATTTAAATAAATAATAAAAATTAATAGTAAAACAAATTATGTACCTCTTCGTAAATTTTATCCACTTCAAGAGTGGATAATATGACTAAAGTCCCAGTCTGCTGAGTCAGCTGGATCTGGCGTTTGTCAACTCGGACAACAACCTCGTTGTAGATCTGCTCGGAAGTAGGATCTACAAACTGCCAGGCCTTGTTCCGATGGGTCCTCTCGTAAAGATCTTTAAGAGATGGAAGAACTTCTATAAATTTAGCCTAAAAATAATTTTTAAAATAAAATATTAATTTGGAATATATATTCAAATAGAGTAAAAATTAAATCGTTATTAAAAATCATCTTACCATGTCTAAACAAACTCTCCCGTGAGGTTTTTGATCCATGGTGTGAAGCATCTTCGTGTTGCCAGTAATCTTCACTATATTCTTTGATAAATAGCATACTATTTTTATTATTTATTTTAGTTTCAGTGTTTAGTTTTATAATATTCTTCATTAAACTAACTTATTAAAGAATCTTTTGCATATATGACACAAAACTTCAAATTATTTATGGTGTTTGAGAATGTTAGGTTGTTGAAGAACATGTATGTTAAGATTAGTTATATTTGGGTTCGATGTTTGTGTCTATATTAATAATTATGACGTATCTAATCTATTAAAACTGAAGTACAATTAGTATTTAAGCCTAACTTTTCCTTAATATTTATCATTGAATGCCACTGATTTAAACCATACAAACCATCTTAATCTATTTAATTATTGAACTAAACATACGTCTAAACCGCCGTCACTAACAATTTTAACAAACATCCTACATTCAATCGTTTCGTCCTCCGTATTAATTTCCCACTGAAACTATAAATGAATATAGAATATTTTATTAATGATCTGTGTGTTACAACTACATATAACATATATGTCTATTTTGTTACACTAACCTAAAATAATTTAACTACAATTAAATTGATCATAACTCAAAATTCTTTTGCATCTATTTTTTCCTTCAAACACCAAGTCATCAACTTCTGTTTTTGTTATTTCTGTAATGGTTTGACAAGGGACTATAAACGAAATAAGTTATGTATGTTACTATTATTTGTTAGTATAACCATAACTCTTAGACTTATTTATGGTTAGTTTGGTTATCGAACTATTTTTGATTTAGAAGATCGTAATCAAAACAAGATTCCTAAACAGAATAGTTATTAACCATTTGAATTACATATACTAAATACACTTTAACATTTTTGGATACTCATAGTCTTCATTATCTCTACGTAACATTCTTAAATCTATGATATTCCAAAAAAAAGCAGCTTAACACGTGCCTAAGTTTTATGATCTATCAATTTTTTTTTTAATTTTCTCACATCGTATATGGTATACATTAAATTATAAAATATATAATCGATTATATGAAATAAAATAAAAATCTTATTGATTTTCTGTAAATTTTGTTATTTTCAAAACCCGTATATGATATACATTATGTTAAAGGATAATCCATAGTATGAAATGAAAAGAAAATGAATATCTAATCTATTAAAACTAAAGTACATAATTGATTTTGCCTCTAAAATAACATCTATTATATTAAAAGAGAAGTCATGACTTCTCCTTCATGTGTGGTTTTTTTATAAAATGGACTATCTACTAGAGTTAGTCACATTATATATTTAATCCTTAATAATATTCATTAGATTCACTAATAACATTTATTGGGCTTACTATAAATTTTTATTGGGCTAATAAAAATTCGATGATTCATTGAATTTATAGATAGTATAATAAAATACATATTTAAATTAAACTTATACTAATTTAATATTATAATAGTATAATTTAATTAGTTATATATTTTCGATGTTAACTTTAAAAATTATATAGTTTATTTTTAAAATTGACAAAAATATCATTGTCTAACAATAATTAATCTATACTATATAATAATTAATCATCATTTTTTATATACACACTAACACACCTGATATAATATATCATTTTCGATATACATACCTTATATAATCTATACTATTAAAGCTGAAGTACAAAAATAAAGTGTTTGGAAACATGAATAAGAAAATTTTAAAAGTTTGATTGGAAACATGGATAGCATACAAATTTAATGGGCTTATTTATTATACTAAAGATTACTGCGGCCCAAGGTACCATTATTATTGTTTTTGGATTTTCTATCATTGATATTACTTTATTTCTACAAATTATTTATACATATATGTATTCATGTTTTAAATGTATTTAGAATAAATCAAGAATAATATATATTTTATTTATATAATTTATA
>CAKOAT010678487.1:4703-55507 GCA_932364175.1 Eruca vesicaria subsp. sativa | reverse complement strand
AAATTCTTCATTAAAAAATTAAATTAAAAATTTGACTAAATTATTTAGTGTATATAATTTTACACCAAATTTAGTCAAAAAACTTTATAAACTATTACTAAAATGTTTACGGGTCACAACATTTTACGACGCATCTGTTATACAATACAATAATGAAATACAATGTTTAAATAATATTTTAAAATGTTATCTATACCATAAAAACAAAGACCCGCCCAGTCGGGCGGGTTACGATCTAGTATATATTAATTTAGAAGTAAAAACAAAATGTTTATATAAAAATAAATGAAAACAAATACCCGCGCAGTTGCGCGGATTGAGATCTAGTAACATATTATATTGAGTGAATGAGGTGTACGTGGTGCTCTCCTTGTATGGTTTTTCATAATTTTGAATCTAAAATTGGTTGGTTGATTGTGGTTACTATATTTTAAGTTCTTAAGAATAAGTTCGTGGCTCTCATGATTATCATTTGTATGAATGGATTGGGATCAACATGATTACATTCGTTACGGCATATGTTAGGCTACAAATAATGTTTTCTGCTGTTTATATTATAAATTAACACTTAAATATATAACTATAAAATTATGTTTCAAATTTTAATTCGTTTAAGGTCGTTGCGTAGTGTAAAGCAGATATTTTTTATGCATATGTAATCTACGTCTTTGTTTACTATTACGTAAATAGTTTATTTATTTTTTATTTTTCTGTTAGTTTCTTAATTTTAATAGTTTTAATTGAATATTTTGTAGTTATTTGTAAATGAAGAAAATTATATTAGTTTATCTGTGCTAAGTTTAACTGATTTAATTTAGTAAATTTTTCATTTATATATATACATATATATAATTACTTCATTATACATTGTATTTTATTTCATATTATATTTAATATATGATTTTGAATATTTATAATATAGAAAATGTGTCTATTGTATCATGAAATTTATAATATTGTAAAATAGGTTTTGTAAACAAAAAATGGGTAACTAAAGATTAATTTTCTTTTATGATTTGCGTAACATTTTTTATGATTCATGTGCGTCGATGAATATAATTTTCATAAGAAATTGTCCTTGATTCATTCATTCAAAACAACTTTGAGGCAAATCTAGTAATATATTCCATATACTGAATGCTCAACCTCTCATGACTGAATTCATTCAAAGTTCATGAAAATAACCATGACCTTTTTATCTTTACATTGATACAAGAAATAATAGCGACAAAAGGGATTAGAGATTTCGTGCAAGTGAGCCTGATGGACAAAGATATAATTAGTGCGAGAGGTTCAAACCATGTAACCATAAACTGATTGTATCATTCTTAAAAAATCTGAGACAGTCTTTGTATAATCTTCTGAAGTTAAATACTATTATACATGCACCATTGAGAATCTAGACCACGATTTTGTTGCTTTTTTTTTTGGTCAAAATGTTAAAATTTTATAACCATTTTCTGAGTTTTACTTGTTGCAAAAGCAACTTATTACAAGCACAAGAAACAACAGAGAAGAAAAGAACATGAAAAGGAATAAAAGAAACAAAAGCAACATTAGCTAAATGGAGCAATAAACCAAAAGTAAAGCTCCAGAAGAGAGTGAGCATCGGTAGGAGACGGTGAAAGTGAGAGCAGCCTGTCCCGCATCTGTCGATTTTGTTGCTTTTCATGATCGTAACTAACAGACTATTATTTGAGCATCTTACTTCCTGAGGAAGCATTGACCAGCACCGCTTTTATAGTCAATTAAACTCTGCAAACATAGTGAGCATCAAATTGAGAACGTCTCTGCCGCCACCACCATCAGCTCTAGTCCAGAGAGGTCGTTTGTGTTAAAAAGCATAAGCAATTCTTCCATCGCAGCCAAAGCAATGATGTTCATAAGAGGCTTGCATATGATCTCGGTTATTAATTTTCGTTTTGTTTGTGGCTTGTTTGATAGGTTTACATTCCATATATTTTTTTATGGTGTTTTATTGTATAAAAAATCTTGGATAGATGAGATTGTAAGTAATATAGTAGCCAAGTTATTAAATTGAGAATGCATAGAACTCCCTGGAAGAAGATCAAAATCCAGTGAAGGACCAGTCATGGACAGATCCAACGGTGAGATTTGCATTGGGTGTAGCGTGGAGAGGTGGGAGGAGAATGGTCTTCCAATGTACTTTGATGCAACTGTAAACTGTTGACATTCTTTCAAGCTGTGCAATAAAGATCAAACTTAGAAGAGGAGGGGGCTTGACTGATTAAACCATAATCAATAAACAAAACCTCGTCTCTAAGATGTGCAATTTCTATCCGGAGCTTATGCTCATCAAAGTAAGGATTTTCACTAACGGGAGGACATCCACAGTTAGGGCATATAGCATGCGTGAGTGCTTCTCTAATGGCTATGGTCTCACATCGAATCTTGTCTTTCTCTGCCTTTAGTGCATTTGTTATCTGCTCTCTCATGTTGTGCCTACAGAAACAGTATCAACAAATCTTATTCAGACAAAATTTTAAACACACAAAAGAGAGATACATTAAGACACATAACATTAAGCTGAGTTCTTCTGTTCTGGAACCATAACTTGATTTGTCTTGGAGCCAAACCCCAATTCTCTGCTAAGTTGGTTCTCTGCTTATCATCTGGATGAGGACACTCCTTGAAAATCCCGCAAGAGATTCAAACCATTATAAGAGTGTATGAATCAAAAAAAAAAAAAAAAAAAAAAAGAGATAGAGAGAGAGAAGAAAACACGATTCAAGTAATTGAATCTGTTGAGCGGTGTGACGATGGTAACATTTCTTCTTCCTATCAGTTTCAGTGCCGTCATGATGTTGGCTACCACCACCACCGTCTCCTCCATTAACCTTTTCCAAACACTCTAGTCGTTGTCAATCCATATAAAAAAACTTATACTGTGAAATTTCTAGTGCTAGTGGAATCTGAAGATGATTTTCAAGGGATGAGGCTTACCTTTTTTTATAAGTGGAGATTCACTGATTGGATGAGGGATAAAATACTGTCAAGTTGTGGATCCAAGCATTGTGGCAAGCTATTGATATATAGACCTAAAGACCAAAACCAATCAATACAAATTCAAAACCTAAACCACAGAGAACAACCAACCAAAAAAACTAATTAAGATTATAGCAAGAATGCACTTGGATTGGATGGTGAGGTGATCTTTGTGATGGGAAAGACAAAGAGAGAAAAGCTCGCCGTTGGTGTGCAGTCTAAGTAATACATATTGCAATCACCCTTGTGAGAGTCTACATGAAGAAGTGAACAAAGAACTTCTCTTTAAGCAGAGGTTTCAGGAATGGTGGCCATCAGTTATCTTCATCCTCTGGTCCACCAGCTCCCTACACCAAAACCAATACAGATTTGATTATCTGTTTCAGAACATAAACATCTGGTACACGATTATATATATACTCGAAGAGAACATTTAAACATATCTCTTAAACCACAATTTAACTGAAACTTTATAAAAAGGAATATCTAAAGTTGATTGAACAATTGAACTTTCTGAGATTCGATCATTATTACGAAATAACTAAATAAATGACATCGCATTTCGGAGATTGATGTCGAGTCATTCCACATGTAAGTACGTATATTGATCTGGTTTATCATCCTTCGGCGAGTCCAAGATCAAACCCAAACCCATCTATCCATGCTCGTGATTCGATCAAGATTTTCGGATCAGCCGGTGACGGAAAGTCTTTCTACCATGTTTGATGTTTCTGTCAATCTCACCTCCATGGTTGAAAAACATAGGGCTGATTTCTATTCTGAATTATTCAGTAACCAGTTAAAATTTGCATAAATTAACTCAAACATTCTTCAATACATAAGCAAAATTTGGTGTACAAGTTGGTAAATGGTGCATGAATTTATGTCGCTTGCCTCCAACATTAGCGAGTAGTTATGAATTTACATTTTTTTTTTAAGAAAACTTTTCTTGTTAAACTTGGAGACTGTAGCACTATCTGTGAAAAGATAGCTAATTTAGGTCAAAGGTAAATTATATTTTTCTTTTGTTTTTGAAATTATTCGCCTGATATCAAACACACACATACACACAAAAATCACATCCATTTCAATGAATGATGGTAACAAGAGTATAACACTAAAACAATGTGTATAGAATAGTATCTATGAAACAAAGCGTATGGAACAATCTGTACCAAACAATACGAATGAAACAAACAAAATGTGTATAACTAGCTAGTAGTAGTAGCGTTACGAGCTCATGAGAGAGAGAGATCCTTCCACATACGGTCAAAACCATGTCTACAAGAGCTTGTAGTAGCAGTCACGGCCAGAGAAGAGAGTTCTGTAGTTTCTACCACAAGGACAGTTGATCTCAACCACAAAGGCCTCACCAACTCTGTCCACCTTCACTCCTTCTTTACACTCTTTCTCTTGGCCCTCCCCCTCTTGTGATTCATCTTCTTCCTGCACAACAAAATAACAATATCATCGTGCCAAAAGAAGAGTCTTTTAGTTCACAAGACTATACGTAGAAAAAAATGTTCTTAATAGATTTCACCGAGAATCTTGTTGATTGGATTCGAACCTTAGGACTGTCTTCACCGTACTTGATGAGCTTGTTACACCACTGATCCAGTTCACGAACTCCCTCCTTGATAAGACGCTGCCAATGGTCAAAATCTTTGGATTAGCTTTCCTTGCTCAACAAGAAACTAACATCTTTGAATCATCAAGAATCAAACCTTAGGGTCAGTGTCATCTCGTTTCACAGAAGAAACCAATTCACCGTACTGTAGAAGCTTATTACACCACTGATCCAATTCAACAACTCCATTCTTGATAGCATACAGCATCTGATGATCAACAACAACATCAGAAACCCTAAATCACAAAAAAAAAACGAATAACAAAAAAAAAACTCTTATAATTAACCTTATTGGCTTCAGAAGTTTCTTGAATCCCCCTCGAAGGTCCCGGTGAAACATCAGAGACGCACCTCCGGAAAACCGGAGGCCGCGGAGGAAGAGAAGGTGCTGTTTCTTGAGCGACACGGCTTCGGGAAGCAAATGTATCGGAGAGAGATCGTCTGTAGATGGGACGGACTCGCGTCGGGTTAGAATCCACAGGAAGAGGAATCTTAGAGTATCCCATGCGATTCGACATCGTATGGTCATCCTCAGCGTCACGTGGCGGTGGGGGAAGAAAGAGCTTCTTGCGTCTAGGCTCATCGGCTTCTTTAGACTCCGGGGAGGGGCGTTTCACGGGGCTGGTGGTTGCGGCGGCGGTTGAAGAAGAGCCGAAAGATCCGTGCGATGGAAACTGCGGAGGAGATGAGTTCGCGCGGCGGCGATCGGAGGAGTTTCCGAAGCTGTTGATGCGGAGGAGAGAGAGATCGATGTTGTTAGTGTTGACTTCTTCATCGGGATGAGCGTAGGAGTAATCGGTTTCTTGGGGGTTGTCGATGAGAGAATCTAGGGTTTCCGCCATGCTTAGAGTTAGAGTCATTTTTCTTTTCTTCTCACTGTGTTGAAAGTTGAAGAGAGGAGGAAGTTGAGGAAGGAGACAGTTAGTGGAGTGGTTTATATAGGCAGCGCGGGTCGAGTGAACCGGGTTTTACTTTAAATTAATCTGTTCAATTGGATTGTCTTGGACCGGTTTTTCTTTCCATGAAAATAACCATTTCGAGTTGACTCGGACTAGTTAATTTTCAGGTTTTTTTATTAAGCTTCTTATAGACCTCCTTCACGTTTTTAGCTCATCTTGGGTTTGATATGTTAGGTGCGATTGTAAATTATTTTTTAAACAGTCAGATCAAAATAAATAGGAAATCAGATATTTGAAATATCAAAAACTCATTTCACATAATTATTCAAAATTTCGAGTCAATTTTTCAAATTTATATTAAAAATCTGAATATATGAATCGAATTTAAATAATACCCGATATCAGAAATGCCACTATCGAGTACGGGTTTTATAGTTGATAATCCAGTTCAGATTACCCCTGTTCGTTTCTCTAACGCGCGTCAGAGAACAGCGACCAAAAAATAACAAGCATGAGAGAGGAATTTCAGTGGAGTGTTGTTACAGAGTTGCCGCCGGCGAGTGTCGCTGCTCTTCCTTTCTTTTATTTTATGGCCGCTGTTTAAATCAGCGTCTCCCGCACATACCTTGAGCTGTCGCTAGCGTCGAACAATTAGCATATTCCAACCCTCTGTTCTTATTAGTTGCTGAGCTGTCGTTTAAAATCCTTTTATAATTTTGGCCGCTGGTTTTTGACGCAGCGTTCTAAAAACGAACAGGGCTAGGTTCAAATGTTCAGGCCGCGAGTACGAAATACAGAGGAATAAATCAATTAACTTCTTTTTTTTTTAAATTTAGAGTACTAGAAGAACATTGCTTGACCTACAAGCCAGAAAAAAGAAAACCACCAACCCAAAAAAACGAAAACCAAAATCAATCTGAAGAGCATCATAAACTCCGCTACGCATTACATCTATCTCTCATGACCTTATGAGAGAGTTTGATCAAAATTAAAAACCCCAAAATAAAAAAGGAGAGATCATCACATATGAACATCACACCACACCAGAAGAGTCTTAATACTTTTTCCCAAGAATTATACCGATTATAACCGAAACCAGAGCCACTCCAGACATGATCTTCACTGTCATGAGATGCGAAGTTGAAGCCGTCTGAGTAGTCGCAGTAACGTTGCCCGGAGAAGAAGAAGAAGACGGAGATGCCTCTGACTTCTTCTTGCTCTTACGTTTGGTTGGAGAAGAGAAGGACAAGTCAATGTCTCGAGATTTAATACCTACATCCTTTGCCTCATTCTCCTGCAAAGTTTGGATTTGAAACATATAAGTGATCATAGAAGTCTATAATGTAAGGTGCCTTTTAGATGTTATGAGATATATGGATTGCATGCATTTATGTATGTTATCAATCAAACAAAATTCTGAGTGGAAATTTTATGACTGACCTTAGTCTTAGCATCCGAAAGCTGCACTTTCTGTTCAAGATCTTTGACCATTGATTCAAATTCAGTGACCGCCTTTTTCTTAGCTTCAATCTCTTCTTGTGATTGCTTTAGTGCAGACTCCAGCTCTGAATGCTTTTGAGAGTGTGCTTGTTTCTGTTTCCACGGAAAAGATATCAGAGTCTAAAGAATCACTAAGCATATGTGAGATATAAAAACAGAAGAAAAACCACTAACCTGTTCATCAATGGAACTCTGAGCCGATTGAAGCTCTTTTTGAAGCTGAAGCACTTGCTCATTGAGCACATCTCGGTCACTAGCGATATGTTCCTTTTCCTGGAGTTTTGAGGTCAGTTCTGCCACTTTTACAGACGCATCCGTTGCGTTTTCAACCTGCAGAAACATTAATACCATTACTGTTATATATAGATCCTATCACAACAGTTTTATATGAGTGCATTAATTACCTCTTCTTTCAACTGAGTTTCGAAATTTTTCAAAGTCTGTTCAAGTACTTCAACATGTGATTCCAAAACAGACTTTTTAGCAGCCACTGCCCTGAGCGTCTCAATCTCAGACACCAAAGTATCAGCTTTAGACCTCTCTACGGTTACTTGTCCCTCAAGCTTTGCAATAACTGATTGTAGCTCATCCTTAGTACTTTGAAACATCGAATTAACTTGGTTGTTCTCCTCGGTAAGGGAATTGATCTGCAACACAATAAAGTGGTGTCATTTTCACAAACCTTGTACTAAATAACAAAACTGTGTCAATATGTAGATGGTATTATTATTTACCTGTGACTGCAATCTCTCCCCTTCAGAGGTAAGCTGCTTTGTTAGATCTTCTGTGGCTGTTTTTGAAGCCTGCAGATCTTTTGTTGTTTGCTCCCTCTCAGCCTCCAGAGTAGAGAGCTTTGTCTGCAACTCGTTGGCCTCTGATCCATGATTTGCTAGTTCCTGGTTCAGCTTTAAATTTACTTCAGCCAGATCCCCATTTTCTTTCTCAAGAACATCACACTTGGCCTTTAGCTCTTCAATAGTAGATTCAAGACTCTTCAATTTTGATAGAGCCTCATCAAGCTCAACTTTTCTAGTATCTGCAACTCCTGACGCTTTATGAGCAAGACTTTTGTGCTCCTCGACTTGGTTTTCATGTTCTTTTAGCTTTTCAACGACCTCCTTAAATTCTGTGTCTTTCTGGTTAAACCTTTCATTTGCCTCTTCCAACTGTTTCATGGCCGTTTCTTTCTCAACAGAACTAGAACCAAGTAACCCTTCAAGCTCTTGAATTTTGATCTTGAGCTGGTTACTTGTCTCAGCTAATATTTCATTTTCTGATGATGACTGCAAGGACTTTTCTTGTGCCTGATCAAACTCTTGTTTGAGTTTATCATTAACTGTTTCCGCAGCGGCAAGTTTTGCCAAAGTCTGATCAAGTTCGTCTTTTAAAGAAGAAGATTTTCCAGATGCTTCAGCCAACTGCTCTTCATATGATTTTACTAACTCCTCGAGGCCTTTCAATTTCTCAGCCAAAGAATTGGCCTCTGAATCTCTGCTAGTGAACTCCTCCATCACCTTTTGGATTCTATGCTCAGAGTCTTTACTTAATGACTCATGCAAAGCTTCAAGCTCCATGGTTTTCGTCATAGCTTCATCTATCTCTCTTCCTTTCTGCTCAAGACTCTCTTCAGCAGACTTCAGCTTCTCCATTACTTCGCTTTCCTTCAAGCCAGCAGCTTTAAGATCGTTTTCAATGCTCTCCAACTTTCCTTGTGTGACACTCAACTCATTCCTGAGACTTTCTAACAGATTCTCAGACTCACTGATCTTCACGCTGTACTCACTCACTGTATCTTCCAAGTTCTTTTTCTCACCCAAGACAGCGTTAAGATTTTCTGTCAGTTCTTTCTCCTTCTCAGTTGCAGTGTTTAAAGCATCTTCAAGACTCGAACTCTTCACTTGGAACGCCTCGATTGTGGATTGAAGCTCAGCCACCTGTCCCAAGTAACTTTTGGAATCTGCTTCAGTTTCCCCACGCATTTTCTCTAGCGTGGTAACCTGCTCCTCAAGCTCCTGAATTCTGTATTTTTCTGTCTGGAGTAGAAGCTCTAAATCTTTCAATCTTCCTTCTGCCTCTTCATGTTTGGACTGTGATGCCTGACACAGACCTTCAAGTTCAATGCTGCGCTGGTGAGTCGTATTAGCACGATCTTCATGCTCTGCACCCTTCTGCAAAGCGGTTCTCAAATCTTCTTCAAGCTCTGAATTTCTGGCGGATGATTGGTTTAGAGAAGATTCTAATTCAGATGCTTTTTCTATGTATTCCTGCAGCTGAGTGGTTGCTTGTTTTTTCTCTTCCTCGGCAACTTCAACAGCTGTTTTAAGTTCAGATACGTTCTCAGACATTTGTTTCAGTTCCTGTTCTGCGTCAGTGCTTTTCAGTTGTAATGAGTTCCGTTGCTGCTCTAGCTCCACGTTCTTTTGTTCAGCTGCAGTGAACTGTGTCTCCAGCTCTTTTATCTGCATCTTTGCTTCTTCTGCTGCTTGAGTAGAAGACCGAACAACTTCCTCGAGCTCAAGATTCTTCTGAGTAGCAGATGCTGCCACAGCTTCAGTTTCATTGTGACGCTCCTCCAGTGACTTAAGTTTCTGCTCAAGTTCAGATTTGTCTGATAAAGCTTGAGACAGAAGAGCATCTGCTTTGGAGAAACTATCATCTGAGGTCTTCAGTTTCTCTTCTAGTTCACTGCAGATATCTTTTACTTTCGCTGCATTACTTGAAACTTCTGCTGCATCTGCTTCAAGTGCTTCTTTTTCTTTCAATACTTCGGCTAACTTCTCATTTGCAGCTGTCAGCTTCACTTCCTCGTCTTTCAACAAAGATTCCAGAAGTTCCTTCTCTTTGAGTTCTTCTCCAAGCTTTGCAGTAATGCCTTCCTGTTCAGAGAGTTTAGCCTGAAGATCTTTGGTCTGAACAACCAAATCACCAAGAACCAATAACTCTTCCTTGAGCCGAGATTCAGAAGATTTCTTCTCCTCAAGTTCCTGAGTCAGTTCATCAATGAGGGCTTCTGTGGAAGACACTTTTTGTTCCGTCTCCAGCAAACGAGATTTTGAAAGTGCCAATTCCTCTTGCACTGCAGCTAACTCTCCAACACTACTCTTTAAGGCAGCTTCAACCTTTTCATTTTCAGAAATCTTCTCATTCAAGTCCTTGATTTCTTGCTGCAGAGACGACATTTTTTCCTCCATTTCCTTAGCACTCTCTTTCGTCGACTCAAGCAACTGTGCCAACTCCAAAGCCTTCTGAATCTCGGAGTCAGCATTAGAAGCGCTTTGTTTATGCAGCTCTTCAAATTTCTTAGCCTCTTCAGCTGAAAGCTTTAGCCCTTCCTCCAACTCTATCAACTTCTTTTGTGAGCTCTCGAGTTCTATCCCCAATGCATCAAAAGCTTCCTTAACTTCAGTTAGTTCCTTATTTTTGGCATCATGAGACTGCAAAGCATCTTCCAAGGACTTCAACTGAGAGCTGTGTCTCTCTTCTCCTTCAAGAACTTTCTCTTGCTGCTTCTTGTGGACAACTTCGAGCTCTTCATGCTTCTTCTCCGTTTCTTCCAACTTCTCTTTCGCAGACAAAAGCTCATCCTTCAAGTGGGTATTCTCAGATTCATACCGTTTCAGTTCCCCTGCTACTCTTTCCAATTCAAGCTCTAGCTCCTTCGCCTTTTCTTGTGATTCATGTAGTTGTCTTTGTGAACCACTCGAGCTTCTTTCAATTGAAACTTGCTTTTCCTCTTGAACAGGAACATGGTCTGCTTTATCAAAAGCTTCCTTCTCAACTTTTATGAACTCTCCGTCATCCTCTTCTTTACCTTCCTTTGTCACATCTCCATTCACAGGCTGCAATAGATCGAGCAAAACCATACTTAAATCTTATGCAAGACTCACAGAATTAAAAAGTCACTGAAGTCATAAGCAAACATATGAATCTGTGAAACAGAACACTCATTACCTTGATGGAAACATCAATTGTCTTAAGGTCATCAGCATCTCCTTTCACTACAGGAACCTCGGAACTCGCTACTTGAGTTGCTTCCTCCATGATTTGATCAAGCAATTCTGATTACTTTTATTTAGTTCTGTAGAATATATAAAAAAGGTCACGCATGAGAAGAAATATATACTTCTACTTTATATCATATTAAGAATAGTTTACAAAAATAAATGAGACAGAAACACTAGCTTGCAAGAAAGAGAATTCTAATTTCCAAAATAAATATAGAAACCAAAGAAGATAAGATACTTATTGTAAAGTCAACCGGGATACATCATCGCTTGTTACAACTAATTCAAATACCAATTCAATAAAAGATTTCCAGTTTCGTTTTAGATTTATTATTTTACAAGAAATGACATGTGTTTAGATCAAAAAGCTAAACAATCCTAAACAATCAGGAGAAAACAAAGATCAATAGGTACTATGGGTTGTGGCATGTGATGTAATCAGAGTTTAGATCTGTTTTAACACCTAACAAACTCCACAAAGATACAAATGAATAAAGCATGTGTATATTATTAATAAAATCCCTACCAAACAAAACTAAAGATAAGTTAAGGTGTAAAGTGGCCATCAAACCAGCAACATCAAAGTTTCTTTCTTTTAGATAGAAAAATGCTTTGATCATTATTAACAGAAAAAAAAGGATCCACGAAAATTATTACAGAGCAAAAAGAACATTTATATGATACAAAATTTTTTGATAAAAAAAATGATACATAATTGTTTGAATCTATATTTTATATGGGAAAGAAAAGAAGCATAAGGTAAGCCGACCAGATGGAGCGGTGACTCATGGGCCAGAGTATTTCATAACAAGAAAACAAAAAACTCCGAAAAACTCATTTGTATTCTATAACTTTTGTAACGTCAGATTTATCATTTAACAAGTAGATCATACAAGATCTTTGGTTAAAGCAGAAAATAACTTAAGGAAAAAGCCCATTAATTTTAAGATCATAAGGTGGAATACAATACATCAGAAATCACACAACTACTTTTTCGGTTGTCCCAATATCCAAACAAAGTTTCATTTTCCATCTTATTGTTTAAAAACACACAAGAATATTCGATCCAAAGAGGAATTATTTCTAATTTTGGATAAGTTTTTCTCGATTTGTCTAACTTATATTGGTCTACTCGTTGCCTATATCGATAGTGACATATATATCACTAAGGTTGCAAGTAAGCTTCTTTATTTTATTTGACACCCAAAAGGAATTACCGTTTATTATTAATATGGTTATTAAAAATAAACTTTTGAGATTAGTATAATATAGAACTTACCACTACCATGATCAAAAAGAGTTAAAACTAAAATTTCACCGTTTAGTGTTAGGTGAACTTCTTAATTATTTCACAACAAAAGAGATCCTGAGATTGAAACACTACTACTACTTGACTACGATTTGATTTGATTCGGTAGCATAAGCATTTAATCGCAAATGATTTCGATTTTTTAAAGATCTAAACAGAGAGATAGGATCGATCAGTTTCAAAAATCAAACAAGGATCAGTAACTAAGAAGGAGACGAAGAGTCGCCCCAACAAAACTTTTTCTTTTACAAACCAAAATTTTTAAAAAGAATCTAAAGCATTTATGATCGGTTAGATATCCAGAAGATCACGACAGATGATAACGATATAGAACTAAGAGGATTCATCAACTATTAAGAACAACTCAGAAGAGCTTACCAAGCGAATCTGCTGAATCTGAGATGCTACTCTGTTTCGGAGCTGGAAGAAACAAACGAAAAGAGTAGATGATGACGAAGAAGTGCAAATTGGGTTTGAGAGAGAGAATCTTTTAGGGTTTATAAAGTGGACAGAGTGTGAGACCGATTCGTATCTATTTTGAATGACGAATAATGGCGGACGAGGAGACCGTCGACTTTTTTTATTAGTTCCCATTTTGCCCTTTAGTTTCTGTTATTATCACTCTAACCCCGAAATAGCTCAAACCCGATTTATTAGCTCTCTTTATTGATGACCAAAATTTTAGTATTGTAATTAACGTTATGGCTAGAATATGAAGAGATTATTGACAAAGACAAAATGAATAAAGTTTTTTTTCTTTTGATAAAGGGCTTGACAAAATGAATAAAGTTTAGAGATTAAGAATAACGGATTTAGTAAGGGTTTTATGCTTTTATAATGTAGTGGACTAATATTTTAAAAATTAAAAGATTTGGTTAAAACTTTTAAGAATTTCATTTATTAATTGATTAAAATATCATAAATTTATAAATGATAATTCCTTTATTTTATTTACTTGGTATTTTAAGATTCTTATTTCGTTTTATAATAAGTGATGTTCTTTTTATTTTAGATAAAAATTTAATGTTGTTTATGATTTGTGACTAATTCCAAAATATATATTTTTATGCATCAAGATAAATTTTATAAATATTGTATTTTTGTAGTCTATGTGTATTAATCTTAATGAAATAGAGGAGTGTAGATTTATACTTCCTCTGTTTCAAATTAGATGTCGTTTTAGAGTAAAATTTTTGTTTCAAAATAAGTGTCATTTTATAATTTCAATGCAAAATTTATTGATGTTAAATGTCATTTTATTTTTTATTGGTTGAAATGTGGGTAAATGTGTTTAGAGGTAAATGTGTTTTTATTTTGAAAATATGCAAATTAATTGTTTTCTTAATTTGTATGTAAAAACCTAAAACACAATTAAAAGGAAGAGAAGGGAGTATAAAATACATATGTAAACTTTTATGATTGATATCTATGTGTTAGGGAAACAATAAAGGCTTAAAAGAAAGGGCAGATTTGTAATTTGGACAGATCAGAAGAAAAACAAAAAGAGAGGAGATGGCTTGAATGGCTGGCTGATGGCATAAAAGGTAGTGTGACAAGGCCCACACCACCAGATGAGCCACCGACCGACCAAACCGTCCTCGCCATGGAAAACTCTTTCTTTTATTATTTCTTTCTATTAGATTTGACCCCTCATCTTTTATTTTTCCCATTTATTCCCCCTTTAATAGAGACACTTTCATTTATTTTTAGTAATATTTGTTCTTTTGGTTTCAATACCCACGTCACCTTGATTTACAGGTTTCATTTAAGTTGTGTGCAAAGCAAAATGAAGCGTTACCGTATTCAAATCGTAACTGATAGATCAGTCCTTGTAAAGATATGGAAAAATGCCAGAAATAACACTTTCATAATATCACTTTTCAACTTTACACTAACCAACTTTACCATTAAAATTTTAATAGTCAAAATACTATTAGAATTTAGGGATTAAGTTTTGGGTTTAGGAGTGATAGTTTAGGGTTTAGTGTTGATTTTTTAAGGTTTAGGGTTTACTTTTTAGGGTTTAGAGTTTAGGGTTTAAGGTTTAGAATTGATATTTTAGGGTTTAGGGTTGATTTTTAGGGTTTAGGGTTTACTTTTTAGGGTCTGGAGTTTAGAATTGATGTTTTAGGGTTTAAGGTTAATATTTTATTTAATATTTATTTTATGTATATATATAAAGTACAAGGATATAAGAGTCTTTTATCCTTTAATAAAATGTATAATTTTGAAAATGTTCTTTTGTTGATGGTAAACATGAAATATGGTACCACCAAAATGGTATAATTGAAATTCTCCCTAAGAATATTAATACTCTCTAATTGACAAAAATGTGCTGTCTTATGTCGCACAACATTGTTTTAGGTAATTACATCACAAAGCTCCTTGAACATAACGATTAATCTGAAAGGAATCATGTAACTTGCAACCCATTATACAAATATGAAATGAAGCATGTAAATTGTGTCCCTTTATATATGAATGAAAATGAGGAATAACTGAAATTCCAAGCTGGCGGGCTATCGAAAGTTCCGCATTGGGTCAAAGTTCAAAGAAACGTAGCCAGTGTTTCCGACTTTACATATTCATCGTATTCTAGTAATTATGAAAACAAGAATGAAATAGTCAAAAATAAAAAAATGAATCAAATGTTTTTATGTAAGTCAACATTATAATCAGAAGAATTAAATGAACAGGAAATGTGGTTACTAACTTAGTAGTAGTAGTAAAATCAAGGCCGACTCTGAGAATTATGGGGCCTAAGGCGATTTTTAAACGATTTCACATAAAAAAAAATTTTCTACGGATTTGGGAGCCCAAAAATTTTTTTTTAGGGGGCCAATATACATGTAAATTTTTCAAAAAAATTTGGAGGTCGAGGCTAATGTTTCATCCGGCTTTGCCCAACGTCGGCCTTGAGTAAAATATTGGGAGAATTTCAATTATACCACTTTGGTGGTACCACTTTTCATGTTTACCATCAACAAATGAACATTTTCAAAAATACACATTTTATTAAAGGATAAAAGACTCTTATATCCTTGTTCTTTATATATATACATAAAATAAATATTAAATAAAATAAAATATTAACCCTAAACCCTAAAACATCAATTATAAACTCTAGACCCTAAAAAGTAAACCCTAAATCCTAAAAATCAATCCTAAACCCTAAAATATCAATTCTAAGCCTTAAACCCTAAACTCTAAACCCTAAAAAGTAAACCCTTAACCCTAAAAAATCAACACTAAACCCTAAATTATCAATCCTAAACCCAAAACTCTAAACCCTAAATTATAATAGTATTTTGAGTATTAAAATTTAATTGGTAAAATTGGTTAGTATAAAGTTAAAAAGTGGTATCTTGAAAGTGTTATTTCTGATAATTTCCCAAAAATATTTTTGTTATGTACGTTAAGTTAAAACAAGGAGAAACCCTTAAGCCTTAATTTTCTACAAACAGGGGAGAGACTAGAGGACAAACGGTATGTGAATATCTCCATTACAACTATATATTTCCTTGTAAAATAACGGTACGTAATGTAAAGGTGATGTCAAATCCGGGTCAAATAGTATGAGGGCTTTGTGACGAGTTACATTTTTTTCTGGAGAATTTCAATTATACCATTTTGGTGGTACCACTTTTCATGTTTACTATCAACAAATGAACATTTTCAAAAATATACATTTTATTAAATGATAAAAGACTCTTATATCTTTATTCTTTATATATATACATAAAATAAATATTAAATAAAATTTTAACCTTAAACCCTAAAACATCAATTCTAAACTCTATACCCTAAAAAGTAAACCATAAACCCTAAAAATCAACCCTAAACCCTAAAATATCAATTCTAAACCTTAAATCATAAACTCTAAACCCTAAAAAGTAAACCCAAAACCTAAAAATCAACACTAAACCCTAAACTATCAATCTTAAACCCAAAACCCAAAACTCTAAATTCTAATAGTATTTTGAGTACTAAAATTTTAATGGTAAAGTTGGTTAGTGTAAAGTTGAAAAGTGGTATCTTGAAAGTGTTATTTCTGGCAATTTCCCTTTTTTTTTCCCCAAACTTTAGTTATGTTGTGAGTTAAAAATTAAGATCCTAAAATTTTATACTTT
This sequence comes from Eruca vesicaria subsp. sativa, assembly GCA_932364175.1. Classification (NCBI taxonomy): domain Eukaryota; kingdom Viridiplantae; phylum Streptophyta; class Magnoliopsida; order Brassicales; family Brassicaceae; genus Eruca; species Eruca vesicaria. Next base: position 39,032 of record CAKOAT010678487.1, on the reverse strand, counting down.
TCAGTAAAACACGATCCGATTTTTTAACTGGCATTAATTAAATTAAATATTTATAAAATCATATAAATTTATAAAAAATATTCAACATTTATTATTTGGATAATTTTCTCAAATAGATCTGTTAAATCTTTTACACAATAATAGACTTCAAAAACTAAAAGGACTAAAATATCATTTTTTTGTGGAAAATTTTAAGTTTTCTTTTTAAATTTGAAATCATGTCCCCAAAACTCTATTTCTTAATTTTAAACAAAAAAATTTACGATTAGTTAATCAAAAGATATAAGTGTATATTCACTTATTTTTGATAAAATTTTAAATTTATTTTGTTTATTTTTATTTTTAAGATCTATATTTATGACAAAAACTTTTTAGTTATATCCTAAAGAATTCCCTTATTATCTTACTAAACTTAGCTATATTTAAGTTGAAATAAAATATTAATTTACTGTACTATTCTATTAGTTTATAAAATTTACGTTTAGTATAAAACAAGAATAAGAATAATTAATAATCATTATCTCGTGAGGATAGATAGATATCCTTGGCTCAAATTGATGAGAGAAGAGGGAAGCGATTATCACTTGTTGTAAGTTTTCCGTTTCATATTATAAGGCGCGTGGTTTAACCAAAAAAATCACAAGGCGCGTGGTTTTCGTCTCTTCCATCGGGAAAACATGAGCAACGTTTCCGGCGATCGCACTGCAGACCTCCCTTCCACCGCCGTCTCACTCCCCGTCTCCACAGAAATCCAGAGTTCGCCTCCGACTGATCGCCCCGTCCGTGTCTACGCCGATGGGATCTACGATCTCTTCCACTTCGGTCACGCTCGATCTCTCGAACAGGCCAAGAAATCGTTAGTAACAACCATCTTATCTCCAGTTTTAGATTGATTTGACTAATTCAGCGTCTCTGAGTCAGTATTGATATGTGATCTGTTGATTGATTGATATTACTGCCAAGGTTTGTGATGTGCAAAGCAATTGTGGTGTATGATTTGGATGGGTCTCTCTTTGTAAAATGTTTCGTTTTGTTGTGAATTTGAAATAGCTAATGTTTCTGAATCTCTGGTGCTTCGATTTTTGATTTTGTATATCGAGTTGTAGGTAAGTTAATGGTCTCGTGTTGTTCTCATGGTTTTTTTTTTGCCATTTTCTTTAGGTTTCCAAACACTTACCTTCTAGTTGGATGTTGCAACGATGAAACTACACATAAGTACAAGGGAAGGACTGTGATGACTGCCGAAGAGAGATATGAATCACTTCGACATTGCAAGTAATTGCCTTTTCATGTGTTATTATAGCATAAGCAATAATAGATGTGGAAGTTTTAGGCAAGTGTGTTTTGTTATACAGATGGGTGGATGAAGTCATCCCGGATGCACCATGGGTGATCAACCAAGAGTTTCTTGACAATAACCGGATTGATTATGTAGCCCATGATTCCCTTCCGTAAGAACATGTTTCTTTTTTTGTGTCAGTCTTCACCTAGTTCCTGTTAGTTTATACTCTTCCTTGTTTAAATCAAATGTTATCCACAGGTATGCTGACACCAGTGGAGCTGGAAAAGATGTCTATGAATTTGTGAGTAGAATTTTGAATCATACTCCTGATTTTGCTATTTCTGGTTTGACTGAGCATCTTGATGCAGGTTAAGAAAGTTGGAAGGTTTAAGGAGACTATGCGAACTGAAGGAATATCGACCTCTGACATAATAATGAGGATAGTAAAAGATTACAACCAGTATGTCATGCGTAATCTGGATAGAGGATATTCGAGGGAAGATCTTGGAGTTAGCTTTGTCAAGGCATGTCATCATCCTTTTCTTTTTACCTCTTCATTTTTCTACTTGGAGGAGTCAGCTTTGGGTTTATCGATGTGAAACAGGAAAAGAGACTTAGAGTTAATATGAGGCTAAAGAAACTCCAGGAGAGGGTCAAAGAACAACAAGAAAAAGTGGGAGAAAAGGTATGTCTTCTCTCCAACTTTCAATATGCTTAACTGATCATCATAAATCTATCATTTTGACTGTTTTTTCATTCTTTTAAATAACCATTTTCACCCCCTCTTATCTCTTTCTGCTGGTTTTGGTCTTCTCATTGTGCATTAAGAAATGATGTTTGTTAATTAATCCGTTCGTCTTTGAAAGTCCAAAACCAAAAAGACTTGCTTCTTTTATTATATGTAGTAGTGGTGGCAAGTATTAAAATAATATCATCACTTGTATCCACTGTGCTTGAAACTTCTCTAGTACCTGTTCTTGCTCCTTTGTTAATGTCTAAACCTGGATTTTCCAGATCCAAACTGTAAAATTGCTCCGGAACGAGTGGGTGGAGAATGCAGATCGATGGGTAGCTGGATTTCTTGAAATATTTGAAGAAGGTTGCCATAAGATGGTAAGTGGAACTGTGCGACACTATCAGCTAACAATACATACGTTAATAGGTTATTACTCAACTTCCGTGAAACCTTTGATTAAAATTGACAATTTCGTGAAATGTTAATAGGGAACTGCAATCAGAGACAGTATCCAGGAGAGGTTGATTAAACAAATTCCTAGAAACAAGCTGGAGAACGGTGAGGATGATGACACAGACGATCAATTCTATGAAGAATACTTTGACCATGACATGGGCAGCGACGAGGATGAAGACGAAAAGTACTACGACGAGGAAGAAGTAGAAGAAGATGAAGAGAAAGAGAAAACCGTTAAAACAGATGCAGATGACAACAAGTAAGAACAGGTTTGGCTCTCAGAAACCAAAGGTTAGTGGACTCATGAGTTATGACCACGTCTGCTAAACTCGCTTAGTCTCTAACTCTCTCTCTATCAGTAAAATTCATCTACTTAACAGGTAGTAATATCAATGTTTCGAAACTGAGAGTGTGTACTTGTCTTTGGTGAGTTGTCTCATCGTTGTTGATTTTTGTATACGCATGCTTTCCTTTTCGATGCTCGGTATCTTCTGTATCTTGCTTCATCGTTTTTTATTTTGCAAGTGTTGCACTGGATCTGAAACATGCAAAGTCAATGATTCGTGTCTTATCTAGTTTAAAAATGGGCAAATTTCATTTTTACTTTCCATTTGGTATTGTTATTCATGTTTACTTTCTTTAAATGAATATTTTCAAAAATAATTAAGTATGAGACTTCATTAAGAAATTAAAAAACATTTATACCATTAATTTTTAAATATAAATAGTTATTTACATATTTGATAAAAAAAAAAAATTATTCAGATAAAAATTTTAAGAAAAGTTTTTTTTTAAAAGAAGTTTTTGAATTATTACTTTTCAAAATTTGTTTTTTTTTTCTGAATTTTCTTTTTGAAATTCTAAAATATTTTTAAAACTATTTTTAATTTTTTTCATTTTAAGTATTTATTTAAATTTTTATGAGACTTCATTAAGAAATTAAAAAACATTTATACCATTAATTTTTAAATATAAATAGTTATTTACATATTTGATAAAAAAAAAATTATTCAGATAAAAATTTTACGAAAAGTTTTTTTTTTTTAAAAAGTTTTTGAATTATTACTTTTCAAAATTTGTTTTTTTTTTTCTGAATTTTCTTTTTGAAATTCTAAAATATTTTTAAAACTATTTTTAATTTTTTTCATTTTAAGTATTTATTTAAATTTTTATTAAAATTCTAAATCTTACCTTCTAAAACTTAAACCCATAAATATTTTTAATACTTCTTTACAACTATGGATAAAATAAAAATATTAAGAAAATGCTAATTTAAGCAATTTTCTTTTAATAATTGTTACATTCAATCCATATATATAAAATAGAGTTCTCTCACTTTACGGACCGTCAATTTGATGCCTATTAGTGCAATACCTGTCATTTCATTTAGAATGCTTCGCTTCATTAACTATATATTTCTAATACTAGTATTGACTCCATGCTTCACATGAGAATATTTTTGATTGAAAATAAACACATTTTAGTTAACTAAAATTGACACGTATATAATATTGGAATATAATAATTTAGTCAACGTTATTAAACTTTTTAGGTTGAGAACATGTGATCTTTAATTTACTACTTAATGTATGCTACTATAAATTTTGAATATATATATAAGACACGAATTATAAACTCATGCCAGACATAACTAAACCATATATAAAAAAAACTAAACCTTGAAAAGTGGATTAATATTTTTACTCACATGTTACTTTGAAAGCATAGTATAAGGAATTATACTATAAGTGAAACTTATAAGTAATTATCACATATTATATTTTGACATGTTTGCCCACAAAAGAAATATAAAATTATAAATATAAGTGAATAGCTGCACATAATCATAAAAATCACATAAGCATAATGATTTTTCCATGTTTCAGTTTCTTTTAGCCCCTAGAATTATGTACGTAAATATATTTAAGTGTACACATGAAGAGCATTTACCCTTTATCAAAAGCCGTTTTTTTTATTCTACAAAAGTTTGCATGCTGTTGTGGTAGACTTCCATCCTTCTCCTCTTTTTTTTTTCATCCTTCTCCTCTTTCTTTCTTTTCTTTTAAACAAACATTCGCGAGTCAAATTTCTAGCTCTTCAAATCTACCATGGCTGCTCTTTCTTGAACTTTCATAGCCCTAAACCGGAAGCAAGGTCGTATTTTGCAGTAGCCAACAAATTAAACTGTATAAACGAAGATGATAGCATCACTGGGAAATATAGGCTGTTGAAATTCTTACTTAGAAATTGATCTTAGCACTGGTTCTGACCATTCAATATGACGCCAACTATGAATTAGAATTTTGAAATTGAAGGAGAATAGGTTTTTAATATTTTGTTTTGTTCTATCGGGAGTTTCTGTAGGAAATAAGTTGAGAGAACTAAGACTATGAGAAAGAAGGATGATGAGCAAAGAAAAGACCGTGTGTGTAGTTTATAGTAACCGTTAGAATTCAATTTTTTTTTCTAGTCATTACCTTGTTCTAATAATTTTTTTAAAAATTGTAATTATTCATTATGTGGTAGAATCTGATTCGTCAAGCCACTTGCTCTTTAATATATAAAGAATTGGTTAGGCTTTCTGTTTTACTCAGTTTCAAACCCTATTACAAGAAAAGTGTATATAGTCTTCATCGTCCTCACGCAGATATTAAGGTTTGTTCTCCTCTGCGATCTCCAATGACGAGGAAGTTTTTTGACACCAACAATGAAGTTTCCAGAGGTTGAGTGGCTACAATCAGTGTTAAGGATATCTTTGTGGGTCTTCAATAGAGTCGTTTAGTATTCACAATGAATTAAAACGTTTGGAGTATTCACACTAACCATGATCTGACATTCTTAGCAAGGAGGTGAATCTACACCTATAAAGGTAAGTTTTTTTCCCCTTGAAAATCCCTTAAATTTCGATGAGTGATGATCTAAGGCGTAACAAAGTCAGATAAGGTGTGATTGGTGGTCATATACATAGACGACCTCTGTGTTTATCTTGGGTCTTCCTTTTTTCTGATTTTCAGAGCCTATTGCTTTGTACGGTGTGATTGGTGGCCATGGTGAATCTGAGGCATCATGATATATAAAATAGAATGCAGCAAGATTGTTCTTTGAAGACGCTGAATCGTCCTTTATTGTGACCACCTCTTTCTTGCAAGAACCGGAGAGATCTCACCGCCAGAAAAGTTATAGGCAATCTGATCTGGCCATAGAAGAAGAAAGAGTTTTTAGTAGGCCTGGGCATTTTCCGGTTCGGATCGGGTTCGGGTCGGGTTATGTCGGGTCCGGGTCCTTCGGGTCTTAGATATTTAGACCCAATAGGGTAATTAGACTTTGTCGGTTCGGGTTCGGTTCGGGTCCTACCGGGTCCAGGTCGGTTCGGGTCTTATATAGTTAGACCCAATGGGGTAATTAAAATTTATTGGTTCGGNCGGATCGGGTTCGGGTCGGGTTATGTCGGGTCCGGGTCCTTCGGGTCTTAGATATTTAGACCCAATAGGGTAATTAGACTTTGTCGGTTCGGGTTCGGTTCGGGTCCTACCGGGTCCAGGTCGGTTCGGGTCTTATATAGTTAGACCCAATGGGGTAATTAAAATTTATTGGTTCGGATTCGGTTCGGTTTCGGGTCGGATTTGGTTCGGGTCCTACCGGGTATGGCCCAAAAACATACCTAAAACACACAAAAAATACTGGAAAATATTTAAATACCCAAGAAATACCCAAAATTTTACACAAAACCTAACACGAATACATAAAAATATCCAAAATTTTATCTGATTATTCGAATTATATTTTAAAAAAACCTAAAATTTTACTTAAAACCCGTAATTATATCCGAAAACCTAAATCCAAAACATAAAATAATACTCATAATACCATAAAAATACTAAAACATATATATATATATATACATAATATATATTAGATGTTTTGGATATTTCGGGTACCCATCGGGTCTCGGATTCGGGTCGGTTCGGGTTCAAGACCCGCGGGTCCTCCACATCAAGACCCAATAGGGTAAAATGATCGGTTCGATTCCTACCCGAACCGCACATTTCGGGCTGGTTTCGGGTCGGGTCTTCGGGTCCGGGTAAAATGCCCAGGCCTAGTTTTTAGTGCTTCATGTGGAACAACAGCCTTCACCGCTTTTTTGATTGGACAACAACATGTGATTGTTGTGCCTCAGCAGGAAATGAGAAGATGTTGATATGTGGAAAGGAGAAACTGTTGAGTCGCCGGATATTATTATATTGGCGATTAAATGCTTTATGCCGTCATCACCTACTCCCCAGAGGAGAAGAATACAATTATGTGTTTTCAGATGCATCCCGAGCATGGTTACGACATACGGGCGATCAGTTTTGGGTATATGTTTGGTTGAAGTTCCATGGGTTGTTCAGGTGGAAGGATTTTGGTAAAGTTTGTATTTTAATTCATGAATGTGCATTGGTTTACGATTCTATATTTAGTCGAGCACTAACTTCGGGTTTTTAACCTTTTGTTGAAACAGCTTCTCAGACTTAAGATTAAGGTATTGTTTTATCATACTTAAGATTAAGGTATTGTTTTATTTTTCCATGTTGTATTTTGAAGATTTCTGTTAGTCCATTCATTATGGTTTGAAACTGTGTTTAATAATTCAATGTATGTTGTTCTTTGGATTAGCAAAAATTTAGTCAAACTGACCGGGTGATTGTGGTCGAGTGGTAAGAAGGCGGACTCGGAGTCTTTTAGTCTGAAGTGACCGACTTATATTAAAACATACAGATTAATAAGTCATACCAATATATTAAACATAGAACATGGCCTCATTAATAATCGCAACGATTATATTATAAATTTTAGTTAACCCTAATGACACTGATTTTGAGTCTTTTACAACAAACGAATTTAACAGACAAGAAGGATTAAATATTAAAAGAAATTACAAAAATAACGTTCCATATGTAGTTAAATAAAATCATTTAAACTAAAATAAAAGAAAATATAATGAATAAACTCCCGCGCGAAGCGCGAACTTACCCTAGTCTTTGATATTTCAGTTTCCAACTCTACTTATTAAACTGAAATACGAATTTGTTGAAGTCGGTTCTTTTAATGTTTTTTTTCCTAAATCGATTGAACTATTGGTCGAAAGAGTGAGTTTCAAGGGGTGATTTGATTTTTAATAAATTTTTAATTATTTTATATGAATTAGAAAAATAAAACAATTTTTATTAAAGCACTCAAAATATTTTTAAAACTATGAAATTTGAATTTTTATTATTTTAATTACTAATTTTTATTCAAACAGTCTAAAATCAGTACAAAAAAATTTCTAACCTAAATATTTTAATAAGTAAGGTTTTAAAATGAATTTAAAATTTATATTTAAATAATAATAAATCTATCATTTTAATACAAATCAACTTTTAATTGAATACACTTTTCGTGTCGTATCAAGTAACAGTAATTGATAATTTATTAAGTTACGATATGTAAAACTCCAAAACAATGATCTCACATTCATATAAGAAAAAATGAAAACACATTTGATTTTTTTTTTTTTTTACAACAAAAGGCTAAACGAAAACTAAGAGAAGTTCTGACGCAAGAGTCATCTCGGGGGAACTGAATCAACATAAAACATAGCGCAAGACATATTTCAAATACCATGTGCCAGTTTATCAGCCATTGTATTTTTCGTCTTTGGGATATGCTGAATGGAGAAAGTCTGAAAAAATTCCTTACAATGCAAAAATGCCTCCATGTAAACATCGGTCATTCTGTGGGTGTAGACATTCCTCTTCACTAATTGAGAACAGTTTGTTGCAAACACCACTTCTGAAGTATTGAGGGTTTTCATACATTCAATAGCCAAGATAAAACTTCAAATTCTGTTTGATTGGTTTCAAGAAAAATTAAAACCATGTGACATAAATGAATCATGTGTTCCATGATTTTTAATTCAAGAAAGATTCAAACTTCGAACATTGACTCTCATGGCTTTAAAACTAAAGACTTCACAAAAAAATTACTTGTGGCTTTCATGGCTGTGGCTTTAGAAAAAAATTAAAAGTTACAAATTCTAGCTTTTAGAAAAAGTAAAGAAACATGAACAGAAAATAGAAACTGAGGCTTTGAGAGTTTTTAGGAACTTTGAGAAATTTTAAGAAAGCCATAGTGTGATTGGTAAAATTTCTAATTTTAGAAACTTTAAATAATTGCAAAGTATTTAAAGCTTTAACCGTCAATCTCCAATTGGACTCATTACTTATATGACCGCAAGGCTTTTTCAAATTCATATTCTGCGCGCCCGCACGGATGTTTAATTTCTTTTTTTTTTTTGGCAATAAAAGGCTAATCTATTACTCAAGCTTGAGGTGATCTGGGTAACCAAACCGAAATAAAACAACCAACATATATGAGTTTACGATAAAAGGATCTAGCTGTCTTATCTAAAGAATCAGAAAATCTGTTATGTAGCCTAGGGACATAGAAAGTCTTGAAGTGAGGGAAGCAAATCCTCAGTGTCAAGACTTTTTCCAATTCCGTTGAGAAGGTAGGCCATTCGTTGGAATTCCTGAACATCGAGATCATCTCCTTGCAATCAGTTCCAAAGCTCTGATATGGTGAATGTTGAAGCATATTTTCCATTGCCCACCGCAGTGCCTCCAACTCTGAATGCAACGCAGACTCTATCAAAATTGCGCAACCCCATTAGCTGACTATTTCTCGAGCTATCGTTCCAAACCCAACCACATCCACTGAAATGATCTGTAGAAGTCCAAGATCCATCCACCATACATATGTTACCCAGACTTATGGTCGGTTTTTCATCAACTCCATCCCCTATGGACAACGGTATAGTCTGCTCATTTGCTCGGAACCAGGCCTGACACTCACTTTCTGCATATTGCGCAAGCTCCAAAGGGTCTCTATCAATACCTCTGAATAGTTTGTCATTCTGAGCCTTCCAGATATACCAAATTATCCAGGGATAAGGATCCCTATCCAATTCCGGTACCATTATGGAATTTTTCCTCCAGAAGAGATAATCCATATTTGCATAAGTGCTCTGCAATGGGAACAAGGAAGGACTGGTAGGCGTGGAAGATAAGGCCCAAACTTGCAAGGCAGGTGGACATTCGAAAATTGCATGTGTAATTGATTCTTCGGGTTTCCCACAACGCGGACAGTGGTTATCACATCTCATATGTCTATAATTTAAAATGCTCGTAACCGCCACATGACCTGTTATTAATTGACACATAAGATGTCACATCTTTTGGGGTGCCTTGACTTTCCGAGCATGTGCCTGAAGCTTTGTGATGCTAGGTTCACAAACAGCAGATTTCTCTTCCTTCATCAAAACATGTCGTGCTACCAAGTATCCAGATTTAACTGTATACTGTCCATTCCTTGTATAACTCCAGCAGTATGTATCCCGACGATGTGTGGAGCTAATGTCCATGCTCTTAATGAGTGGTATATCAGCAACAACTACATAATTCTCAAGACGGCCCTCATCCCAAGTCTTTGTTGTTTGGTTTATTAAATCGCTCACTCTCATGTTCGGATTCAATACCGGCGCCGATGGGGTAGTTGGTCTCGCTGAGATGGTAGGGATCCAAGGATCCTCCCAGACTTTCACCTCATACCCCGAGTGGACCTTTTGTCTGATTCCCAGCAACAATAATTCTCGTCCTGCCGATATGCTTGTCCACACATGTGATGGCCTACTAACAGTGAGTTGACGCAAAGGCAAACTTAATTTGTAGTACCTGCCTCTCAAAACACGAGCTACCAGGGAGTCTGGATATTGAACTAATCTCCATAGTTGTTTTGCTAGCAGCGTTAACTTATATATATATATATCTTATATATTAAAACATAAGTCATGACTTGACTTCATGTGTGATTTTTAAAAAAATAGACTATTACTAGAAAGTTATGTTACATTAATTTTCTAATAATCTTATCATTATTATATCTTATGAGAAATCATATCTATAATAACAAAGATATACTTAACAATTTGATTTTGGTAAATTACCTTACACCTTCCAAATTAGTCACGCAAAATATGTCAATAGATATAAGTTTAGGAATCTTCTATTATTTATACAGAAATATGTCAATAATAGTTAAATGCATCCACAATATANATACTTAACAATTTGATTTTGGTAAATTACCTTACACCTTCCAAATTAGTCACGCAAAATATGTCAATAGATATAAGTTTAGGAATCTTCTATTATTTATACAGAAATATGTCAATAATAGTTAAATGCATCCACAATATATTAACAAAAATCACAGATTAGTAATATGAAATATTTATATACCCTAACAAAATTTACATGCTATATATATTAGATAAATTTATTTCGATGTAAATTTTTAAAATTATACTTAAAAAAAAAGAAATTGTTTAAAAAGTTCCTTTTTAATAAAATTCTTTATAATATTAATTTATGAAGCTATAAGATTAGTTTTTAGCAAAAAAAGTTTATATTATCTTTGCAAATTAAAGTATACTAATATTTAATAAAACTCTATTTATATTAATTTATCTAAAAATGAAATACTAATCTAAGAAACAATAAAATCTAGAAGAATAAACAAACACATGTTTGAAAAACATGTATAATATAGAAAATTTGAAAAAAATTATTTGATTAATTATTATATAATATTATTATGTTTGAAAAACATTTACTATACATATCGTAAATATGTGATTACTATAATATATATCAATTTACAAGTGAAAACAAAATGTTTATATAACTAACTATAAACGAAAACAAACACTCGCGCGGTTGCGCGGGTCAAAATCTAGTATATATATTAATTTATGTTTTCATGTAACCATTATATATGTTGAATGTGTCACAATTTTGTAATGCAATTGTATCGTAGATATTAAATTTTATTTATTATTATAAATTGATATTTATTTTTTATTTTAAATGTTCTATATTTTATATGTTTCATAATATAATGAAGTGCATATTATTATATTTACAAATCATGTTATATGATGTAAATGTGATCATTTAATTACGATATATAATTGGCAGATGTATCATATATTTCTCATAAACTATTCATCATTAGTAAATATTAATATGCAATCAATATTAACGGTTTTATATAGACAAAATCTATATTACTTATGTGAATTTATTTTTTACAGATATAAAGGAAAAAGGATATGGATTATATTTTCTGAATTTTTTTTTTCTAAACAACATAAATAATCACCATCTCAATAATAATGAACTTGTAATTTTGATTTGGACTGTGTTGTTATAAATGTGATTTAAGCCAAAATAAGACATGATTAGTTTTTATCTTTCTAACAATTGTTTAATAACTTTTTAAAACATATAAATATAGTGTATTTATAAACCTATCCGGATCTGGAAGAACCAATTCAGATTCCGTCTGAAAATTTATAATATCTGAATATAGTTTAATTTTAAAATCCAAAAAAAATCGATATCCAAAAAAATAATTTGTATCCCAACGTTACTTGAATGCCCATGTGTTAACTGATTATGTAAATAAAATATAATTATTTGTCAACTGGTTAGAATTCTTATGCAACTGACTTACAACTTTGTTAATAAAAAATAATATTATGTTCAATTACAACTTCTATTCGCAAATCTAAGAGCGAAAATTAAACTGGGAAGTTATAATAAACTAATTTTTTTTATCTGACTTTATAATATTACATTGTACTAAATACACTTAATCATATAAATAAATTGACTTATTTATAAAATAACATTAAAGAAGAAGATTATTACTATCAATGTTTCCAAACAATATTATACTTTTTTATACTATTATCCATGTTTCCAAACAATTCTCATTTGTAATTTAATTTTAATAATATAGATAAGATAATATAGATGCTAACGTCTTCTAAGTAACTGGCTGGCCTTTATATATGGCTAAAGCCCAAGGATTCCAAATCTGGTTTAATTGGTCTGTATGATATATGATTTTATTCTTGGTTGTTTACTTTTAGGCTGATGAACCAAATGTTAGTTAAAAGTTCCAACTGCAAAACAAAGATTATGCTCAGAGTTCCATAGTGAGACCTAAAGTTATGAATGAATGCATGGCCGTACCTATACAAGCCAATAAACATAGGCTACGGGGCCTAAAAATATATATTACTATTATGGGCCAATTCTAAACAAAAATAGTTAGATGGGAAGTTAACTCGAATTTTATTACTTATTGTAAAGATTATACAAATAGAAGCTTCCCGGACAGTTTACCGGCCGGCGAGCTGGACCGGTCCGGCTCGGTTCGCCGTACGTCAAACCGACCATCCCGAGCCTCGATCTCCCGTATTCCCGATTCAGTGCTTACGTCCTTCGACACGGTCGTGTTCCGAACCACGGTCAAAATGTCTCCCGTTTCGTCTCCATCCGACCTATCATTCGAGTTTTACGATAAAAACCGTAAAACTTTATTTTCTCGGAAAGAACTCGAGGAAATCGTATAAAACGGAAACGGTTAAACGAGGCACCGAACATTGCCTAAACTATACGATTTATTCGAGATTTTTCGTTAAAATCATAAAAACGCGTTTTTAATAAAAACGTCGAGAAAATCGTAAAAAAACGGCAACGATTAACCGAGAAACGAACGTAGCTAAACTTTACGATTAACTCGGGGAATTTACTAAAAATGGTATCGGATCAGGAAACAATCTCGTATAAAGTCGTAAAACGGATTTTATCGTAAGACGGCCCGAAAGGTCCTAAAACACGATAAAAACTCATCTCGCGATATTAATGAAATCTAACCCGAAGATACGATAACGTTTTGATGGTTTACTCGCATAAGGAAGATAAATGTCAAGTTTGAAGATAAATGTCAAGTTTGAAGATAAATAGAAGATTTCCGCGGGAAAAAAGGAAAGATCAAGATAAATGGAAGATTCCCGATAAATTCGAGTTCGGGCGAAATGGAAAGGTTCAAACCGCCTAGGAGGGGAGTATATAAGCAAGAGGCATAGGGCTGAAGCAGGGACACGATTTTCAGAGCTTTCACCACCAAATTTAGCATTTAGGAATATTTCCGTTTTCTGTTAGCGAGCTGCGTCTCAACTAGGGTTTTCGGTCTTAGACTTCTAGAGTTAGGGATTTCGCCAACGGCTCACGCAGCTAAGGCCACTCTCGTTATAGCAGTTCTTACACCGATTCAGAATAAAAACCTTCTTGCTCTCTATATCCGTTCATTCATACTTTAATTTTAAGTTCATCATTTTTCTTAATTCTCGTTGTGCGGTTCTGCAGATAGCCGGGTCCTCTGGAAACTTAGGGTTTACTCAAAGTTTATTTATTTACGACTTATTGACAGTAGGTGAATTTCGGTTCCCACAGAAACCAAAGGCAAAGATGAATCAGAGATCGATATCGATCGATATCTGAACAACGATATCGATCGACACCCGCCGTCTTTTGGAACTCTCACAAAGGAAAAAGCACCAGAAGTGGAGCTTAAGCCATTATCCGCTGGGCGTAAGTACGCTTTTCTCATGGATGATTCCTATCCAGTGATAGTAAACGCAAACCTCACTGACAAGGAGCTTGCTCTATTATTGGATAAACTGCGCAGCATAGAAAAGAACTTGGATACTCTTTAGATGACATTCCAGGCATATCTCCTGACCTTTGTATGCACCGGATTCATCTAGAGGACGAATCCAAGTCATCAGTAGAACATCAGAGACGATTAACCCAATTCTCTAGAAAGTCGTAAAGAAGGAGATCATTAAATTGCTGGAGGAAGGGATAATTTATCCGATTTCCGATAGCAATTGGGTAAGTCCATTCCACGTAGTACCAAAGAAGGGAGGTTTTACAGTCGTTAAAAACGAAAAAGATGAACTGATCCCGACGAGGACTGTGACCGGACACCGGATGTGTATTGATTATAGGAAACTGAACTCCGCAACGCGGAAAGATCATTTTCCTTTACCCTTCATCGACCAAATGCTGGAAAGATTAGCGAACCACCAATATTATTGTTTTCTTGATTGATATTCTGGATTTTTCCAAATCCCGATATATCCTGATGATCAAGAAAAGACAACGTTCACATGTCCTTATGGAACCTTTGCATATCGAAGGATGCCATTTGGTCTGTGAAATGCACCAGCCACTTTTCAACGTTGTATGATGTCGATTATCACGGATATGATCAAAAATTTCATGGAAGTATTCATGGACGATTTTTCAGTTTATGGATCGAGTTTCGAGAATTGTCTCGACAACCTATGCAAGGTTATAGAGAGATGTGAGGAAAAGAATCTGGTCCTAAACTGGGAAAAATGTCATTTCATGGTTAATGACAGAATCGTACTCGCACACAAACTCGATAAGTCGTTTTATAAAACTCGATAAGTCGTTTTATAAAACTCGAGAAGTTGTTTTATAAAACTCGAGAAGTCGTTTTATAAAACTCGATAAGTCGTTTTATAAAACTCGATAAGACTTTTTATAAAACTTGAGAAGTCGTTTTATAAAACTCGAGAAGTTGTTTTATAAAACTCGAGAAGTCGTTTTATAAAACTCGAGAAGTTGTTTTATAAAACTCGAGAAATGGTTTTATAAACAAAGGAAATCCATGGAAAACTCGGAAATCACTATCTCGAAAGAACGAAACAAACACCGATTACACGATCATCCGAGTTAAGCACAAAACCGTGAAAAACCGCATCCGCCGTAAACCGCGAGCTCGTTCGGCCGAGCTATTTCGACCAAGACTAGCTCGCCGTACGGAGAGCTAGGGTGTCCCGTATAGCTCGTCGTACGGCGAGCTGAACCGGTCTGGTTCAGTTCACCGTACGTCGAGCTAATTATCCCGAGCCTCGATCTCCCACGTCCTCGATTCAAGGCGTACTTCCTTCGGCACGACCATGTTCCAAACCACGATCGGAACGTCTCTCGGTTCGTCTCGATCCGTCCTGTCGTTCGAGTTTTACGATAAAAACCGTAAAGTCTTGTTTTCTCGAAAGAACTAAAGGAAATTTTATAAAACGACAACGGTTAAACAAAACACCAAACATTGCCTAAAATATACGATTTACTCGAGATTTACGTGAAAAATCGTAAAAAACGCGTTTTTAATAAAACTTCGGGTGAATCATAGAAAACGGCAACGATTAACCAAAAAATCGAACACTGCCAAATTTTATGATTAACTCGAGAAACTTATTTAAAAACGGCATCGCATCAGGAAACGATCTCGTATAAAGCCGTAAAACGACTTTATTGCTAAACGGCTCTGAAAGTCCCAAAACGCGATAAGTCCACTCGCGACTTTAAAAGAAATCTAACCCAAAGATACGATGAATTTTGACGATTTACTCATAAGAAAGAAGATAAATGTCAAATTTGAAGATAAATGTCAAGTTTGAAGATAAATAGAAGATTTCTGCGGGAAAAAAGGAAAGATCGAGATAAATGGAAGATTCTCGATAAACTCGAATCTGGGCGAAATGGAAAGACTAAACCGCCTAGGAAGGGAGTATATAAGCAAGAGGGAGTAGATTTTCAGAGCTCTCATCTGAGACTTTTACAACTTTTCTAGACTTAGAATTTTCTACACTTGGAAACTTAGGTTTTTTCTCGACAAGTTCGGTTTCTATGACTGCCGCTCAATTACTAGACGAACTCGCCCAAGAATTTCAATCTCTGGTCCAGCTCTATCAACTGACCTACGCTCGACTTGATCCTTGAAAGGGGTTCGTAGGCAGCCTTTCATAAGGTTCAGTCCGAAATCAATCAAACCCTTTTTCTTATCTTTTTTTGTCTTTTGTTTTCGAGCTGCGACTCGACTAGGTTTAAGGTTTTTATGTTGATAACTCGCTGATGCTCTGCGGCCAAAGCCTTTGTAAACCTGTAATAATTGCCACGCTCTTACGCAAAATCGAAATAAGATCTACTTTTTCTATGAATTTGTTTTATTTCGTTTTTCATATTTTTCCGCATTTATTTGATTACTTGTCGGTTGTTTTCGCAGAGATCCGGTTCCTCTGGAAAATTAGGGTTTTCCTAAGTTTCCTTATTTTACGGAAATTGACAGTAGGTGAATTTCGGTTCCCACACTAAGGAGGGAGTATATAAGCAGAAGGCCAATGATAGAGCACGGGGACGAATTCTAGACCTATAAAAACGGCTGTTAGCTTAGGCGAATTTGGAGTTAGGTGGCTAGACTAGCAATTCAGATCCTTAGAACGTTTTGTCGTCTAAATTCAACGATTCTCTTTGTAACAGCATTCAATCTCGTTATCAATAAAAGCTCTTACGCAAATTCTTCATCTGTATTCTGTTTATCTTTTTCATATTAGTGGTTTCCGCAAAGATCCAGGACCTCGGGAGGATTAGGGTTTTCCCTAAGTTTCCATATTTGACGGAAAATTGACAGTGCGAATTTCGGTTCCCACAAACCCTAATTCTAGCCGCCTAGATCTAGTCTCTCAATCTCTAAAAGTGTCGATCCCTTATTCTAGGGTTTGGGTTCCCCTTATATAGATGTAGATGTCGGCTTGCATTAGGTTAAACTCTTCCATATTGGAAAATATGGGAGAGTTCCCTTAGATGGAGAACTTCCATTTTACTCAAGGGTCGGTTTTGGAGCAGGAG
Organism: Eruca vesicaria subsp. sativa; assembly: GCA_932364175.1. Taxonomy (NCBI): domain Eukaryota; kingdom Viridiplantae; phylum Streptophyta; class Magnoliopsida; order Brassicales; family Brassicaceae; genus Eruca; species Eruca vesicaria. The sequence goes on along the minus strand of CAKOAT010678487.1, from coordinate 21,904 downwards.
TCGGGCCTGGGAAACCTGAATGCAGGATCCGGACCCTGGGTCCCTTCGGAACAGGGGTCGAGAGACCGGTGCCCAGCCCGGGGGCTGGAGGAATCTGGTGCCTGGATATTATTTTCCAACATGCGCGGCGACACATGGGCATACACTTTCCCTCTTGCATGCGCCGAGGTCATGCCAGAAGACACCTACACGTCCACTTGTCCCTCAGCATGTCTGGAGTTCATGCGTCACGACACACGGGGCTCTGCATGTCACTCCGCATGCGCAAATCGCAGGTACGGCGACACCTCGTGCTTCTGCGTGTCAAGCTGCATGTGACTGCTTCATGCACGGCTACACCTCCTTCTTGTTTAGACTCAGCTGGTTAGACGATTGACAACACATCATGGCCACAAACATAGAGATACCTCGAGCTTCTCGGTCAATTTGCGCGATTTCGGCCCTTCTGGCATATATTCGACCCACAATCAGTCCCGAATATTTGTTGCTCCCGTTCTGATGCTCTGAATGTTTTCAATAAACTCCCGACTCTATTATAATCTTGAAGGTAATATTTCTCTAGCCTCCGGCTTCCGTGAACAATATTCTAGAATAATGAAATTAAGGTTTTTGCCCAACTTTAGACTTTACCGTCGTTCTTCTATCTCGTCCTGCTTACTTCCCGCCGAGCTTATTTCCCGTCATGCTTACTTCCTGTCATGATTACTTCCCGTCGTGTTTACTTATTGTCGAGCTTATTTTCTGTTGAGCTTACGTCCCGTCGAGCTTACTTCCCGTCAAGCTTACTTCCCGTCTTGTTTACTTTCTGTTGAGCTTACTTTTCGTCCTGCTTCCGACTTATTATGTCTCCGAAATAATATTTTGCTGATACATTTTTTTTGCGGAAAACTTCATGGTTAAGCAACGTCGAGCTTCTAAAACGTCGAGCTTCTAAACTGCCGTGCTTCCAAAAATGTTAAACTTCCAAAATCTCCGTCTGATCAATCAAAGATCATGTCTAACATGGTCGAGCAGCTTATTTCATCTCATGGTCCACCCATGATCCATTCTTCGACCTCCTAGAAATTAAAAAATCCCGATTGATCCTTATCGCCTGCGGTTCGAGAACCAAATACTTGATTGACCAATATTCTATTTTCTCCTATCCATGTTAATCTTATGTGACCAAACCTCAACATTTCTCATCATCCTTTGATTCCCAAAAGCTCAGCTCCAAATTATAACTTTGTCGATCTCGACAATTTTATCCCGAAGGGCGGGTTATCACAATGATTATCCTCGAACTTGACATTTATCTTAGGAAACTTGACATTTATCTTCTCCTGCAAACAAAAGGTAAACCGCCAGAGTATCTATGGGCTCATTCTCATATAAAATTGCAAGTGAATTTTTAGCCACATTTTAGACCTCTTTGGGCTATCTTTCGTCTTTGCATAATTTTACGATTTATTTGAGGAAATTATCTTGATACGACGCCGGTCTAAATCATTCATATTCCAAGGCATTTGGTGCTTTAGGTTAACGGTCACCATTTCATTCGAAGGCGTCATACTTATTTGATAAAATATTTCTCCACGGTTTTGATCGTAAAGTTTTAACGATAACTCTAATCAAGGAGAAACGAGAGATTGTACAGCCGTGGTCCATTAGAGAGAGCAACAAGAAAAAGCGAGGATGCACGAGTTTGTAACGTCACGGTTTCCATATGACGACCCAGGTTTGTGATAGACAAGTCGCCATATGACGATCTGGTCTGATGACTAGCCGGTCGCCATATGGTGACCCATATTTGTAGTTTACCGGTCGCCATATGGTGACCCGATCGAGCAAACGACTGGTCGCCATATGGCGACCGTGTCGGGTGGAGATTTGGTTGGCATATGGTGACTGGTTTGCGCATTTGACCGGTCGCAAATGATGATCGAGTTATGTAGCCAAACGGTCGGCATATGGCTACCGGTTTGTGTACTCGACCGGTCGCCATATAGCGACCGGGTTGTGCATTCGACTGGTCGCCATATGATGACCTGGTTGTGTAGAGAACTGGTCGTCAACCGTTCACCATATGGCGACCGGTTCGTAAGATCAAATGATCACCATATGGCGACCCGATTCATGTAACCGGTTTGTTTCCATACGATGTATCGATTTGATCAATCGAAGACCATGTCTAACATGGTCGAGCAGATTATTTCATCTCATGGTCCACCCATGATCCATTCTTCGACCTCCTAGAAATTCAAAAATCCCGATTGATCCTTATCGCCTGCGATTCGAGAACCAAATAGTTGATTGACCAATATTCTATTTTCTCCTATCCATGTTAATCTTATGTGACCAAAAATCAACATTTCTCATCATCCTTTGATTCCCAAAAGCTCAGCTCCAAATTATAACTTTGTCGATCTCAACAATTTTATCCCGAAGGGCGGGTTATCACAATGATTATACTCGAACTTGACATTTATCTTAGGAAACTTGACATTTATCTTCTCCTGCAAACAAAAGGTAAACCGCCAGAGTATCTATGGGCTCATTCTCATATAAAACTGTAAGTGAATTTTTAGCCACATTTTAGACCTCTTTGGGCTATCTTTCGTCTTTGCATAATTTTACAAATTCTTTGAGGAAATTATCTTGATACAACTCTTCCGGTCTAATTCATTCATATGCCAAGGCAGTTGGTGCTTTAGGTTAACCCTCACCATTCATTCGAACGATTCAAACTTATTTGATAAAATAATTCTCCACGGTTTTGTTTGTAAAGTTATAACGATAACTCTAATCAAGGCGAAACGAGAGATTGTACAGTCGTGGTCCATAAGAGAGAGCAACAAGGAAAAAGCAAGGATGCACGAGTTTGTAACGTCACAGTCTCCATATGACGACCCAGGTTTGTGATAGACAAGTCGCCATGTGGCGACCTGATCTGTTGACTAGACGGTCGCCATATGGTGACCCATATTTGTAGTTTACCGGTCGCCATATGGTGACCCGATGGAGCAACGGAATGGTCTCCATATGGCGACCTAGTCGTGTGGAGGGTTGGTTGCCATATGGTGACCAGGTTGCGCATTTGACTGGTCGCCAAATGACGACCGAGTTGTATAGGCAAAAGGTCGGTATATGGCTACTGGTTTGTGTACGCGACTGGTCGCCATATGGCGACCAGGTTGTGCGTTCGACCGGTCGCCATATGACGACTTGGTTGTGTAGAGAACCGCTCGCCAACCGTTCGCCATATGGCGACCGGTTCGTGTGATAAAACGGCCACCATATGGCGACCCGGTTCGTGTAACCGGTTGGTTGCCATACGATGTCTAGGTTTTTCCTTTGATTTTGGTTCGGGAAAATGGTGTTAACTTTTGAGGTTGTGACTAGGATTATTTTGAAATTGGCGACCGGTTTGTGTGGCTAACTGGTCACCATATGGCGACCAGTTCCTGCAATCAACCGGTTGCCATATGGCGACCGGGTTGTGCATTCGACCGGTCTCCAAATGGCGACCGGATTGTGTAGCGAACCCCATCACCAAAATCTTAAAATGATATCGTTTGTGTCGAGAAAGGCAACGCACGGTAGTACTTAAAGTAAGGAAACTGGTCATGCGTGCTTTAGATAGCTTACCACATGATCTGATGAGATATAGTTTGCTTTATTGATCTTTTCATATTCACAGAGACAAAGTTTTACATATGAAATGAGGAGATATAATCTTATATAATAAAGTAGAGTTTTTTTCTCTTCATAGGGGCAAAAAAGGACACTTGTCATCCTCTCATTTGTTGAATATTTTTTAGGCCCGATTATAAGAATATTTAATTTTATTTGGATTTTTGTTGGATTGTACATATGATATTGACTTTAATTAATATTATAATTCTAATAATATTTAACAAAAATTAATTGTCTCATCTTCAATATCTTCTTCGCAATGGATGGAAACTTCAATATTTAGGGTTCATCTTCATCCCCTTCTTCGTTCTATGACGGTTTCTTCTTCTTTCTCTTCTTCATTTCATCAGTTAGCGCTCGATTCGTTGCTGTATGTTCATCTTCTACCACTTTCATCTCTAATGGAATCAACAGTGGAAGTATCGGCTCTGGATCTATTATCAAGGCAGTGGTCTTGCTTGAAGATAAAGAGGAAGCATGTGAACATAGTTATAGGTTTATGGCTTTTGGTAACGTATTTTTAATTTAGTTTATGGATTTCTCATGTTCACCGCAGCGATGTATATATCTGTCAAAAGTGAGCTTCTTCTCGAGATTATTTCCCTTGAATCGTCGGTTGTTTCTTTCCATCCTTGGAGCACACCCTAACGTTGTGCTTATTATGGGTAGCAGAAAATGTAGATTATTTATTGAAATTTATGATAAAGTGAATCGTAGTTTGGTTCTCCGAGTCAAATAGTGAGTATCTATAGTACATTGATGTATAACTTGTGTCTCTTATTTGTGAGAGATAGAAAGTGAATCTTTGTTTAGTCACTGAGTCAATCAATTTTTCTCCCGTCAATATAATATTTTTCTGTAAAGTTGGAGATTTACACTTTTCTCTCAACGGGTTTTAAATCAATCTTATGTTTTTTGGTGATTGTTTAAATATCTACACTTTTTGGAGATGTAGCAACTGAACTAAATCTCTGTGGGAATAGATTTATTCGCTGGTTCTACCTTTATGTTTCTCATTATTATTTAGGGACCTTGTACAATTGTTGGAAAGTGTGACATGCATTATACTATTAGACACTAAATGCTTCCATATAAGGTAAGGAGAAAGTGTTTATATTTTATTGATTGGATTCTTCATTTTTATTTTGACTGATATAACTGTGATCGTTGTTGCCTCTGTATCTGTAGATTTTGGTGTTAGTGTTGATGTTTGGACCAGCTGTGCTTCGAGAATAATGGCTATATCCGTTTTCCCGTTTGTCATTGTCCAGCTTCGACAAGTGTTGAACCAACTTTTGGAAGACATGTGATCGTGCTGGTTGCTTTAATTGCTCAGCTCTAATGTAAAAGATAGCGGATTCTTCTTCTAAACCATTGTAATTTTCTTCTAAGTGTTGAACCAACTTTTGGAAGACATGTGTAGTTCATCACGTTTTTTCATTTAAATCATTGTAATCTTCACAAACCCATCAATTCGGAATGGCGAATTCTTCTCATCTGCTCGCCGACTTGAAGGGAGGACATAGTAGCACACCGTCGAAGTCAAGTTTCTGAGAATTCAGGATGAGCTTACTTCGTTTTTTATTTTATTTTTTATAACGTCTACATCTTATTAATCAATTGAGTTTACATAGTCTTGATGCAAAGTGTTAGTAATACAACATGGAATATAATTGTGGTAAGCGTATTGTTGATGTTGAGGTAGAGATTTTTTTGCCAAGATATCTGCAACCTTATTTCCTTCTCTAGATATCCAGGAGAAATGAACCTCATCAAATTTATTCTTCCACCATTGGATTTCACGTATCCAATTATAACCATCAAAATGAAGTACCTTTTTGTTGAGAATGTTGATCATCTTCCTACAATCACTTTCGAAAACTATCTTCCTTATCCCTTTTGCCTAGCAATTTTGCATAGCAATGATTAAAGCCTGAAGTTCACTTTCCAATGCATTTTTGACCCTACCTCCAACTGCTTGTCCAGCTCCTTTAAAAACTCCATCTGAATCTCTTAATACCCATCCAACTTTACTTGGTATCTCAGTCGTAACAAAAGAGCCATCAGTATTGCATTTATACCAATCTCTACTTGGTCGTCGCCATTCTTTCCGAATGTTTACATGTTGTTCATGCGAGCGAGGGTTAAGTTGTGCCTGTTGTTGCGCAATACCATTAGTTTTCCATTCAGTAGCGTCAGGCCAGGCTTGTTGTAATAGATTTCTTACTGAAACATTTCGTTGTTGGAATATAAGCAAATTCCTACTTTTCCACAGCCGCCATAATATCCAAATAGATAAGTATTGAAAATGTGTTAGTATTGATGATGTCGTGATCTGCACGCAAGCAGCTATCTTCTCTTCAAAGGTCGTAGACGAACTGTTTATGATGGTATTTGAAATGCCAGAAGTTCTCCACACATGTCGAGCATAAGGGCACTCAAAGAAAATATGATTTTCTGTTTCTTCTCCCATGCAGCAACGTATACATTGTGAATCTCTAACTATATGCCTGTGCTTGAGGTTATGACCTGTTGGTAACACCTTAGAGAGCATTCTCCAGAGAAAATGTTTTAATTTTGCCGGTAGTTGCGTTTTCCATATTTGATGTTTCATTGCCGCATCCCCATGAACAGGTAGTCCATTATCATGTCCAGGTAGATGAGAGCTCAACCAATACCCCGATTTGACCGTATAAATCCCATCTTCATTGTAACTCCATCCTAACAGGTCCAGTTGCGCCTTTGAACAGAGTTTGATAGCAAGGATGGAATCAATATTTTGTGGTTCTACTTCCTCTTCAAGTTTACTTATGTTCCAACCACTCCTATCCGTACTCATAAAAGAAGAGACCAACTCACTTGACATGTTCCCGTTTCTTGGTCAAGGTGCTCGTGGAGGATGATCAGGGATCCAAGGATCCAACCACATACGAGTAGTTGTTCCATTACCAATGATCACTCTCAGTCCTTTGATTATTAACTCTTTCCCAAAGAGAAAAGATTTCCAAGCATATGAGGATTGTTTCTTCATAGTCGCAGTTAGAACATTACCATCTGCAAAGTATCTTGCTTTAAGAACCCGTGCCATTAGACAATGTGGTGCTTGCAATATACGCCAAATCTGTTTTGCCAAAAGAGCTTGATTGAAACATTCAATATCTCTGAATCCTAATCCCCCTTCTCGTTTTGGTTAACAAACTCGTTTCCAAGCATACCAATATAGTCCATCCTTATCATCCCCACCAAAATTTTGCAAAAATCCTATTAATATCTTCACATGTCTCCTTTGGTAACCGGAACACATTCATAGTGAAGATTGGCATTGACATAGCTATAGCTTTTAGAAGAACTTCCTTACCCCCAGGATTTAGATATCTCTGTTTCCAGCCTTGCGTGACTGCCTTAACCTTGTCAGTAATGTAGGCTAACATATCACTTTTCTTATTACTAAACTGCTCCGGTAATCCAAGGTATTTTCCAATACCTCCCACATTGTGAATTTGAAGAATATTCCTCACCATTGTTTGTGTTGCTGAATGAACTTTACTCCCAAAAGTAATCGAGGATTTTCTGAGATTGATTGCTTGTCCCGATACCTGCTCGTAAAGATGTAGAATTTGCTTCAACTTCATGGCCGATTTCTTATTTGCTAGTGTAAAGAAAAGTGAGTCGTCAGCGAATAATAAATGGTTGACTGCAGGTGCTTGCATTGCCACTTTAACTCCTAAAAGGCTCCTTTCTGCCATCGCTCTGTTCATTAGATGAGATAATGCTTCTGCACATAATATGAAGAGATATGGTGATAGGGGATATCCCTGTCGAATACCCCTCTCTGGTCTTATAAAGCCTTCTGGTGAACCGTTGATTAATACAGAAAAACTCACTGTTTTAACACATAACATTATCCATTGGATCCATGTCATGTGAAAACCCATTCTCCTCATTATCTCCTCTAAGAAATCCCATTCTAGACGGTCGTAGGCCTTCGTGATGTCTGTTTTAATCGCCATATAGGATTTAGCTTGTCTCTTACGTACCTTCAATGTGTGAAAAATCTCATGTGCAACCACAATGTTATCCGTTATCATACGTCTAGGGATGAATGCCATCTGATTCTCTGTGATTATGCTCCCTAAGTGAGACTTGAGTCTGTTGACCAGTATCTTTGAGATCACCTTATATGAAACGTTACAGAGCGCAATAGGCCTGAACTCCGACATGTCTTTTGGAGGATATACCTTAGGAATCAAGCAAAGATTGGTATGGTTTATCTGTGAATCCAACTCCCCGCGCATAAAGAAAGCTGTTACTTCTGCTAATATGTCAGGTTTAAGATCTTCCCAAAATTGATGGTAGAAGACAGCTGAAAATCCATCAGGTCCTGGAGCACGGTGGGGTCCTATATCGAATATAGCATCTTGAATCTCCTCTTGACTGACATCTCGAACAAGATCATCATTCATCTCTTGAGTAACCCGACTCTGAAATCCTTGGAAGACTTCCTCATAGAGTGTTGAAACCACTGGTGTTGATGAAAATAGATCTTGAAAGTACTTAACTGCTACATCCGTGACCTCCCTATGACCTTTACATGTCACTCCATTTTCATCTTGAATTGTTGTTATCGTGTTTCTAATTCTTTTCCCTTTTGTCACTGCATGAAAATACTTAGTATTTTTATCCCCTGACATTAGCCACTGAATCCGACTTTTGTGTTTCCAATACACCTCTTCTTCAATGTACGCTAGGTTGAGTTCTTCTTTGAGTCTATTTCTCTCATTAGTAGAGGCTGACCTCGAAGTCACAGCATTATCTAACCGACCCCGAATGATCCTTATTTTGTCAGCAGAATTAACTCTGTTATATCTCTTCCATTGAGAAATGTGTTGCCTACATCTTTGTAATCTCTGAGATATTGACGTTTGTAAAAGCTGATGCTGAGCACTTCCATTCCATCCTCTTCGTACAGTGTCTTTGAAGCCATCTTTAGGTGCTAATCTGCTATCATAGCGGAACATTTTCTTGGGTCTTTCCTGATCATAGGAGATATAGGTCACTAAGGGGCGGTGATCTGATTCTCCTATCTCCAGGAATTCTGTTTCTGAGCCTGGATATTCTGTTAACCATTGTGAATTTGCCATCGTTCTATCCAAACAGCATTGCACTAGATGTGTTCCTCGCTGTCCTACCCAAGATAAGCGATTCCCAGTACTCTTAAGATCCACAAAATCACATGTACGCATCATAGTCTTGAAATTTTGAAATGATGCTTCTGGTCGAAGTCTACCACCTTCTTTCTCATGATTTCCCCTTATATCATTAAAATCTCCCAAAGCAAACCAGGCCTGATCTTTCCTAGTGAGACTGAGTCTTTGTAGTTGTTCCCAAGTATGGTAACGTAGTGCTGGGTTTGGATGCCCATAGACAAAAGAAAAATAGAAGGGATTTTCATTAATACAGCCAACCATACAATCGATCAGATTAGGAGAATAACTAAGAACTTGCAACTGTACATTCTGCTTCCAATACACTACTAAGCCTCCACTAAGACCACGGGGAGGGACAGATACATAAGGAAAACCTAATTGAGCTCCAACATCTCTGATATAATCATCTTGCTGCTTTGTTTCTGAGAGGCATATGATGTCCAGGAGATACAATTTCTTGATCTCCTTTAGGCGTCGAACTGTCGAGTCAATGCCTAGACCCCGACAGTTCCAACATAGTGTTCTCATGGAGGAAGAGGTGGTTCTGGTCCCACCGCGCCTCTCTCACTGGTGTTGTTTCATGCTATCTCAGTTCCATCATCATCATTGTTGGAGCTTCCCCGAGTAGTAGAAAGTTTTTCCTTCTTCACGCCTCGAGAGCCACTAGACTCTCCCTTCTGCAGTTTTGTAAACTTCCTTGGATTATCACTGCTCTCTACCAACCAAGCCTTCCTCTTGCCTCCACTTTCATAGACAGAAGTTGATGAGGTTCCAAAAGGGTTTATTGGGTTGAACATCTCCTCAGAGTTAATGTCATCTGTGAACATTGTTCTCTTTCCTTCACCATTCCAGAGCTCCTCATCATCAGCATCTTCCTCTTGTATGGCGATGTCTCTTTCATAAGCTTCCTCCACTGCATCAGCTTCTGTTACAGCATCCACATTCGCCTCTTCTTCATCATTTAACTCTTCAATTATCGGACCATCTTGAGGATGAACCTGAAGGTTAACTTCCGTGTCTCCTCCACTCTCATCACCACTGTCATTGTCATCCCCATCATTACCCAATCCTCCATTTTGTAACACACATGCTCCAGTGTCGTGTGTTAACATCCCACATTCTTCACAAAATCCTCTCAAGCGTTCGTACTGCAACTTCAACAAGGTGTTGACCCCAGGAGTGAACTGGAAGTTCCTCTGAAAACGCAGCGGATGGGATATGTTCCAATTCAAACGAATTCCAACAAACTCCAATCTGTTTCCAGCCTCTTCATTATAATCCATTTGGATGTATTGCCCCAAAGCACGGGCAATATGCACAATGACTTCTCTATTCATGAATTGCAATGGGATTCCCCGAACTTGAATCCAAAAAGGAATGTAGTCAAGCATAGCATAATCCATGAGTGGAGTCCACCTTTGCAACACCAACATACGTTCAGCGTAGGCCCACGGACCTCGGCGAATGAACGTGTCCATTGATTCCTCCGATGGAAACACAAACTGGAAATAACGTGCTTCTACGGTTCTTCCACGCACAATACCTTCCAGCCCCCAATGTCTTGGCATCGTCGCCACAATTGCCCTTAAATTTTGACGGCGAGGCATGACCGCCCGTCCCACCAAAATGAAACGATTCTCCTCTGCAGCCTGTCTCACAACCTCTGTTGGTAAAACAAAAGGGGCATCTTCAGCACCCAAGTCAAGATCTTGCATAGCCCTTCGGATGTTATCTCCCATATTAATAGTAATCAAATAATATCGCCAAAGAAAAAGCAATACTGTTTGAGAGAAGAATGAGAAATTATGAAAAAATTTGCATCGCAGATTTAGGGATTTATAACATCGGAATTTCCATCCACGACGAGAGAGGGGTCCATCACGAAGAAACCGTTGTTCCATCGTGGAGAAAACTGACATCATGGAGATAATCAAGGAGAAAATCTCTACTCTGTCTTCAAAATCATCATCAACCACGAAGATTGTGGTGAGAAACTGCCAGAAAAATAACCGTTTAGAAATCGCTTTTTTTTTGTCGCCATTCCCCTTATTTCTTTTTATTTGCTTACTTCGTTTTTTCATGTATTGTATTTGTACATATGAGGTTCTTTTTTGACAACTATGTATCTATAATCTATTAGCTTAGTTTGCATACATACACTTATGCTAGATAATCGAATTTCAAATTCTCTTAATTTATACAACTAATGTATTAGGTAAAAAAGAAACTTCGCTACATACTACTCCTTTTTCAAATTTAAAATAAGAACGCTAAATATCACCACAAGTTTGAAATTATATAATCTACCACATCTTCAAGCTCTTATGAAATTCTCTACATTTTTATCTTTGGACTAATTATATTAACACGACATTAAATTGTTCGTAAAAGTTTTTATAATAAATTAGATCCTTCACAAAAATCAATTATAATTTCTATAATCATAAATAAATTTTCATACACATTTTTTATTAAATAACAAAAACAATGAATTTAGTTATACTGATGTATTTATATTTTATATTTTAAAATTATGTAAGATTGATAAAATCAATAATAAATATCATATCATCTTCATATGTTTCACCTTATTTAAATATCTAATTTTAATAATTTAATATTTAAATATATAATTTTTTAAATAATAAATATAAAATATTATTTATATTCTTTTAAGAATTACATGTGTGAAGAAATTGAAAAGTACACAAATCAAAGATCCACGACAATAGTCTATTTGACTTTCTTTAAACCAAATTATCACAGTAATAGAAAATCAAAAACAAACAATAATATGTTCAGTTTTCAAATTTTACAATTAGGAGTGAACTTTCTCAGTTTTCTTTAAGTAAATTTTTGATGCATTAACTAAAACCTACGCTGGCGTACAATGTTACTACTAAATTACCATTCACAATAAATATTATCATTAATTCACACATAACTCAACAGAAATGTTTTGTGTCATTTACACGGATATAAAAGGTTAGCAGATTCCACTACATTCCAATAACCTCTTCCAAAATCTATCTTTCAAAATAAATGTAAGTGAACCATTTTCTAACATCGAATACCTCCTAAAAAAATCTTAGGAAATATCATCCACCGGATTAACCAATCCGTAACTTCATGTGATCATCACCAGTCATTGACAAAGCAACTCAAAAGTCATACAACAATATCTACAAGACTATGACCTTTTGAACCATACCATTTGTTGGTGTCGAAAACCGTACTCTCGAAATCAACGTCCGCGATAGCTTCTGTAAAAGAGAGATCATTACTTCCGCAAAAGTGATTTTATAAAACTCGAGAATCGTTTTATAAAACTCGAGAATCGTTTTATAAAACTCGAGAATCGTTTTATAAAACTCGAGAATCGTTTTATAAAACTCGAGAATCGTTTTATCAAACTCGAGAATCGTTTTATAAAACTCGAGAATCGTTTTATAAAACTCGAGAATCGTTTTACAAAATCGCAAAAAACCGAAAAAGCCGTAAACGCGAAACTAGTCACGACTAGTTCGCCGATGGGCGAACTAAGCCGGTCCCGGCTTAGATCGCCGATGGGCGATCTAAGGACACTCCTTTAGTACGCCCATCGGCGATCTAAGCCGGTCCCGACTTAGATCGCCGATGGGCGATCTAAGAACACTCCCCTAGTACGCCCATCGGCGATCTAAGCGGGTCCCGGCTTAGATCGCCGATGGGCGAACTAAAAACTTCCCGAACACTCCGCGTCTCGATTTCCCGCATTCCCGATTCGAAACTTACGTCTTTCGACAAGGTCGGTTTCTAAACCACAGCCGAAATATCTCTCGTTCCATCTCGATCCGACTTACCGTTCGAGTTTTACGATAAAAACCGTAAAACTTCGTTTTCTCGGAAATAACTCGAGGAAATCGTATAAAACGGCAACGGTTAAACGAAACACCGAACATTGCCTAAACTATTCGAGATTTCTCGTCGAAATCATAAAAAACGCGCTTTTAATAAAAATACGCCGAGTAAATCGTAAAAAAACGTGTTTTTAATAAAAGTCGAGTAAACCATAAAACTTTGCGATTAACTCGAGAAAACTTATTAAAAACGACGTCAGATCAGGAAACGATCCCGTAAAAGTCGGAAAACGATTTTTATCGCAAAACGGCCTGGAATGACCTAAAGCGCGATAAAAACCCATCTCGCGATTTTAACGGAATCTAACCCGCAGATTTGATAACGTTTTGATGGTTTACTCGCGGAAGGAAAATAAAAGTCAAGATTAAAGATAAAAGGAAGGTTTTAAGAGGAATAGAAGATTTCCGCAGAAGAAAAGGAAGGATCGAGAAGAATGGAAAATTCCCGATTTAGTCAAATCTGGGCGAAATGGAAAGATCGGATAGCCGAGACAAGGAGTATATAAAGAGGAGGTCTAGGGCAGAAGCACACACGAAATCAGACCCAGTAGAGACGGCTGCTAGCTTAGAATTTAGGACTTAGCGTTTAGACTAGCAATTCAGATCCTTAGAACGTTTCAACGTCTAAGTTCTTCAATTCTACTTGTAACAGTTGTCGATTCTTATTCAATAAAAGCTTTCTTACGATTTCTTATCTCTTTATTCTTTGTTGTTCATCCATATTCCTCTAAATTCGTTTGTTTTAGTGATTTCCGCAGAGATCCGGGACCTCAGGAGAACTAGGGTTTTCGCCCTAAGTTTCCATATTTTACGGAAAATCGACAGTGTGAATTTCGGTTCCCACAGTTTGGCGCTAGAAGGAGGGGGGGTCGGATTCTCTTACACAATAGTCGCTAAAACGAACGATGGATAACATGCCTAATCTGAACGGCGACGTCATCTCGTTCGAGAAAAGAGCAACGATCGATTCGGTCAAATCTCTCAACGATCTTCTCGTTATTGAGCTGACGATCCAGGATATGGATGTCGCGAGAATATTAGTCGATACCGGAAGCTCGGCTGATATCATCTTCAAAAATACTCTCGAGAGAATGAAAATCAATCTATCTGAAATCGCGGAAAATGTATGCCCGCTAGTAGGACTCTCAGGAGAAATCACTATGACCCTCGGAACGATCAACTTGGCAGTTCGCGCCGGGAGCATAGTGAAAAACGTCGAGTTCGAAGTCGTCGATCGACCTATGTCCTATAACACAATCGTAGGGACACCGTGGTTAAATTCGATGCAAGCGATTCCGTCGATGTACCATATGTGTCTCAAGTTCCCGACTCCGAACGGAATCGAGACTATATGGGGAAATAGACGAACCTCGCAGGTTTGCTACGCAGCGGATTTAAAACGAAAAAATCTGCTGGTCGATATCTCTTCCAAAAAGAAAAGGAAGTCGACGTCCCTCGACAACGCCCCAGAACAAGATAAAACGGAACTCTTTTGGCAGTTGCGAGCGGCCGAGGCTTTGGAAGGTAAACGCGAACCCGTCATCTCGGTATGCATCGACGAGAATTTTCCAGAACGCTGCGTCGAAATCGGTGCGAACCTGAGTGAGACCTTAAAAGTCGAACTCCTGACATGTCTAAAACGAAACTCGAACACGTTCGCTTGGACTGCGGAAGATATGCCAGGAATCGACATAAACATCATGTGTCATGAGCTCAACGTTGACCCGACATCCAAACCCGTCAAACAAAAAAGACGAAAACTGGGGCCGGAACGCGCCGAAGCGGTCAACAGCGAAGTCGACAGACTCCTCAAAGTGGGATCGATCACAGAAGTTCGATATCCTGACTGGCTCACCAATCCCGTTGTCGTAAAGAAAAAGAACGGAAAATGGCGAGTCTGCGTCGATTTCACCGATCTCAATAAAGCGTGTCCAAAAGATAGTTATCCGCTGCCGCACATTGATCGTTTAGTCGAGGCAACCGCGGGAAACAAACTCTTATCTTTCATGGACGCCTTCTCGGGATACAATCAAATCATGATGAATCCCGACGATCGGGAGAAAACCTCGTTTATAACCGATCGTGGAACCTACTGCTACAAAGTGATGCCTTTCGGTCTAAAGAATGCTGGCGCGACTTACCAACGACTTGTCAACCGAATGTTCTCCGAAAAACTCGGGAAAAGCAATGGAAGTGTACATCGACGACATGCTCATAAAATCGCTCAAAGAGCAAGACCACGTCGTACACCTCCAGGAATGTTTCGAGAGGCTCAACCTTCATAACATGAAGTTGAATCCGGAAAAGTGTCGGTTTGCCGTAGCGTCTGGAGAATTTCTAGGGTACCTCGTCACTTACCGCGGAATCGAGGCTAACCCGAAACAAATCACGGCGCTAATAGATATGGTCTCTCCCAGGACGAAACGCGAAGTACAAAGACTGACCGGAAGGATCGCAGCACTTAACCGTTTTATCTCGCGATCAACGGACAAATGTCTACCTTTCTACGAGACATTAAAGGGAAACAAAAAGTTCGAACGGTCGGAGGAATGCGAGAAAGCTTTCCAACAGCTTAAACATTACCTAGCTACCCCGCCAGTACTCGCGAAACCCGTAGAAGGAGAACCATTATTCCTCTATATCGCAGTATCAACGACCGCCGTAAGTGGCGTCCTTATCCGGGAAGAACGCAGCGAACAAAAACCGATCTTCTACGTAAGTAAGACACTACTGGACGCGGAGACGCGATGTCCGATGATGGAGAAATTGGCTTTGGCCGTGGTCATGTCCGCAAGGAAGCTTAGACCGTATTTCCAATCCCACACCATCGTCGTTCCCACTTCGTTCCCTCTCCGCACCATTTTGCACAGTCCCAGCCAGTCGGGAAGGTTGGCAAAATGGGCGATCGAGCTGAGCGAGTACGATATCGAATATCGCTCAAAGACTTGCGAAAAATCACAAGTGCTCGCAGATTTCATAGTGGAACTCCCGATGGGAAGTACGTCCAGCCAAGAGCCGAACTCGACCTGGATCCTGTACGTTGACGGATCCTCGTCCAAACAAGGTTCTGGGATTAGCATCCGACTTGCATCCCCAACGGGAGAAATATTGGAACAGTCATTCCGATTGATTTTCCACGCTTCAAACAACGAAGCCGAGTATGAAGCCTTGATCGCAGGACTACGATTAGCTCACGGACTGAAGATTCGTAACCTCCACGCATACTGCGACTCCCAACTAGTGGCTAGCCAATTTAGCGGGGAATACGAAGCAAGGGACGAAAGAATGGAAGCGTATCTGATCTTNGGACCGCCCATAGTCATAAATCTGATCAACGAACCAGAAGACGACGTGGAGGAAGACCACCCGGTCGAAGATCGGTCCGATTACGGATTCAATCGCCCGTGGATGGAAACAATCCTCGCATACATAACTAACGGAGAACTTCCGTCAGAAAAATGGGCGGCCCGAAAAATAAAAACCCAGGCCGCACGGTACGTCGTAACGGACGGAGAACTTTACAAATGGAGGTTCTCCGGACCACTGATGACTTGCGTCCAAGGAGAGAAAGCGCGGCAGGTTATGCAGGAAGTGCACTCCGGATCTTGTGGAAACCATTCTGGCGGGAGATCCCTCGCAATAAAAATCAAGCGCCACGGATATTTCTGGCCAACGATGGTAAAAGATTGCGAGGATTTTTCTCGAAAATGCGAGAAATGTCAGCGGCACGCTCCGACTATTCACAACCCGCCGAGGTCCTTTCATCTATCTCGGCACCATATCCGTTCATGCGGTGGTCGATGGATATAGTCGGGCCAATGCACACGTCAAAACAAAAACGCTTCCTTTTGGTTCTGACCGATTTCTTCTCTAAATGGGTCGAAGCCGACTCCTACGCAAGCATCAAAGATGCTCAGGTAGAGAGTTTCGTATGGAGAAACATAGTCTGTAGACATGGAGTACCGTACGAAATCGTGACGGATAACGGATCCCAATTTATCTCGACTAGATTCGAAGCCTTTTGCGAAAAATGGAAAATACGATTGACGAAATCAACTCCAAGATATCCTCAAGGCAACGGACAAGCCTAAACTATTAATAAAACGATTCTCGACGGTCTCAAAAAACGCCTCGATGCCAAGAAGGGAAAGTGGACCGAAGAACTCGAAGGAGTTTTATGGTCGCACCGCACAACCCCGAGGCGACCAACCGGCGAAACTTCTTTCGCCCTCGTATACGGAACGGAATGCATGATTCCCGCAGAAGTCGAGTTCCCAGGAGTACGCAGAAGACTGCTCCCGGAAAGAGAAGAGACAAACAACTTAATGCTTCTCGACGAACTCGACCTGATTAACGAACGGCGGGATCAGGCACTCGTTCGAATTCAAAATTATCAGCAAGCGGCCGCCAAGTACTATAA
>CAKOAT010677376.1:153638-204250 GCA_932364175.1 Eruca vesicaria subsp. sativa | reverse complement strand
CTTACCATAAAGATCACCTCGTTTATCTGCCGCGGCAGCAAATTCTTTATGGTCATGGAAACGGAACCTATCCTCAGGGAAACAGACAGAGCTGTCTTTGAATTCAGACAGGACTGAATTCCATGAGAGACTTATGGTGACGGTTGGGTCAGCTACACGGTAAATCGTTTTGCTTTGTGACCCAAAAAACCTGGTGAGCCGATAAGTAGCACCAGATTTCAGGAGAGGCAAATAAGTAGCACTCCTTCCTTGGGGGATGAAACCCTGGATCACATTTTCCTGTTGTGCAAAAGGAAAACAATCTCAGCAAATCTATACTAAAATAACAACAAATTACAGAACTACAACTAAATTAAAGAAACAAACAAACAAACATAAGTTTAAAATGAAAAACGCGCAAGGATCCCCAGCAAATTCAAACTTTTATCAGAAACTAATTCATCGAGACTATTTAGCCTTGCTAACTAATTACATGATACTATTAATAGAAAAATCAGCTATCTCGTATTGAACAACAACAAATCACAGAAACTAAGCATCCATTTTGTTTTGATTTAAAATTAAAACACGCTAGGAGCTACAACGAATTGGAACTTTAAACATAAACTAATTGATCGAGACTATTTAATCTTACAAACAAATAACATAAAACTAATAATAGAGACGTTCATTACAATGGTTTTCGTATTGAACAACAACAAATCACAGAAACTACTCATTCATTTTTTTAAAGATTCTAAATCAGAACTCGCAAGGATATACAACAAAGCCGAGAACGAAATAATCAGAACCTTTAATAGAGATTAATTCGTCGAGACTATTTATTATTCCTAACAACAGATTACGGAAACTAATATTTTAAAAAAAAAAAAAGATTCCAAAATTTTATTGGAGATGGAAAGCCAGACGTTCATTACCTCTTCATCGATGAGGAGCATCTCGATGCCTATGAGCGACTTTGACAGTGGATTCCAGGCCTCCCAGAAGTGAATCAGCCTAAACCGGACCTCCCCTGCATTAGGTCCGAAGGTAACGTCTTTGAAGGTTAGGACCTTCCCAACGTCGCCGGAGACGATCGACTTCCCCTTCGCGGCGGCGGAGAAGGCTTCTTTCCGCGCACCGGCCATGTTGCGTCCACCGCCGAGGTTGACACCGGAAGAGGAACCGCCTTTTTGAGTTGGTTTGGTCGCCTTCGATTTCGCCGCCGGTGGGTCTTCTGCTTTCGTTGATACCGACTGCCCGGAAGAGACACCGGATTCGCCTACGTTTTTGACCGGAACTGATGTCTCCGTCGCTTCGCTGCCTGAAGTCATGGTTTCGATGGGAGATATAGTGAGAAACGGTTTTGGTGCGAGAAATCATGGAGTTGGAGTCTGATATATATATATATGTATAAATGGAGGAGGTTGAGGTGTAGAGAGACAATGAATGTCAACAATAAAGACTGTAAAGAAGTTGGAGAGGTTTGATTCATCAGAGAAGCTGAAGAGAACGAAGGAGACGAAGAGAAAGGGAGAATGATCTGATGTGAAAATAGGGTTTACACTTGTGGCACATAGGATGTAACGATAGAACTGGGCTCAAATTAAGCTTTAGTTATGTAATAAGCCCACCCAGTAAAATTAGAAGTCCACTCGATGAAATAGAATGGCTGAGCTGCATGAAGAGAGAGATCCCATTGGTGGATTAAAAAGGGTGACGTGGCGAACTAAGGGGGGAGTATTAAGAGCTTTTAGTATAGTATAGATTTTATGAAAAATAAATCTATAAAAGTAAACAAAGGATTATATAAATTTATCATGAATATAAGATAAAACAAAACATAGGCAATAAATTTATTTTTTCATAATATAAATGATGAATATAGAATCAAACGAAACATAGGCAATAGAATAATAAAAGATTACAAAAAAATTGATCTCTCGCCAAAATCAAAGCGAATGAATCCCTAAATTTTAGTTGTCAATTTTAAAATTATGAAGTAATATAATTAAGAAATCAAAAAAATTATGTGTTAAACTAATGAGTCAATTATATCTAAAATTAATCTGTCTAATATAGAAAACACTATTAACATTGTAAATTCCTTAATTTTAGAGTCTTAAGGAGGTGTTATTCAATGAGTGTTTTTAAATCAATTATTAATGTTTTGTAATCAATCAAAATTTAAAATTTTAAGAAAGTTTAAGTTGATAGATTCTAAAATCTCTGCAGTATGCCTTGGATTTTAAATTCATTCATTTGTTCATGGGAATCCATAGGAAATGATTTGAAATCAATTCAAAATACAAAGAATTTTAAAATATTTAAAAGTTTAATAACACTAGATTTTAAAAACTAAATTTAAATCATTCATTGAATAACGCTAGATTTTAAAACAAAATTTAGAATCATCATTTGAATAACAATGAATTGTATTTAGATTTAAATTCTAGTAAAATACATGATTGAATAACACCATTAGTGTTTAAGTTAAGGGATTAAATGGAGTTTGTAGATTTGTATCCTCCAATCAGTCAAAATCGTAATTGACTCATTTGTCAATTTGTATCATCCAGTCATAAGCAATGCTTCTATCAAATCGTTAGGTGTTATATGATTTTCCTTTTTTTCTATTAAGAATGGATTATGAACGATAGTCCCTTTTATAAATAATAATAAAAGAACTAGATGATAATCCGCGCCATACGCGGAGTGAGTAAATTAAAAAATTATTACGTAATATATATATATATATATATATATATATTAGAAAGTAATATTGGATATAATGATATATCTCACTACAGTGTGGAGATTTTTATAATGTAAGATTATTTGATTTTTATATGAAAAAAGTTTGTGTAGTTAGATATGTGAATTGAAATATATTATATGAAAAAAATTATAAAAGTAAGTAAACATTTCTTTAAATTTATTATAAATTTAAGAAAAAACAAAAATAGGTAATAAAATTATTGCATTCATAAGAAAATTTTGATGATAGTAATTAAAGAAACATAAGTAATAGAAAAATAAAACACCAAATAATGTGATTATTGTCTTCAAATCTCATTACAGTACAAAAACCATTTCTACGGTCTCTCCACCAACAGCCGAGTATTGCTTCCAAAGTTGAATGACTTTCACCTTAATCTTTCATAGCGACTTCATTGGTTTAAATCAGAGATGAATTCAACCCTTGCATTTTGAATGATACTTTTAAATCGCTTGGTTTGTGATGGAGTTGTAGGCATAGTATCGACTCCATATATATAGTATTTTGGATACAAATTTATCACCATAAATTGTTAGTATATTTTGCGCTAATTACATATCTTCTGATTGATAATATAATTGTATAGAAGCCCTAGTTGATCATGTTTTCCAGTTTAATTACGAAAAACTAATGAGACAAAAATATGCAGAGTTAATGTTTAGATATAGGGAGTTAATACTATGTAATTAATGTCAAATATTCTTAATATAATAAATAAAATTTCATAGTTAGTGCATATAAGTTAATTGGTTACTAAAATATCGTAGAGGTCCGGTTATGTTTCCGGCAAAAATTATAAGTATAATTTTTTTCCTAACCTATTTAATCTTTAATTGTTCATAATATATTATGTTTAGTATGTCTTAGTTTTTAATTTTGTATTAATCGCTATTTTTAGGCATTCGCTATAATATTTGTGGATTTTTATATGATCAAAACATATGAAAAATTAAATTTGATATACACTTAGCATATTTAATATTTAATATTTAATTATTTCTAATATATTAAATTTAGAATCAGTTGATTTTTGAATTTTGTATTAATATTAGTACATTAATTTTAATTGCATTTATGTTAGCACATTTATGTTAGCACATTTATGTTAGCGCATTTATGTTAATTGGTAAGAAATCAATTGAAACATATATAAAATAATCAAAATTCCATTGATAGGTAACTAACCATATTTGATGTTCTTCTATTTTAGAAGATAGAAGTCATTTTAATTGGATGTATCTCCACCAACAATTTTAAAATTGTGATTAAACAATCACATTAAATTTGGAATAAAATCTTTTTGACTGCTTAATTTAGTGACATAGTTTATGTTTATTACCATTTATAGCGGTGATGACCATTATCATAATTACATGAATAATATATATAATTTACTATGTTGTTAATTCTATGAATCCCTAATTTATGTTTATCATTTATTTTTATTATAGTAAACTATATACCGAATAAATAATACATATAGTTTATTATATGTTACTCGAATAAATAATATAGTATTTTCAGTTACACTTATTTATTATTTATATGTAACGTTATATATAACGTAAATCATAAAAATAACATTTAATATACAGTTATTTATACGTCAGTGACATTTATATGCCCTGCTAAATATATAACATGATCATAAAAAATATTTTCTATATACACTTATTTGCATATTTTATTTACATGTAAATAAAATATATTTCTATATAAATAACGTGAATATGAAAATAAGATAGCTATTCATGTTAATATAAAAAATACATTTATATATCAAACTATATGTTACTCGAATAATATAATACATATGTACTATGAAGATTTATATACAAATTGTTATTCGAATATAAAAATAACATAATTTTGTTCGTGTTATTTGAATCTATATGAACGATTAAAACCAATAAGTTTAATGTTTTGATAAAAATAACAAAGGTATTTTTGAGTCATTTAGTTATAATGTTACGATGATACATTTACGGAATGATTTATGTCTTCAACATGCATATATATAGAAACATATAATAAAATAATTTTGTAGGTTGATTTGCCAATAGCATGACATGTAATTATTCTAGGTCAAAAAGGATTAATTAAAAAGGGTTGTGAGGTGGAATATGGTGTTGACACCTAAGAAATAGCAAAGTTGTGAATCACACCTAAAGTAAAGGTTTGTTTATAAAAGTTCTCCTCAAATAATAAGAAGGGGATGATGAAACAGCTGGATTTATAAAAATCATTCCTCATAGGACATATAAAAATTAGAATACATTGATGATGTTCTTCTCTTAATATTCAAAATTCCCAAACACCAAATTGTAGTGAACCAAAATAACATAACTTATAACTATTCTATGTATACATGTTTAGAAGATAAAAAAAAATACAAATGAAGTAAAATATATTAAGAGGAGGATAAATCATATGTCTCTTGATTTATATAATATCCGAAGATATCATTTACTAACGCTTTTGAAATGTTTTGACTCTGTTATGGTGTTCTCTGATGAGTTTAGGAATGACTTATATATAGTTCATTTCAATTAGGGTTTAGGCAAAAGATATAATATATGGATTCGAATAATTATGGACTGAAATCAAGGCAAAAAAATCCTTAACTGAAATTATTATAAACAGAATCGATTACTTCTAATATTATACAATATTTATTCGAGTAGAATTACCTTATATACTTCTCTATAATTTCCAAGTTTTACATAATCACCAATTCAATTAAATCAATAGGTGAAGTGGTTGTTTTTAAAAAATCGGAAACTCAATATTACTTCTTTCCAAAGATTTTAGACATAATTTCCATCAAATACGTTTTGGTTTTTAAAAAATCAATCAAGACCAAATCACATATGATGAAATGGAGTGTGATAAGTTATCCCATTTACCTGATTTCATTACGATTTATTTGCATTTTTATAAAAATGTTGTCAATAACAAACCACACCAAAAGTTGTATTATGTTTACATGTTATAAAAATTATTTATAAGTTGTGGTAATATAGTAAACCGATTTCAAATTATAATATTATTTGATACATGAAATTCACTAGATCAATTTCAAATTATATATCATTTGATACATAAAATTTCAGATTAATAAGAAAAATGCAGTAAATCGATTTCTAATTATAATATCATTTGAGACAACCATAAAAATTCTTTGGAGGAATATACATGTAAACAGTACATATATATATAACCGGTTAGTTGTCGTGATAAGCTTCCTCATCTCGTATATACATGTACCTATAACCAATTACCAAGACAATAATATTAAAACATTATGCTAAGTTACAACTAATGAATAATAACAAAAATGTAATAGGTCTAATAAGGAGAGGATTTTTGGTTAAATGGACTGAGAGTGAATATGGCGATGACACCTAAGAAATGGCAATCTTGTTATCAATACATGAGCTAAAGGTTATTCTTTAAAAATGTTCCTCTTTTAATAAATAGGAGATTCAAGCCCCAACGACTGTTATTGGGATGAGTTTTAATAAGTCTATTAGATACTGAACAATGCAGAGGATATGTGGTTTTCGCTCGCTTTGTCAACTTATCCACTTGTTTAGATTCCCCTTCTCTCTCTGTTTATAGTCTTTCATCTCATTATTTCCTTTGAACTTTGAAAGCTTCTCACAAGGGTTTGTTTTATTTCTTACAATACTTACACTTAATAACTAGTTTCTGTGTGTGATTGTTCATGTTTCTTCGAGGTTATTACTATTCTTATGAACTTTCGAAATTTTTACATTTTGAGATGTTATTAAAATGTATTACTATTGGTATAAGAGTTTTTAAAATCCATTCAAATTCTTTGTTATGCAAAAAATTAGTTATTACTGATTATCTAATTCTAATCAAATCTAGTGTTAGATGAATTCTCTACATCAATACCATTAAAAGATGATCATTCGAGTCTTTTATGTTTTCTAAAATTACCCTTAATGATATAAATAAATTTTTATTTTCATTAGTGGCAATATAGTCTTTTGGTTTTTGAGCCTAAAAACAATATAATAATGTATTTTATTAATGGACTAAATTCACCTTCTAATTATTTATGAAGTTTCTTTCAAAAATAAACACATCAGCCTTAATTGGCGTAGTTAGAACTGGGAATTTAGATATTAGCCCGCAGGTTGACCCGCCACGAACATGTCGATCGATTCGAAAAATTTAAGTTGCGGGTGCGGGTTAAGTGTATTTTACGCGGGATGGGTGCGGGTTATTCTAATTTCAATTACGGATATGCGGTAATCCGCACAAATAGTTTTTTTTTTACGTTTTTTTTTCAAAAATATATTAAATTTTGTTAAAATAATTATATATTTTTAAAAATATTAAAAATTTAATTAAAAATATACTATTTCATATTATATTTTAGAAAAAGAAATAAAAATAATTATTTTTATTATTTAATAATTATCCGCGGGTCTTGCAGATTATCCACAAAATTAAGTGAGGAAGATGCGGATAAAATATATTTTCTTTGCGGGGCGACCTTGACCCGCTTCCCAGCACCAAGCATAGTTAAATGATATTATTTTTTCATATAAATAGTACACTATTACATACAATACATTTACATAGATATTGATGATAACAATAAATTAAAATCTGAATTATTTTTATAAAGTTATATTAGATAGTGACATTTTATATCATCAAAGCAAATGATTATCTAGATAAAACAACAAAAATGGTACCCGCATTTTCTAAGCGCGGGTCAAAAGTCTAGCTTTTAGTTATAATGGGTCAGGGTGTGGGCCCACTCTGATACCATGATAAGTTTCTTGGGGTTCCAACTTAAAACTAATTGGTGAGAATCCATCATATACCCCTACCGAGACAATGTTTTTTTTTTCTTCTAGCAATCTCGATAGAACTGAGCCTTCTCTGAGCCATCAGCTAATGAGCTGATCGGGCCACTTTCCGGGCCGGATTAATGGGTCAGTGTGTGGGTCCACTCGGATACCATGATAAGTTTCTTAGGGTTCCAACTTAAAACTAATTGGCGAGAATCCATCATATACCCCTACCGAGACAATGCTTTTTTTTTCTTCTAGCAATCTCGATAGAATTGAGCCTTCTCTGAGCCATCAGCTAATGGGTTGATCGGGCCACTTTCCGGGCCGGATTAATGGGTCAGGGTGTGGGCCCACTCTGATACCATGATAAGATTCTTAGGGTTCCAATTTAAAACCAATTGGCAATTAGTGGATTGGCTCAAGTCCCTTATTTATTACTCATGTCCCATTTATATTTCAAATGTGGGATCTTTTTCCCAACAGAGAGAGAGAGAGATATAGAGAGAGAGATAGATATATAGAGAGAGTGAAGGATGGAGGGGGTTTAGGGAGGGAGAGAGAAGGTGGAGGGGGAGGATGGAAAGATAAAAAGAGAGAGGAAGAAGGAAAATGAGGAAGAGAAAGATCGATAAGAAAAATTATTTTAGTGTGATAAATAGAATAGTATATTATAATTATTGATAAAACAGTGTTTTGGATAATCATGTGTACGATTTCATGTTAATATGATTAATTTTAAACAAATCCATTTAAAAAAAAAATTGTTTTTAACATTGTTTAGGGAGGGAGAGAGAAGGTAGAGGGGGAGGATGGAAAGATTGAAAGAGAGAGGAAGAAGGAAAATGAGGAAGAGAAAGATGAGAAAACAATTATACTATTGTGCTAAATAGAATAGTATACTATAATTGTTGATAAAACATTGTTTTGGATAATCATGTGTACGATTCCATGTTAATATGATTAGTTTTTAACAAATCTATTTAAAAAAAAAATTAGCTATAACATGTGTAGAAAAATCTGTATATTTTTGTGAACATAATTATTTAGTTGAATTATATATGATATAAAAGATATATATCAAATAAGATTGGTATGGGGAAAAGAAGAAAAAACAAAAACGAATATATGATCAAACGGTCGTGGTTGAGCAAGGGTAGTTAATGTAATATTATATAAAATACACAGAAAACTCTAGCCTAAAGTTTGTTATGTGTACAAACTTAATTTATGTGTGTTGTTATGTATATGTGCTCTTATTTCCCTAATATAAATTCATGAATATGTGTAGCAACTTAAAAAAAGTTAGGATCAGATTTATAAGTCTGTATACATATTTTGAAACTACATAACTTTTAAAATCTATAAACTATTAAAATGTACAAGTTCTACTCAAATTAATCTCCCAAGAACCCACTCAGTCTTTGATAATCTGACTTCCAAGAACTTGTTTGTAATAAAATTATGATATCTTGATATTAAAAAAGTTAACAGGCCGCCAAATCATAATTACATTGCCTTAAATTATGTCGTAGTCTTGTAGATACGTAAACCATGAATTAGGACTGGGCGTTTTTAACACAACCTGAAATACCGACCTTAACCCGAACCGGAAAAACTGAAACCGAATCCGAACTGGTTTACAAAAATATCCGAACGGGACTTATGAGCTAAGTACTTTGGATTATGGTTATAATCCGAACCGAACCGAAATCCGAATTAGGATCCGAAGATATCCGAAATTAGTTAAATAGGTTAATATTTTTATATATGTTAAGGTGATTTAGATATTTTAGAGTATTCAAAATATTTTTTGTAGTTTGTTTTATTTGTTACTAGGTGTTTTGCCCGCACTTGCGGGCTTAATAATTTTACTAATATCTATAAATAAATATATAATCAATTTATGTAAATTATAATAAATTATAGTTCATAGACTCAAAGTATTTAATAATAAACTAAACAAATTCTTTCTATATATAAAATTTTTCATCATCATATAAATAATTTTCATTACACAACTTATATTTGAAAATACTCATGATCTTAAAACATTTAGTAATAAATTAATATCATTTTTAGACATAACAAAAAAGTATAAAAAATTATCTTTAATAATTTTTTGGATATAACAATATAAATTATCTATACATAAATTATTTGCGAATTTATTTTTCATAATTAACTATATATTAACAAATAGAATTAGTTTTCAACGTTAATAAAGACTTTATAACACAATATAAAAAAGTTAGGTAAAGATAATTATCAAATTCATGAGATTCATTTTTTAATTTAGAATTAATTATATGTTAACAAATATAATTATTTTTCAAAATAAAGACTTTATCCCATAATATAAAAAAATTAAAATAAGGATAATTATCAAATAAATGAAATTCGTTTTTAATTTATAATTAATTATATAGTAACTAATATAATTATTTTTCAAGGTTAATAAAGACTTTATAACCCAATATAAAATAGTTTTAGATAAAGATAAATCTAAACTCATTGAAATTCGTTTTTATTTATGTTTAATTATATTAAAAATTTTAATTATTCATTAAGGATATAAACGATATTAACCGCTCTAACTTTCAACGTGAAAATTACAAATTAATCAACAAATTCACTTAAATTTTATAATTGAAAATATATTTTTAAGATAACAATCTAATACAAAAAAATTAACATACTTTCTAAAAATATAATATTATTAACATAAATTCGTTTTTATTTTATAATAAATTATTAAAACATGAAAATAAGCAAAATAACTTAAAATCATAGAGAAGTTGACAACTAAGCAAATTTACTTCTCAAATAATGTTATAGATGAAAAATATATTTTTAAGATAACAATCTAATACAAAAGAATTAACATATTTTCTAAAAATATAATATTATTAACATAAATTCGTTTTTATTATATAATAAATTATTAAAACATGAAAATAAGCAAAATAACCTAAAATCATAAAGAAGTTGACAACTAAGCAAATTTACTTCTTAAATAATGTTATAGATTTTGAATTCTTTTTAGTTAATTTTGATAGTTTAACTAATTTTTAATTAGATTAGTAAATAATTTATATATTTTGAAACCTTTTTTCAATTTTCAAGGTTCTAAAAAATATATTTTTAGACGATTATAAACATTGGTTAGATCTGATCCAAATCGAACCCGGAAGGAACCGAACCGAAACCGATCCGATAATTAGTAAAAACCGAATGGTACTTGTGAGCCTAACACCGAAAATCCGAAAATCCAAATAATCCGGACCAAAATCAAATGGGCCACCGAACGCCCAGGCCTACCACGAATATAATAGTCCTTTGAGTATATAGGGAAAGTCTTGAAAGTTGAAACTGCTGGCTTCACACGCTTATTTAATGAACCTAAAGCAGTTTGACTATTTAGAGAAAATGGTCTCTTCCTCTTAGCCGTTGCCATCTTCCTTGGGACCACCATATTGTCATTGAGTGGTGTTGATGTCTACGAAGAAAAGTCTTGAAACTTTAAACTCCTTCACTCCCTTTTTTCAAATAGATGGACCTGAAAGAGTTTTGATCATCAGACAAAGATGGCCTCTTCCTCTCTTACTCCGGTGATGAAAGACGGCGAATATAGAAACTGGTCGGAGCTTCCGTCTGAGTTGACTTCATCTATCCTTCGAAGGCTCTGCGCGGTTGACATATTGGAAAGCGCTCAGAAAGTGTGTACAACATGGCGTCGCGTCTGTAAAGCCCCTGAGGTGTGGCGAAAGATTGACATGGGTAGCAGCCTAGGACACTTGGTGTACGACCCGAAATACGTGACAATGTGCCGTCATGCAGTCGAACGTAGCCAGGGAGGTTTGGTTGAGATTGACATTTCGTATTTCGGCACTGATTCTCTCCTCAACTACATCGCCGACAGGTTATAGGAAAAGTTATTTTGTAAATGTGTTTTGCTTCTTATCGTTTGCTTCAGTTTTTTTTTTTAACTTTTACATGAAAACTTGCAGCTCAAGTAACCTGAGAAGCCTTAGTCTTGGAGAGTGCGATCTATTTACAGATGAGGGTCTTACCAGAGCACTTGTGAAGCTTCCATTGCTTGAAGAACTCGAAGTCTCATACTGCTAACTGTCAGGAGAGTCTCTGAAGGTTGTAGGAGAGTATTGTCCTAATCTGAAGACTCTAAAGTTAAATCGCCTGGGATACAGGCGTCCTCGGTACGTGAGTGATGATGATGCTCTAGCAATCGCTGAAACAATGCCTGGACTTCGCAACCTCCAGCTTTTTGGAAACCTGTTAGCAAACACTGGTTTAAAAGTCATTCTTGATAATTGCCCTAACCTGGAACATCTTGATTTACGTCAGTGTCTCAACGTTCATTTTGTCGGAGATCTGGAGAAGCAATGTTCTGAGAGGATTAAAGTTTTGAGACGTCCTAATGACTCGACCCATGATTATCTATATGATGTACTTTTTTATGATACAGATTCATCTGGAGATGATTACCCTGAAGATGATGACTCTTATCCGTATGATTTCACGTCAGATGAAGACAATTATTTCCCTGCCAGCTACCATCCTGACTACTATCTGTATGATATTGACGATTGCCCCTTCGAGATTGATGTATTCGGTTTCACGTCGCTCTAGATTCGTGTTTCGTGGTGAGATCTTTTCAATATTTTTAAGGTTTTTATTTTTATTTTTTGAGGATCTTCGAGTTATACCTTGTGTCTTTTGTTTTTGTGGACTCTTTTTTATTATGTTTTATTTATAATTCAAGAATTGTTTCATCTTCCTTTGAGTAAAAAATTGTGTTTATTCTGAAACATTATAAAAG
This sequence comes from Eruca vesicaria subsp. sativa, assembly GCA_932364175.1. Taxonomy (NCBI): domain Eukaryota; kingdom Viridiplantae; phylum Streptophyta; class Magnoliopsida; order Brassicales; family Brassicaceae; genus Eruca; species Eruca vesicaria. The sequence goes on along the minus strand of CAKOAT010677376.1, from coordinate 191,820 downwards.
AGAAGCTTGTTCTGTTTTAAAAACAGGCAATAAAGAACCACAAAGATTATGCAATCTTACTTTCTTTCAAACCAGAAAAAATCTTAAAGAGACACAAAACATCTCTATTGTTTGAACCGAGTTTGGTGATAACAAGTAAGAGCATCTCCAAAAAGACTCTCTATTATAGAGTTTGCAAAACTCTATATTTGAAGTTTGAAGGTGTTATACTCCAAAAGCAAAACTACAAACCTAACTTTAAAATTATTTGTATTTTATATAATGGTCCTTATATTTGTCATAACTAATTCAAATTCATAAACTTTTATAAATAACTATCATGTATAAAAATATTATAGAAATATCATTTGATAAAATGTTACAATAAAATATAAAACTATAAAAGAAATATATAGTTAAATATTAAAGTACAAAAAAATACCACATTATATCACGTAATATTGTTGTTGTCTACTTCTAGTTTTAAAATATTTTAAAGATTATTTTGATGCTTTTCTTAAATAGAAAATTTAAATTTATAAAAATAATTTTGAACTATTTATGAAATAATAATTTTAAGGATTAAAATGATAAATAATAAATATTTAAGATTATTATAAATAGGATGTGTAATTGTAAGGACCAAAATGTAAATAAAATATGAAACTTCAAATTTGAAGTTTTGAATAGTGACACTCTATATTTGAAGTTTCACTACTCAAAACTTCAAATTTAAAGTTTTAGAGTTCCTTTTTGGAGAGACAAAAACTTCATATTTGAAGTTATAGAGTGTCTTTTGGAGATGCTCTAAATGATCGACGGAAACTCGTGGTTGGGTTATTTCGAAGGTGTGAATGAAGGATTAGAAAATGAAGAGTTTTATTGATCGAGAAATAGAGGTTACAAGAGAAACTGTGATGCTCGAGAGCTAACCGGAGTTGTATGGACCGATCTAAGAACAATAGTGTGAGTAAAGATTATTGATGAGTAAATAAATATATTAGTTCATTTGATTGATAAAAGACAATTTAAAGAAGCATAAATAACCTAGTTTACAAATATGTTTTACACAAGTGAATTAGTTATGCCATCATTTATTTTTAAGAAAAATTTGTACACTTATTGTAAACCCAAGAATGAATTGAGTCGATAATAAAAAAACTAAAATCAACATTTTTTAAAAGAAACTTGTGTAACCTATTATAAATCTAGATGATTTTATAACCGATATCAATGTAAATAAGAATATTTTAAATACTAAATTTTAGTGTATATTTTATTTATTTGATTATAATATTAACTATCTATTTTATTTTGATGTATATGCCATTTGTATTTCCTGACATACTTTATGCTATAACTTCTATCAATAATTTTATGTTAATTTTCGAATTAAGCATAAAAAATCTGCAGCATGTATGCTAAATATCACTGCCATCATGATCATGGACCTATAACCCATGGCACCATTGTACATCATGACAAATCAACATACTTATAAATGTTTCGCCTGGATAAACAAAATTAGCTTGATTACCAAACTTTTATTGGATCCGGTCCTTGGTAGTTGGTACAAACACATGAAGCACGTGGCTAGTGGCCAGCCTATCTTAATACTCGTATTATTAGTCTTTTGTAATGAAAGCAGGTGTATTACAAAAAAAAAAACATAATTAGAATTAATTTAATTTAACGACTAAGGGAGCAATTAAAGAAACAAACTTTAATGTCCCTATCGTTGTTTCTTATATAAAAAGCCCGCTCTGATCCAATAATGTCCAAACAACGAGTCAACGACCAATCAGAAAAACATCTTCCTCTATCTCTAATGGCAACAGAAGCTGTAACCGACACTACCGTGGCAAACCATGACGAGACAGAGCCAACAGAGTTCGAGAGGAATAAGGAACGGTACCAAGACCTGATCTCCACGTTGCCTCACGTTAAAGGCTGGAGGTCGAAAGCTCCCCTGATTGGGTACGGTGGTCACTGGTGGTTACAATTTTTCCTTGAAGGTACCCTTTACGCGCAAGAGTTCTTCCAAGCCCGACCCATTGACATCCTCGTCTGTAGTTACCCAAAGACAGGTACCACTTGGCTCAAATCACTAGCATTCGTAATAGCCAACCGATCTAGCTTTGATGATGATTCCACGAACCCTCTCCTCTCGCGTAACGCTCACGAGCTTATTCCTTTCATCGAGATCGAGTTCCCTTTGTTTCCTCACATTGATGTTATCAAAGACAAAGGGAACACTCTGTTTTCAACTCATATGCCACACGATTGTTTACCCGATTCGGTTGTGAACTCGGGTTGTAAGATGGTTTACATCTGGAGAGACCCAAAGGACACTTTCATCTCCCTTTGGAATTTCAACCAAAAGCTAAGGTTAATACGTGGCCCCCTCAATAGTCTTGAGGAGTGTTTTGATATGTTCTGCCAAGGTCTTTCTGCGAACGGTCCTTATCTTGATCATGTGTTAGGCTATTGGAAAGCTCACCAAGAGAATCCAGATAAGATTTTTTTCCTTAAGTACGAGTGTCTGAGTGCTGATCCTTTGCCTTATGTGAAGAGATTGGCTGAGTTCATGGGTTTTGGATTCACAGCTGAGGAAGAGAAGAGTGGGGTTGTTGAGAAAGTTGTGAATCTTTGCAGCTTCGAGACAATGAAGAATCTTGAAGTTAACAAAGGAGATAAGGAGAGAGAAGATCATCCTTCTCCTTATTCAAACAGCACGTATTTCAGGAATGGAAAGACTGGAGATTGGGAAAATTATCTGACTCCAGAGATGGCAGCTCGTATGGATGGAATAATGGAAGAGAAATTCAAGGGTACTGGTTTGCTTGAAAATTGTGAATGAGCTACTTCTTGTTCAGGGCAAATGACTGATCCTTGTATGCTTGTTTAAAGTATAAGTTTGCTCTTTTCGTCACTTTGATTCTCTATGTACTACGTTACATATTGGATGAATAAAACTTGTTTCTGTTTCATATGAATGTATTGTCTATAGGAAAAATGAATTGGCTTTTCATGACATGGTGCATGAATGTATTGCTTTGCATGATATGGTGCAGTCTTGATCAAAAAATGCATTTATAATCAATTAATTTTATGTTGGAAATATATTTACCTTAACAATCTGTTGTCACGAAGAAAAAGAAAGTTATCTAATTTATACAAATACGTACTTTAATATCCCCTATATATTAATTGAGAAACATTTGAAAAATCGTAATCTCAATTTTGTAATAATTAAAAAAAGAGCTCATGCTTACGTATCACTCAATTAGGTAGTCAATTACATTCAATTGAAAAATAAGTAGGTCCACATTCGATTTTTATATGTCGCTAGATATATTTGTTGGTCAAACTATATGATAGAAACATTTATGATTGTCTTGCTATATATAATTACTATTTTATTTTCTTTCCTTAAAAGCTACGGAATTACCATAAATGACAAATATATATATATATATATATATATATGATAATTAATGTTTCTAATAATAAATATTTGATAACAATTTGTATCTCCTCCATCATTTTTCTTTAATTTTATATTATTAAAATAAATCAAATAATCAAATTAGCTATAAACTTAAACTTTAGATTTTTTTTCGTATATGTTATATTTTGAATATAAAAAACCAATAATAAATGACTAAAAATATTAAAATTATTATGTTAAAAATTAATGATCAATAGTTTAACATTTTTATTATAAAAAGATACACATGATTTTAAAACCATATGAGTAGAATGTATCATTCAATAATAAAAAAATGTATATATATAGAGATTAAACTATATACCATATAAGATTACATACTTATTTTAATTTCAAAAATTTCAATGAATTTTCAAGAACATGTATAAATTATAAACGTATTAAATTTTTCACATTGAAAATTTTTGTTATCAATGATTTAAATATATTAGTTCTTTTTTTCATTTTCTATTTTTTAAATATATTAACACAATCGATAATATGGTTATTTTTGGTATATACCATACAAATCGAATGTATGTGATTTTATAAAAACCGTAAGATTTAGATATGGTTTGATTTATAATCGATTAAACTGAAACATGTAAATATGTGTATCTATTTGTTACATGAGTGAAACTATAATTATGATTTGTAAATCACTTGAATCACTTGAAATATAATTAACTAACAATTTAATGCAACTGAGGCTTCTTATTTTCTTCGTTTTTTTATCTTTTTTTTTTAATAAAAACTAAATTGAAGAATTAAAATTTGATGTACAACAATTAGTTGAAATTCTTTACAATTTTTTTTAATCTTTAAACAAACAAAGTTGTGTTCAATCGAAGACATATTAATTTGATGAACACTAAATATGGAAGAATATAAAAACTTTTCTTTCATGCTTCTGTTTTGTTTTTATTTTTATTTTCAAAATTTAGAGATTTGATATTAATTCTAGATTTGATCATTTTATAAGATCACAGAAGCCGTTTTTTTGTTTTTTATTCTTTTAGTTAAATATATAATATTTTTTTTAGTAAATGACTTTTTGACAATATGACTCTAAATATGATCATATTATTTATTTTTATAATATATAATATGATTTCAAACTAAATAATGATGTATTTTGGTATAAAATTGAATAAACTGAAAACCAATATATAAACCAAATCAAATTGGAGTAAATATGGATTTAGAATAGTAGTTATATTTTAATAACCAAAATATCGAAACCCGATATCCAGATTGAACATCCTTAATCTAGATGAAACCGAACTTTTGTTTCATTTTCCAAAACATAATAAAAATAATAACTTCATCCCGCGGAAGGCGCGGATCTTATCCTAGTAAAATTGTATAAGAAAAACGGTCCAAAATATATCTTATATGAATACATTTATGTTTTCATGCTAAATTATTAAGTAATAAAATATACTTATAATATTAATAATAAGCTTTATTAAAAAAGTTTAAAATTTGTATTTTCTTATCCTAGAGCGTACCAAAAAAATAATTGACCCAGTCCTGATTATAATCATAACTAGATTATTGTAGTCCATAGTTTTAATCAGCTATAATTGCTGATTGTGAAGGAAAAATGATGTTTTTTGACTGACACAAAAAAACATATTTTTGCAAAAATAAGTCAATCTTGACTATGCTATATAATTTATTTATTTCATTTTATTATATTCTCTAATATCAGTTATATATGTATGAAAATTAAATATCCATTCTAAAGTAATATCATAGCTTTACTTATGAAATCAATATCTCTAGTTTTCTTATGGTACTCTTCAATTCTTCTTAGTTTCTTATAAATTCTTTATAACTAATGATTTTTTTGGGAAATTGAAATCCAGTTTTCGGTGGATTATCCGAATGAATATATTGTAGGGACCTATTTTGTCGAATAGCCATAAAAACAAGAAGGAAAATTAGTTTTTTTTAGAGAGATGGAAAAGAGAGATAGGAAAAGAAAGTGTTGTTATTTTTTTTTCATTTTGAATGATTTATTTATTTCGAAGTGTTTGTTTGTGAAAAATCTGCAAAATTTATTAATATTATATATAAGAAAATAGAAAAAAGTGTATAATCAAAAATTTAATAGAAATAGTATATCTCTATATAAAACATTTAAAATAAGAAGAACCAGCCTCATGTTTGGTTTAATCTAGAGAGTGAACATGACTCCAAACATTTTTTGTCTTCGAGTTATCACTGCACCCTTTATTTCTTGTAGTTGTTTATTAGGAGCCTTGTAAATTTGCTTTAAGATGAACTTCTTACTTTCTTTCATCGATTTATCATCACCACTGTCAATAAACATTGCCTAGCGAACTGAAAATTAATTTAGTCTATTTTAAAAATGATATTGATCAAATGTATAATGTTAAAAGGATACTATTATAAGTACGTTAGAGGAGATAAAGATCCATGAAAAAGTCAACATGATTCAAATTGCAATTTAAGTATTGAAGAGTTTGCAAGTATTTAGTTTTATTAACCTGGATTTAATCTTCATTTGCCAACCTTTCACCAAAGCTTCACCTTATAAAACTTTGATTTTTTTTTTTTTAATCTTAAAAAATAAAATCTCTCAAAGAGAATCATCAGAAGCCATCGATATGTATTGTTAGAAACTGATATATCATCACTCTTTTACAGGAAAGATCAATGGAGCAATTTAAAAACAATTATAGAAAATTACATTGAATGTATATTGAAATGAAGTTTCTCAAAAAACATTTATGGAGAAATAAACGTATAGCATCATGAGTCAAACCCTCAAGCCCTCAATAGGAAAAGTAACAGTTACGAAATCCTGTGTGTTATCTTGAAGTAGTGGGACAAATATTAGAGATTTTTGTGTGTTAAAATTTTATTTTATAGCTGTAATTCTTTTCCTTTTTCTACTTTTAAGTTTTTTTCTTTTTGTATTTTCATTTTTTCTGTAAATAATAAAATAGTTTCAACATATCAATTTTTTTATTCAAGATGTGACTTGCAATTTAGTATATACATAGTGTTAGTCCCATACTACTATTACGTATGGGCAAGAATTCTGTAAAATGTATTAATTAAGACTACATTTTCTTGTTACAATACACTACCATAGATAGTACTAGGACCGGCCCGCCCTACGGGCGGGTTATACTTTATATATGATCTCGGTTATGAATTTTCGTATTGTTTGTGACTTTTTGATATATTTACATACCGTATGATTTTATTATGGTGTATTTTTGTATAGAGAAATATTGGATAGATCACATTGTAAGTAATATTATTTGTTTACTTTACATACAATCTCGTTTATTAATTTCTTTGTCACCTCTATTATAAAATCACATATATTTATGAGGGTATATCAATTTCATTGTCACCTCTATTATAAAACCACTTGTAAGAAAAGCGTTTACTCTCATCTAACTAATACCATGTTCTAGGGGAAATCTGCGGCGCGGGATTTGTATTTTTGGATTTTAAAAACATTTAATTAGTTTATTAAATTTTTTTTTATGAAATTAATAAATGCTTAGATCCTGAGAATTTCAATTTCTTCAAGTTTTAGTAGAGTACATATTTAAAGTACACGGTGGCAGCATGTATGTAACTATATTGTATGTTGTTTTAGAATTTAGTATTTGTTTTAAATGTAAAAGTTTGTGTATATGATGTAGTTTCATAGTATGTGGATGGTTAACCATAATTTTAAGATCCTATAGAATTTCCTAAGGTAATTAATTTTTTTTATGTCTTATAAATCCTATAGAATAATATATAGTTCGTTTTGTGCTGGCTCATCGAGTTTCTTGGTCTAATGCTATTGGTTATGCGTATACCGTGACTACATTATTTACTTAATTTGTTGGGGTTCTTGGTCTAATGATATTTGTGTTATTGAATTGTTTTAGGTTTATTTGTTGTAAAACTAAAATATCTGAAATATTATGCGTTAAAAATGATTTGGATAGGGAAAAGTCTCAATATGGAATGTGAAGCTACTTGTATAACATGAGTCATCTTTGGTGAGTGGTGTTAATGCTCAGCATGTAAATATTAGCATAGCTGTTTAATTAACCGCCGGATTGTTTTTGCTCATAATTTGTCTAATTAAGAACTTGTGAACTATAAGATTTTGACCATCAGATGTCTTTATTATTCTGAAGAAACCTAACCATCAGACCGTATAGAACGACTGAGTTATTTAAATCACAGTACCTGTAGGTACTTGTTATTTAAATCGTAGTACCTTTTGTTGCTTGTGAGTTCATTAATAATTTGGTCTAAAACCGTGGCGCGAGATGTATTCGTCTTGTTATGTTTAAAAGGAAAATATTTGCAGGCTTTGAATGTTGGATAGTGGTCCTTTATTTAATAGCTTGTTGCCAATATCGAAACATGAACTAATTTCAATACGATCAACATAAGATTCAGTCACTTTTTAAATAAGCATAGATTACTTGTTGGGTATGTAACTCTTAAACAAATAAATTATTCTTTAAAAACAGAACAATGCACTCAAGTGGGACTTTTTATGTTAAAAGAAGTTTAAAAACAAATGATCGTCGTGTTAAAAATGAAAACATGATCGTAAAGCAGAATTTGAAGTAACAATAGTGACACGAAAATTTTAACTCTCAAGTTTCCCCACTGCGTGTCTTCTTCGCCAAGCATCAACCTTCACAGCTTAGGACTCCTTAGAAGGTAGCTCAGTCTCAAAGGGGAGATCGTTTGGTTCAGTACCCTCTCTGATGGCCTTCAACGGGGAGATATGTTACCATGGACTGTGAAACTGCTACAGCAGGAACACTTGTCAACTTGTTCATTTCACCATCAAAAGCAAATAACATTGCAGTATCAGATGCATCGCTTATTGACATTTCAATCTGGTACCTAGTTGTCAAAATCAAAGACCATTGTTAGCCGTTATGGTAATGAGGGTTGCATTGGAACCAGTTGGAAAGGGCTAATCAAGAAGAGTTCAGTGTGGCTTGCCTTACAACCCCAACCACGTTTTGATCTGGAAGGCTGCACATGTGAAGGATGAGAACCCCCTCTGAAGTTTTTGGTAATACTTGGAGCATGAGACATAGCACACCACCTATTAGTTGTTTCATCTTTAGAGACTAAAGAGAAGTTAGGATTAGAGAATCAAACACTGGTTCAATAACTACATAGGTAAGAGTGAAATAATAGTTATGTTTCTCACTTCACGATATGAATATAACTTATGCAGATCAAAGTTTTGTTCGCTTATTATTTCAGTTGGAGCTTCTCGAAAGAAGCTGTAGAGTTGCAGGAAGAACTTAGTAGGAATCCAATCTCAGAGAAACCAAAGTTGGGAAAATCTGATTAGGTAATAAAGGCTGTGAAAATATAACAAAGCAAACAGAACATACCATTCACTATAGATTGGCCGCAAAATTTAGCAAATGAGAGCTTCTTGTGATGGTGGAGATGTTGATGATGTTGTGACATAAGATGCTGCACAGTGGGGGCCTTCTCGCTTGATATGTTTTTGAAAACCATAACCTGTTGTGGTTTTTTGGTTCCTGTGATTTCGGTAATGGAATTGATGCTGTGAAGCTTCAGTAGGTTACCTTGGATTCAGCTATGGCTTATTTAATTCGAGAGAGTGAGAGGAGTGGTGCATAAGTTGTTAATGGCTGGATTAATGTAGTCGTTTCAGAGACGAACGGCGATGGTGATGAGATTTAAAGAGACACGGTGCCGATTCTCAAGCTCCACCAGCTAGAATGAACAAAACCCTAATAACTGAAACGAATGATTATCATGTGACGAAGAAGACAACATCATCTGGGAAAACCGCCATAGCCATAAGTTCTCGAGAGGCGAAGAAGAAGACTCGTGAAACCCTAACGGAGAAACGTTATTAGAGGCCCATTTCTGTTTCAATCTGACGTGGACTAAATGACTGAAGCCCAAACGTAAACAACTGAAGCCCAGACGATTTTGGCCCAAAACGGATGCTGACCTGGCCTTTCCACGCTGGCGCTGAGGTGGACAGCCTTAGAGGGAGTGATGCTCTCTTTTATATAATAGATATCTAGAAGAGTGTTAATTTGTATTTGCATAAAGCAATAGATATACCTTCACGTTCATCTAAAATACCATTGTTTACAACTATTACTTTGATCTCGTCCATACATCACTACTGATATACCTTCACGTTCCTTAAGGCAAGTTGATCTCTAATTTCTCTTTTGCTGTATATCCATAACAAAAATTTACCCAAACAAAACACGATAGCATTTATAAAAAAAACCCCAGTAGCATTTGAAACTTTCTACGTTAACCGAAAGAAAATGGTAAAATAATTACTCAATTTTTATAGTTTGAGTTTAAAATTTATTTGTGCAGCCGCAACTTCTTGTCCATTTCTCCATCGATGATGAATAATCCTTAAAAATGTCAAAATGAATTGTACAAAAAAGAATAGGAGAGTATCATTCTGAAAAAAAAGGGATTGAATAAAAAAACATAAGCTCTATTTTTTATTGCTACATTCAAATCTATAAAAATGGTGAAGAGATGAAAATATTAAGAAAAAGAGACAAGATACATAAAAAAATTTGTTACTTGAAAATTGTATAAAAAAATAAAACTGTTGAAATTGTGCCATGAAATTAGGTATAGTGGTCTCGTGGATTTCTTTAGGTTAGGATAGTTATTTTTTCCAATAAATTACTTTTGTAAATGACATAGATTTTTAATGAATTATAATTGGTTTTATTTTTATTTTTATTAGATAATCCTCATGTCAAAATTTTGTTGATTCAGTGATGGGCAATTCTCTCAAATAGTCTTCTTTTAAGTTTTTATCACAAAATATATCTCAAAAATTAAAATGACAAAAATAGCATTTTCTATTTTGAAAATTTTAAGTTTTTTTAATTTTTTAAAATTCGAAACCCTATTCCCAAAACTCCATTCTCAAAATCCCACTACTTAACTCTAAACCAAAAAAGTCTAGGATTAGTTAACCCAAGGGTATAAATATATATTTAATAAAACATTTAATTACTAATTTTGTCATTTTAATTGTTAAGCTCTATATTTGTGATAAAACCTTTTTAAGGTCTATTCTAGTCATTTTTCAGTATATAAAATATTTTCAGTCTAGGATTAGTTAACCCAAGGATATAAATATATATTTAATAAAACATTTAATTACTACTTTAGTCATTTTAATTGTTAAGCTCTATATTTGTGATAAAATCTTTTTAAGGTTTATTCTAGTCAATTTTTCAGTATATAAAATATTTTGTCAAAATTTTATTGGTTCAGTGACTTTTGTTTTAGTATATAAAATATTGTATATAAGGGATTTGGATAGTCATACTAAATTTGTGGAAGGTCTAGTCGTTTACTTCGAAAATGTTGTCGCTTTCGTCAGGAAAATTGATTCCTACCGCGGCCAAGTTCTGCAACCCTCGAGCATTCCAGTTACTCGGCTCACCCCTCCTCCTCTCCTCTGTCTCCGTCCCCGTCCTCGTCCGTGGAACAGTTTACTGCCAACGTTATCTCTAACGACAGGAAACTATTCCGGTGGACTTCCTTCTTCTCATGCTTCCACCATATGTCGCCAAACTTCTTCTACTTTGTCACAAAGGACGAGCCCCTTTGGTATTGCTGCGACCATAGACTCCCTGGTCCAGATCTTCGCCACCACGCCAAACACTATTCAACCCTAGGACAAGAGTGACATAAAAGAAGAGAGGGGATCTGGTATCAATTTAACATCTCTCTAATTATTTTTTTAATCTTATTTTGGATTTTACTTGGATTCTTTTTTTTTTTCTTAATCTCATTTTGGATTTTACTTAGGATTCATAATCTCTGGAAGGAGGATTCTTGCTCACTGTCTTACTGTGGGCAAATCATTCATCCTTTCGAGTGAGAAAGTTTGGTTCATCCACTTTCTACACAGCAAAAGTCGAATCAGCTGTTCAGGACTATGGTCTGGCTACCTTAGTTGTTGACTGCGATGAGTTTTGGGAGCATACACATCCTTTGGAGCTCCATGACGACTTACCCTCTATAGGCGAAACTGTCTCCGTTTTGGCATATGGTTTAGGTCTTTAAAAATATATTATTATTTTTATTATGTCTCACTTCAAATATTTTAGTTCATACCATACTCATAAGAATGATTCAAATGCAGATCATAATACCATTGAGCTTGTAGATGGTGCTATAACGTCTTCTGATCCACCAAGAGACTATCAATACGGCACATTGTCCATACAAGTTAATAAAGACAGTTGCAGCCCTCGTGGTCCCATCTTTCTGGGAAACAAGATCGTTGGTTTATATCAAGGGTTTGGTTACGAAACAATCCCAGCTTCAGTGATTAAAAGTTTTCTGGATGGCCTTGAAGAAAGACAGACTAGCTTTGGTTCCATTGATATATGGTATCAAACCATGGAAGATGCTCAACTGCGTAAACATTTCAAAATGAGTCATGACATGACTGGTGTTCTTATAATCAACTTTGTTCCACTATCAAATGCAATCAAAGTTCTGAAATTACATGACGTCATACTTGGAATTGAAGGTTTTCCTGACGATAATGATGGAACAAGTAAGCAATTACGCACATATATATATATATATTATTGATTATCATCTTATGCATGTGTGTTGGTGAATTTTAATTCTTATATATTCTTCTTACAGTTCGTCATCTTCAGAAAAAGGAATTGTTCAGTTTTGATCACTTGATTTCTATGAAGAAACCTGGCAAAACAGCTTTGGTTAGAATCTTAAGGGATGGAAAAGAGCATGTGTTCAGTGTCAGTTTAAACTTCACGGTAAGTTATCAACTTTTTTCTGTGACATTGTTTGTTACTTATTTCTTTATGTGACTTTGTCTACTAGTAATATCATATGTATATATTGAACACAGGAGCAGCAGCCGCTGGTTCCATACAAGTTTCTACCAAGCTATTACATAGTAGCTGGTTTTGTCTTTGTGTCGCTTTCTAAGCCGTATGTGGATAAATCAAGTGCCATATGTAAATGTGCATTAAATAGGGAGGCCAAAGCGGACGGTGAACAGATTGTCATCATATCTCAGGTTTGTGTTAATTTGCTCTTCGAGTCTTTTTAAACCTAAAATCTTCTACAATTATATAAATTAATTAAAAGAATAACAATAATTAGTATGCTAGGATCTTGAGGTGTTAACAACATCAACTTAGCTAACTGAAAAGATCAATTATTGAAACTGTCATCTGTACTTTGAATCAATATTTATGATGAAAAACCCTTAGATAGATAAGAGATTTGTTTGTAGATTAAAAATTCTAAATATGAGGGATTTGGTGTATGGATCAGCTAACTCTCCCAAAGCGAAATATTCTTAGTGGTCTGTCTTTTTCTGCTAGTAATAAGACTTCTTCATTATATTGGCATTACATTTTTGGCAACAGGTGTTGTCGGAAGACATCAATGAGGATTACCCTTTTTCGACGATTTTGAGGTAAGTCATTTCTATTGGCTATTTTCAAAGTGAAGTTTGGCTGAAGAGGGGGATAATGTTGGTGGTTTATGACAGGTGAAGAAAGTATACGGAGTGGAAGTTGTGAATTTGAAGCATCTAAGTGAGCTCGTAGAAAACTGTGCATTGAAGATTTGAGGTTTGACTTAGAAGGAGGATATATTATCGTTTTGAACAATAAATCTGCTAAAGAAGTGACTTCACTGATCTTGGAATGTAACGGAATACCATCGGCCATGTCTGGTGACCTTCAGTGAATAGATTCTGGTCAACAATATTGTTTTGTTTTTTTGTTTTTGAAAAAAGCTTTCTATTAAATGCATGAAGAAAAAGAAAACAGGCACTTGGGCCTTAGTGTTTACTGCAATGCCACAATCGGCCCACATAATTAAGAAGATAGTGATTATAAAGAACCCAACACAAATTACGTAAGCCCGATAATAGTTAAGACGGGAACCAATAGCATCTCATGCAAGGAGGCGAAGTTGATCATCGGTGAAGACGGAAGAGGATACGGAAGAGATCATTGAAGCCAGAGTTGTATCATCGCATAAGCTTGTGCCGGATTTTGAGATCGAATGCTGGAGCATCTATTTTTGATGATGTGATTGAGACTTGAGAGGAGAGAATGTGGAGGACGATAGCAACCTCGATGGATTCTGGAGTTACTTTCAGTCCAAACTCCAAAGTAGATAGATTGAGCACTGCCAGGCAATCAACAACAGCTTCTTTTGAGGTTTAGGAAGTCAGAGGGAGTTCAAATAGGGGACGATGCTTGACCAGTTTCTCGGGGTAGTTACGGAGCACCTCGACGCTATGGAAGACCAAACTTCCAAGCTGTATCGACATTCAAATAGTAAGTGATCACGGGACTCAAGAGCAGCGTTGCAAAGGGGACAAATAGGATCAACATTTAGTCCCCAGCCAATAAGCCGATCCCTAGTAGGGCACCGGTTCAAAACAAATAGCCAAGATAGAAAGTTGTGCTTCGGGATCCCTCCTTTGCACCAAATAGTCTGATACCAAGGTACATGTGCAGAATGTCTTTTTAGAATGTTATAGATAAAACATGTTCTCTACTTGTCCCATTGGTTTCCATCAACAATCCATTAAAATCTGTCGTCATCGTCTGAAAGCTGAATTATAGAGAGGTACGTCTGAATTTGGAGTTGCTGCTCAGTTCTTGGTGATTGGATTAGCCAATTGCCATTGGCATTAATCTCTTTCAATGTAGCTTTCGCAGGAACGCCCATCCGTCGTGAGACTGAAGGTGAGAGATACTCCTTAAGGTTGCCAAAAAAGGACCAGTTATCTGTCCAGAATCTATTTGATTCACCATTCCCAATTTTGACTTTGATCCACTGGTATGCTGTCTCTCTCATGCGTAATAGATTATTAGCAAACCAAGAAATTTTCTGGTTAGTTTTTTTAGTCCAAAAGTTACTTAAGGAACCGTTAAGAACTTCCTTTTTGTACCAGGCTACCCATAAGGACCCTGAGTTGCAGAATAAGATCCAGATGAGCTTTAACACACATGCTTTGTTCCACACTACAAGGTCCCTGCAATTCAATCCTCTTTCTGATTTGCTTAGTGTAATTTTTTCCCAGGAAACTCTAGCTGAGTTGTGTCCATCGGCTGATTTTTTCCATAATATGCTCCACAAATTGAATGTATTTTCTTTATGATAGATTTCGGGATCACAAAAGTAGCACACCAGAAATTTGTAATCCCTGCAATGACCGTGTTCACAAGCAGCAGCCTTTCTGCAAACGAAAGAGTCTGCGCACTCTAGGTATTGACTTTCCTCTTCACTTGTTGCAGCAATGGTTCGCAGTTGAGGATAGATAGCTTTTTAGTACATAGCGGGACTTCTAGATACCGGATAGGTAGTGAACCATGAGCTAGGCCTGTTTGAGCTGTGATAAAACTGACCTCCGAATCATTTAACCCACAACTGTAGAATGCGGTCTTTTGAATACTCACTGCTAAACCTGTAAGATGTTTAAGTTCCTCCAAAATTTCGAGAACTCCATGAACTGAGTTTGCAGACCCATCAGTAAATATTAGGAGATTGTCCGCGAAGCAAAGATCGGTTAGCTTTGTAGAGGCACACTTGTCATGGTAGTTGAATCTTCCTTCCATTGCACCTTTGTTGAGGAGTGTTGAGAGACAACAGTTCATGGCTATTACAAACAGGTAGGGACTCAATGGATCACCTTGGTGAAGTCCTCTTTTCCCTTTGAAATAACCATGAACTCTTCCATTATAGCCGACAGTGAAGGATGAAGTAGTGATACAACTTTCAATCCATCTGATGAAGCAATTAGGGACACCAATTCATGACAAACAATTTAAAACGAAGCTCCAACTAATTGTATCAAAGACCTTGGCGATATCGACTTTGATGACAATCTTCTTAGGTCCGGTAGTTTTATGGTACCCATTTACTAATTCTGTCGCCAAAATTGTGTGTTTCAACCAATAATCTCCCTTGCACAAAAGCATTTTGGTTGGGCAGAATTAGTTCTGGGAGAATCGGCTTTAGCTTAGAGACTAGGATTTTGGAGACAGTTTTATAAAGGGTATTGCATCAGGAGATGGGTCTGTATTCCGACACTGCTGAAGCACCAGGGAATTTTGGGACCATTGTGAGGATTGTAGCGTTAACGGCAGTTGGCATGAAAGCTGTAACAAAGAACTGAAGAATAGAACTGATCACCTCTTCCCCTAAGATTCCACAAGTGGCTTTAAAGAAGCCTGAATTCAAGCCGTCTGGTCCTGGAGATTTGTTGGTGTTGAGTTTTAGGATAGTGCTCGTGATCAGTGAGGCTTCCGGCAAGGACGAGAGAATGTGGCAATCAGCATCTGAGCACCGGAAAGCGAGCAAGTCTTGGAACCAGTTGATAGAGACAGGGGCAAATGGCAGAGTTTGAGGAGCAAGAATATCTTAGAAGTGATTTACTGCCAGTGTTGCCATTGCTTGAGGGTCAGAGATAATCATCCCGCAAGGTAGAATGAAAGAGTTTATCGAGTTGAATGCTGCTCTGACTATAGCCATTCTGTAGAAAAAGGAGGTGTCAAAATCTCCCTCCTTTAGCCAGTTAATGCGGGATTTCTGCTTAAAGTATGCTTCTTCAATACTCCGGAGGAAAGTCCATTTATCATGCAGAGATTGTTCTTCCAAAAGTATTTTCTCCGAGGGATGTTGTAGCGCCCTAACCTGCACATCTTTTAACAAATTGTTAGCAATAATAACCCTCTCTTGAATTTTAGAAAAGTTCTCGGTATTTATTTTTTGAAAGTGGACTCTTTAGGCCTTTGAGTTTCCAGCTGAGATCCGAGAGAGTAGATGATGAGATTCCGGCAAGAATCCAGGCCTCGCTCACAGCCGAAAGGAAAAGCGAGTGCTTGGTTAGGTAATTTAGGAATTTGAAAGGTTTGGTTCCAGCTATAGGCAAAGGGGTGGATAAGTTCAGTAGACAGGGGGTATGGTCAGAGAATTCAGGCGCAAGGAAGGAAGCAGAGCTATTGGGATAAGCCGAAATCCACTCAAAGTTGACAAAAGCACGGTCGAGCTTCTTTGCAATTGGAGAATCTAGTTGATTGTTGGAACAAGTATTTAAGATACCCCGAAATCTGAGGTCAAATAGCCCAATTTGGAGGATGGTGTCATTGAATTCAATCATATCATTGGAAATAGATTGGACAGAAGGTGAGGAGTGTTCTGTCGGACTTGTTATTTGATTGAAATCACCAGCGATAATCCATGGCTCAGAGTGGAGATCCAGAGTTTGCTGGATGTTGATGAGATACACCCAAAGGTCGACTCTTTCCGCCTCCAAGTTAGACGCATACACTGAAGTAAAGGTGATAGGATGATGGTTCGGGATGGTGATATCAACCTTAAGAGACTGTCGAGTCTGATGAAGAATTGTGACACAAACAGGGGCACGCCAAATGAAAATAATGCGACCATCTGGGTCAGAGTAATGGTTCGATGTAAATTTCCACCGGGGGCATACCTTTGCCATGATTGAGTTGAGCATAGGTTCTTTAATATGAGTCTCCAAAATTGCACCAAAAAGAGGCTTGTTATAAGAAAGCCACCGAACAAAAGGTTTGTGCTTATCCGTTTCGTTTAGTCCACGGACGTTCCAAAAACATAGTTGTGTACACATATTTAACATGATGGGGGTAGAGTACCACCAGGAGGTGGCTCCTTAAGGGTAGAAGAGGGGGGAAGAGTACGGTTAGGAGGGTTTAGTTTTTTTGTGGGATTGAAGATGAGGGGAGGCCTAGAGGGGCAAGTAAATTGGGGTGGAAGGGTGATGGATGGGGAATTATAGGAGGCTGCTTGTTTAGTTTTTATGTAGGAGCCAAAAGAAGGCGCATATGTAGCAGGGATTCCAAAAACAAAGTTGGCTTTTGAGGGAGAAGAGGAAAAACCTATGGTTTGTGAGGGGGGAGAAAAAGGTTGGGAGTTGTTTTGTGTTTCGAGAGGGGAGGGATTAGTGATCTAAGGTGATAAGGAAGGTGTGGGAGAGGCTGAAACTGGTAACTGATCATCAAGAGCTGCAGTTTCATCAAGATCATGGTCAGGAGGGTCCGGAGTTGAATCAGGAGGACAAGTAGTTTCTATTGGGTCAATCTTCATAGCAGTGTCTGGTGTAGCCACTTTTTCTGTGATTGACAGTTCAACCGATTCTGCAAGGTCTTCATCAGTGTCAGGAGGATCTAGAACTGTGACTTGAGCATTGCAGCCTTCAGTTTGTTTAGGATCCAGTGAGGGTGGAGGAGAGTAGATGCAGTCCTTTAGAATATGACCAATGCGACTACAATGGGTACAAGAGGGTGGAACCCAAGGGTATTCAATATCGATCGAAATGATTTCTCCACTCTGACGTACAAGTTCTCCTGATGAAGGTAGAGGCTTAGTAAGGTCAGCTTGAACCTTAACATGCGCAATGTTAAGATCAGTGAGATTCTTGGTATAGTCATCAGTTTCAATAGGTTCCCCATACTAAACCAGCGGCCAAGCTTAGACCTTCCTTAGTCCGAAGATCAAACTTGACTCCAGAGAGATGCGTCCAAAGGGGAATCGACTCAATCTCCAGTATTGTAGATGATCCCGAAGATCCCCATTGGGAAACATAGAACATGGAGGTACCAACATACCATAAGCTTTTTTCCAGAGCTTTTTCTCTGATGAAGTCGTTAGGTATTCGAACAAGGAAGGAACGTTTCAGGGGCTGCATATGGATTTCAAGTTTCACACCTTTTCCCCACATGAAGTTTAAAACGCTCTGAATCGGACCATAGTCCGGCCTTTTCCCAAGAAAAGTACCAATAAGGTATTGCTTGTGAAGTTCAGCCCCACGATGGAACACATCATCTGGGACAGCAACTCTTGGTTTACCATCAGGAGACATGGAAGTTGGGGCTAGTCTTTTAAGAGATTTATCAATCGAATTCTTTGCTTTTTGGGACCAACTTTGTCTTTGAGTTGGTAGGTTAGGAATTTTGGGCGGGAAGGGAAGATGGGGAGCTGGGTTACGAGAGGAAGGGTTGGTATTTGGGAGGGAAGGGTTAGTATTTGGAACATTGGGATTAGGAGAAGTGTTTGGGAGGGAAGAATTAGTTACAGGAAGGGAAAGAGATGGGGTGGGGGTGAGAAGACGTCTGAAGGTTTTGGATTCGATAAGGGGTCAAAGGTAGTGTTTTGGGAAGGAGACTTGGCTGCGAGAATGGGAGGGATAGGAGTACTTAAGGAAGAATTGGAAGAGGGGTGAAAGGCGGATTGAGGTTTGGAGGAGGCTGAGTTAGTATTGAGGGGGGAGGAGTGTTTGGGAGGAAGAACCTTGTAGTTTAAGGGTGGAGTTACTATTTGATGAATAGTATTTTTTCAGATCTACTTTTTGAATTAGCAGAATCTGAAGGGTTAGTTTGATTGGTAGCTGAATTAGTTTGTTTCAGATCAGAAGAAGCTTAGAATTACTGTTCCTGGCTGGAAATAGTAGTGATAGTCTTCTTCTTTTCAAAAGGAGTAGTTTGTTTGGTAGTGACGGAGGGAGAAGTGGGGAGGGGAGGGAAACCTACAAGGGGAGGAAGATCTGGAGGGTCTGGGGGTAGGAGAGCTGGAGGTTCGCCGAGATTGTTGCCGGAATCACATCCCTTCTCAGGGAACCAGGGGTTCACTCTCGAAGAAGCCAACATTATTGTTTTGTTAGACAGAAACTTCAGGTTGTTAAAATTTAATTTAGCAAAACATAACGACTTACTAGTATATATTCCTTGATGTCATCTCTCGTTTTGTTTGACAGATTAAATTTCAGTTTGTTATCAAGTATCTATTCGTAGATGTTTTTGCCCTTTGTTTTGTGTCTATGAATTTGGAATGTGTAGCAGAAAAAACAAATAATTTCAAGTTCTTTACTAAACTGTTAAATATTAAACTTGGCATGTGCTTTTCAATTGTGGCGTGGTGAAGTGAAACAAATATGGGAACTAATAGCACTACTCAGTTCTGTGTCAAGCGCCTCTTCATTCTCTGTATACTTCAATGAGTATGTGCAGTAAAAATCTCTGTTTAGAATTGTTTAGGCAGTAATGGATTCTGCTGTTTAAAAGTGTTTAGCGAATGATGGATTCGGAGCCATAGAATGGATCAATGGATTCAAACATTTTCAATACCAAAAACATAGAAGAATGATGGAGTTGGAATACACAAAAATAAAAGAGAAATGATATCTCAAGCGGGTATAATACATTCTAGTTGTAGTCCGTGAATAGAACATGCTCACTTCAAAAAAATCAAAAAACCAAACTAAGGTTAACATAATATATTGTTTTTATATTAATTACATAATTAAATGTAATTATTAAAAACTTGGACCATTTTAAAATACACACATTTCCTAACACTTTATAAGATTTTCATTTCAATTTGATTTTTTTTTATCTTTTCTAATATTTATTATTTTTATGTAAAAATACTCACTACAAAGTACAAACCTTGCAAATAGAATTTAGCAAATAGATTTTTATGAAAAATATAAACTTCATATACCCTTATCTGGAAGAAAAACAGAAGATAACTAATAGATTCTTTATGAAAAATATAAACTTCATATACCATTATCTGGAAGTTTGTTTTAGTCTATATATTAACTTTCTATTATTCAATCTTTTATTAAATAGACTATTATATATGATTGGTTATACATATTTTTAAAATCGAAAATTACTTAGAAATATGAAACATCTACATACTGAAACATCAAAAATCTTTAAACATCTTACATTTGGGAACGGAAGGGTAATAAAGAAAACTGTTTTCTCTCCGTAAGCAATCATCAAAACTCTAGTGGAAACATGAATCTCTCGTGGCTAAAGGATGCGAAGCGCACGTAATCTTAGTTCGGGTCTTGCATGACTTGGCATCCAAGTCAAAAGCATTTTTCCATGAACAAATACTACTACGACTCTACTTTGATCCACTTACAAATATATTTAGTATCTGACTATTTCCCACCTCCCGTGTGTGTAGTAGAATTATGACATCGTGATTTAAAAAGTCAACAAGTCGCCCAGCCCTAATGTTAATTGTTTAAACCGAGTTCGGTGATAACAAGTAAGTAATCGATGGTATTACGGTAACTCGTCGGTGGATTATTTCAAAGATGTGAGCGAACAAGTAAGAAGTGAAGAGAGATTTTATTGATTAGAAAACGAAGATTACAAAGGAAACAACGATGCTCGGAAGCCTCGTTGTTGTACAGACAGATCTAAGAACAACACTTCGGTGAAACCCTAGTTTAGTTGCCGCTTAGTCAGTCTATTTTCGGATCCCTTTTTCGTTCTCTATCTCTTCCTTTTTATAGGTTGTTGTACGGAAAACCTAATGGGCCGTATCCTTCGTTCCATGGGCCTCCTCGGTGGGCCTCATCGTGTTACTCGGTACGGACGATGACGTAAGCTCGCACGGACTCCCTTGTCGCGTTGCGCCCAAAGACTCTCCTCGCTCGTGTGAACCGAGTAATGGGACTGGCCTCCTTATTCGACGGGCCTTGAGGGATGGATCTGATCCTATCCCCTACAATAAGTCCCCCCCAGTTCGCTATAGCCGGTGGTCGGGTTTGGCGAATTGGGATGAAAGTGGTCGGGAGAATAAATTACTCGGTGCAGACCGGATTCGGTTTGGCTTTAATTGAGACGGTTAACCTTGATTCGTGAGGTCGGTTTACTCGGGAGACGAAGAGTCTCGGGCCGATTTACGCGTCTCTAGGTATTTCGTGGGCCCAATAGGCCTCGTAGACCTAATTATTACCCATTGGAACGCGTGTTTTTCCCTTTCTCTATAAATAGTCCCCTCCTTTCTTCATTTACTTATCTTCTTTGCTCTTCACAGGTATCTTCTCTCTCTCTTTTCCTCTCTTTTCTCTCTCTATTTTCCGATTTATGTCTCTCGGTAGGCGTTCGATATCGACCGAGAAAGGTAAAGAAATTTCAAACAGTTCCGACTTCCCCGAAGATCGAGTATCTTCCAGGCGTCAGTTAATTGAATCCAAGCTAGCACATCAAGAAGCTTTGCGCGACCAGGACGGGTTAGATCTATCTCAGCGGCTGCTCGTTATGGTTGATTCCGAGAGACTTAGGCGGGAAGGGGAGGCCGCCAGAGTGCGAAACTCTCTCTGCTCGGGAGAGGACTTGGGCGATTCTCGGGGCAGAGATGCACCCGACAACTCTCTCTACTCGGAAGATGAACCGATGATCCCCGTTCACTTCTTTCCGGAGCGACTGTTCGAGAAACTGCCGGCTCTTCGTCCGGAATTCTCTCGTCCAACGAACGTGGACGGCCAAGATTGGGATAATGTTCATAAGACCCGATCGAGCGTAGCAACCGTCAAGACGATTCTTCGAGAACGAGGAGGGCAAGGTGTGACGTTCATCATTCCGAATGCGAACCAGAGGCCTTGGACTCCACCAATCGAGTATCAGTGCGTCTACGAATCATATTTCCAGAAGGATACCCGCCTTTGGTTCCCGATCCCTCTGTTGATCACCTCTTACTGCTTTCGCCGGGACGCGGCGATCTCCTAGTTCATTAACTGCTCCTTCCGAGTAGCTGTCGGTCTCATGGTCATGGCTGCCGAGGAGGATATGTCGTTGAGTGTTCGGGCTTTTGAAGAGCTTACGACGGTGTCGAATATGAAGAATGGTTACTTCTCGGTGAAGATGCGATCCGGTTTAGCATTCTGCAGGGCCCTCCGAACAAGACCGACGATTGGCAACGTTGGTATTTCTATGTGAGGTCGGATAAGAGGGCATTCGAGGAGCCTCCCAGCGAGGATTTTAGGGTCCTCTGGAATCCGAACTTCGGTAGAATACTTAGCCGAACACATTTAAGGTTTGTTCCAGAGCTAATCCGTTTTTCTCTGTTGTTGGCTTTGTTTTTGCAGTTCCGCACTCCAACACGAAGGATTATCCCAAGGACTTTCTTCGCGTCGTTCAGAGACTCGCTCGTGCTTCTCCTCTTCGTTGGTCCGACGTCTCCTTCTCGCGCATCCGACGATCACTCGATCGGATTTCTAGAGGTGCTCGGAAGCTTATTCTTCTTCTTTGTTGCGCGATTACTCTGCTGCTATGATTCTAATTTTGCTCCTTTTCGCTATTTTTCTCAGTTGACTGGAGATCTGATTTGCGAGCAGAGGTCCGAGGTCGTAACCGTCTTAACATCTTCTCCAAAGAGCGTTCCCCTCCGAAGAAAAAGGCCAAGAAGGATATGAAGGATATCGTGAACCTTTGTGATCTCATCGGGGATGAGATTGAGGAAGCCGAACCTTCGCACCCTCGAGTTAACGCACCGACCACCGCAGCCGATCCTTCGGACCAAACGGCAACTGATGTTCCTACTCGGAACGATGAGGACGGAGCTTCGGTGAGTGATGAGGCCGAACCTTTAATGAGAAAGAGGAAGAGACCGAGCGCCACCATTCCGGAAGCCGAGCCGGTCTCCGAGAGCTCGCTTCCCGTCGAAGACAGAAAAGAGCGCACTCTGATAGTTTCGGAGTCAAATCTGACTGTCAATATCCGGACTTCTTCTTCAGTCCCGGGGAAGGACTCGATGCTGGTGGATAGCTCGGGTAATGGCTGCAACTTGCCGTCAGGCCCGAACGTGACTGCCGGGGATGAGGGGCATCTGGTGGAGGCCGAGGGCGAGACCTCCCGGAGCGAGAAGAAGAAGAAAGGAAGTTCGAAGACTTCCGAGACGGGAGAGCCTACGACTACAGACCGAGTCTCTGAAGATCCCACTCCCGCTCCTTCTTCTCATGGGTCTAAATCGTCCGAGGCCGAGGGATCCGCTCGAAGATCGCGAGCCCCAGGTAATTCTGTTCCGGTCTCTGTCCCTCTGACGGTTGAAGTTCCGCACCCTCGGGCGACATAGCTGGCAGGCGAGAAAGGAGGGGTCACTCTCCCTGGCCGCGTCGTGAAGAGTTTCAATGATAAGGTGGACTTCCACCACGAGGACGTGGCCCCGCTCTGCTCGTTGCCGAACAAGTGTGCTGCTTTAGTTCTCCAGATTCGGGGTGGCCCTAAGCCACTTCCCCCCGTCTCGGACCTGATATTCGGTGACGACTTCACCGACTCTGCTAGCACCGATATCAACGTTAGTCCCTTTCTCCTTCGACTTGACCTTGTTTTTGAATTGTGATTTCTTCCAACGATTTCTTTCTCATCCATTGCGTAGGCTATAGCTCGAGGGAACCATCTGGTCTACAAATACGATCGAGCTCTCCGTCATTCGATGGAGAAATGCGAGAAGGCCAAGAAAAGAGTTGCAGCGAGGGACGCTCTTTTGGTGAAGAAGAAGGCCGAAATGCTTGAAGTCTCCAAAAGGCTTCTGGATGAGAGGGACCGGGCGCGCGCCCGCAACCTGGATTATAAGAAGAGAGCTGACGCTCGAGAGGAAGAGGCTAGGGTTGCCAGAGTGGCGTTGGCCGAAGCGGAGCGTGAGAAAGCTTCGATGGCTGCTATCATCAAGGAGAAAGACCAGGAGCTCAAGAGATTGCGGCGATCACGTACCCACGAGGTTACGCTGGAGAGAGTTCGCGTTCAGACGGCGTATGCATCTAAATTTCAGCGCTGTTTTCAGAACGTTCAGGATTACTTGACTCGTCGGGATATATACGAGGAGAAGCGTCAACTCTTCGGTCAAGCTTCCGGGGTCAACAGCTGCCTCGAAATGATCCGCGGGAAGGGTCACCCTATTCCGGACAGCATTGTGGCGGCCTTCGAGACGAAATCCGCGCAGTACAAGGAGCAGATGAATAGCGTGGAGGTTGGAGATCTTCCTGAAAGTTCCCTGACGCTTTCTCCTTTAGTGCTTCCGTCCCTATTCGTGGACGATCGCTTGTTGTCTGGAATCGACCCCTTCGGCTCCAACTCGGGGTTAATTGATTCGACGGTCGCACGAGGACTTCGTAGCCCACATGACGAGCTTCCTACACCTCCGGTAGGTGACTCCCAAACCGTCGTCGGGACCTTGCCCACAGACCCGACTTCCGCAGATGGTCAAACCGAGGGGATATCTTCCGAGGCCGGGGCACAAGTCGCTGGTTTGGAATCGCGCACTGTGGAGGCGGCGTCGCAGGTTGCTCCCGTGCCTACGGTTGGTCAGCCGGAAGGGAGTGTGGCTACTCTTGCTGATGTTGTGGGAAATCCGGAAGCCGTCGCGCCGAATGCGGATCCTCAGAATACGGAGGGCGTAGTTCCCGAAGACGAGGAAGTAGATATTGAAACCTAAGCTTGGGATCGTTGCCCATTTATCTTATGTAACCTCGTGTAGGATCCATCCGTTCTGGTTGTGAGAAGTAAACTCTTGTTGTCTTTGAAACAAAGATGGTGTTTTCTTTTTGTATAATAATAGAAAACTGTTTGACCCGACTGTTTGATCCAAAAATGGTATTTTTTGTAGGATCATAACAATAAAAGATTTAAGAATTGGATTCTTAAGGCTCAGGAGAAATCAACAAAGAAATCAAATGAAAATAGAACATCAAAGAGATTTATTGATATGAAGATTCATTACAATAAGTGAATACAAATGTAAAGTGAATCTATAAATCCCTAAGAAGTGCTCTTAGTCCCAAAATGAGAAGAGGATCTCTCCTGTAGGTTCCGTGGTTTCTGTGAATGACCTCGTGAGCGAAGGGTGGACCTCCTTCCGAACACGAACTAGCCGCCGTGATCTTTGTTGGATACACGAGTGCGAATGATTTCATGTTGGTTTCGAGTAAACCAGATTCGTGGGTTTTAGTTGGGGTATGACTGGACCCTTGACAGGGCTGCCTACGTACCTCGTTAGAAGATCAAGTCATTCGTAGTTCTTTTTTGCCCGAACGAAAGTGGCCCGAAGACGCATTTGGTCGGGTGAGTAAAAGTGGTCTAGACGCATTTACCCAGTTGTGATGAGAGTGCCACTCGTCGGCAAAAGTGGCCCGGAGACGCATTTGCTCGATGAGGATTAGGGGTGGGCACTTTATCCGATACCCGAACTTGTACCCGAACCCGACCCGAAGTATCCGAACCGAAATCCGAACCGAAGTACCAAAATACCCGAACGGGTATTGAGTTAGGAGAGTTTGGATATCCGAACCCGAACGGGTAATACCCGAACCCGAACGGGTATCCGAAGATAACCGAACATATGTATATATACCTACTTATTCCTAGTTTATTTTGTCTCATTTTATTAAAACTATATATATTAATGTTGTATATAGTTTAATATCAGATAATATACATATAATTGTAAAAAAAATGATTTGTTACTCATTTAAAATGCATGTTAAGCTTCTTATTTCATACTTTAAAAAAAATTTGCATCCAAAATTCGAAAATAATAACCAAAATAATGATTTTTATTTTCAATAATTTATTTTCAAACTTATTAATCGTCTAACTTATTAAAAATTTAAAAAACAGTTAAGTTAATAGTTAAATTTTAAATACATGAAACTTAAGTAATTAAGAATTTAAAATTTTTCTTTCAAAATCTAAATATCCGAACCCGACCCGAAATAACCGAACCCGAATTAAAAATATCCGAACCCGACCCGATATGTAAAAATACCCGAACGGGTTCTAAACTCCAATACCGAAATACCCGAAAACCCGAAATACCCGACCCGAACCCGAACGGGTACACGAACGCCCACCCCTAATGAGGATAGATTTTTTTTTTTTTTTTTTTTTGACGAGTACGCTACATGTAGTAACGCTTGAGGTTCAAAGAGTTTCAGGATCGCGGGAGTGGCTCTCCCGACGATGTTTCAAGTTTGTACACCCCTGGTTTGACCACTTTAGTTATCTTGTAAGGGCCTTCCCAATTTGCTCTGAGCTTTCCGGCTTTCCATTCTTTCGTGTTCTCGAACACCTTCCGAAGGACGAAATCTCCGAGCTCGAGTGGTCGGGAGTGAACTTTTTTGTTGTAGTAACTTTGTATCTGGTTTTGATAGTTTTGGATCCGGAGTAATGCCTGGTCGCGGCGTTCTTCGAGTTGATCCAAGGCATGAAACATCATCTCCTCGTTAACATCTTCATTATGTGGGAGCTTGGCACGACGTAAGCTCGTGACATTGACCTCCGCTGGTGCCATTGCTTCGACACCGTAGGCGAGGGAGAAAGGCGTGGCCTTAGTTGCACCTCGCGGCGTTGTTTGACGTGACCAGAGGACGCCGTCTAATTCGTCGGCCCAACATCCCTTTTTGAGGTCCAAGCGTTTTTTGATCCCGTCGAGGATTGTATTGTTCGTAGCTTCTGCCTGTCCATTTCCCTGTGGATGCCTCGGGGTCGAAGTGCTTAGCCTTATCCTCCATCGGTCGCAGAACCCTTGGAATTTGGTTGAGATGAACTGCGACCCGTTATCCGTCATGATTTCGTATGGAAGACCGTGACGACAGATTATATTTTTCCATACGAAGATTTGTACCTCGTTATCGGTGACGTGGATGAAAGCTTCTGCTTCAACCCATTTGGTGAAATAATCAGTCATAACGAGGACGAAGCGACGCTGTCGGGAGCTCGGCATAGGTCCGATAATGTCCATTGCCCAACGCATGAACGGGTATGGTGCGGTAGTCGTCCGAAGAAGTTCGGTTGGTCGATGAATTATGTGTGCATGTCGTTGACATTTATCGCAACGACGGGCGTAGGTCTCGCAATCGTCCACCATTGACGGCCAAAAGAAGCCCGAGTTCTTTACCTTTAATGCCAGTGCTCGTCCTCCCGAGTGGTTTCCGGCTGCTCCTTCGTGGGTTTCCGCCATGAGAAGGCGTGCTTCTTCGCCATGTAAGCAGCGTAGCAGAACTTTGTTCGACGTCCATCGGTAGAGAATCCCGTCGGTGAGCACGTAATTCGTACTCTTTGTTTTAATGCGTCGAGCTAGCCATTTCTCCGGGGGTAATGTACCGTCGGCAAGATAGTCGATGATCGGTATTCGCCAGTCGGGAAATTCTTGTTCGGGGTGGTCGATATATGGAGAACGACCATCGTTTCCCTCTTCGTCAGGAGTATCGTCGACATCCATGGAGTCGGAGACCGAGGCCACAAAAATCTTTGGTTCACTTACAACTGTGATGCTCGGGTCGTCGATCTTGTGTATTGATATGGTTCTCTTCACTTGATCGTGGAGCTTACTTCCGAGGGCGGCGAGGGCGTCTGCACACACATTCTCTCCTCTTGGGACCTTCGTTAGTTCGAAAAAATCGAAGCTCTTGGCAAGGTCTTGGGCGAGTTTGAGGTATGCGTCCATTCGTTCGTTACGAACATCGTAATCCCCATGATATTGACTGACGACGAGTTGCGAATCACAGTAGGCGCTCAGACGTTTCACGCGAACTGCTTTGGCTAGCCGGAGGCCGGAAATTAATGACTCGTACTCGGCTTCGTTGTTTGAAGCGTTGAAACCGAAGGTGAAAGATTGTCTGATGAGTTCGCCGGTTGGAGATTGAAGTTGCACTCCCGCGCCTGAACCATTGGTATTAGACGAGCCATCAACGTGTAGTATCCAATTTTTATCGGGTATGACTAGGAGCTGCTCGAGCTCGGGGTCTAACTCTATCATAAAATCGGCGAGGACTTGCGATTTCAGTGTGACGCGTTCTTATAAGTTATGTCGTATTCGCTAAGCTCGATTGCCCATTTAGACAATCTTCCTGACTGATTGGTATTATGCATCACGGTCCGCAGCGGTTGATCTGTGAGGATCTCTATTGCGTGCGACTGGAAATAAGGGCGGAGCTTTCTTGCGGAAGTGATAACGGCGAGTGCCATCTTTTCTAGCGTTGGATAGCGCGTCTCAGGGTCTGTCATCCGCTTACTCATGTAAAAGATCGGTTTATGTTCCCCCCTGTCGTTCTTTATTAGGACGCTGCTGACTGCTCTCGATGATACTGCGATATACAGAGAAAGGATATCCCCGTTATCTGGTTTGGTGAGGACCGGTGGCGTTGTCAGGTATTGTTTGAGCTGAGCGAAGGCCTCCTCGCACTTTTCATCCCATATGAAGCGTTTGTTACCGCGAAGGAGTTCGTAGAAGGGTAAGCATTTATCCATAGATCGTGAGATGAATCGGTCTAGGGCTGCTATTCTGCCGGTCAGTCTCTGGACTTCGCGGGCGTTCTTCGGACTCGGGAGATCTAATATCGCTGAGATCTGCTTTGGGTTCGCTTCGATTCCTCGTTGTGTGACGATAAACCCGAGGAACGCCAACTGTTTAAACCGAGTTCGGTGATAACAAGTAAGTAATCGACGGTAACTCGTCGGTGGGTTATTTCAAAGATGTGAGCGAACAAGTAAGAAGTGAAGAGAGATTTTATTGATTAGAAAACGAAGATTACAAAGGAAACAACGATGCCCGGAAGCCTCGTTGTTGTACGGACAGATCTAAGAACAACACTTCGGTGAAACCCTAGTTTAGTTGCCGCTTAGTCAGTCTATTTTCGGATCCCTTTTTCGTTCTCTGTCTCTTCGTTTTTATAGGTTGTTGTACGGAAAACCTAATGGGCCGTATCCTTCGCTCCATGGGCCTCCTCGGTGGGCCTCATCGTGTTACTCGGTACGGACGATGACGTAAGCTCGCACGGACTCCCTTGTCGCTTTGCGCCCAAAGACTCTCATCGCTCGTGTGAACCGAGTAATGGGCCTGGCCTCCTTATTCGACGGGCCTTGAGGGATGGATCTGATCCTATCCCCTAAAATAAGTCCCCCCCCCCAGTTCGCTATAGCCGGTGGTCGGGTTTGGCGAATTGGGATGAAAGTGGTCGGGAGAATAAATTACTCGGTGCAGACCGGATTCGGTTTGGCTTTAATTGAGACGGTTAACCTTGATTCGCGAGGTCGGTTTACTCGGGAGATGAAGAGTCTTGGGCCGATTTACGCGTCTCTAGGTATTTCGTGGGCCTAATAGGCCTCGTAGACCTAATTATTACCCATTGGAACGCGTGTTTTTCCCTTTCTCTATAAATAGTCCCCTCCTTTCTTCATTCACTTATCTTCTTTGCTCTTCACAGGTATCTTCTCTCTCTCTCTCTTTTCCTCTCTTTTCTCTCTCTATTTTCCGATTTATGTCTCTCGGTAGGCGTTCGATATCGACCGAGAAAGGTAAAGAAATTTCAAACAGTTCCGACATCCCCGAAGATCGAGTATCTTCCAGGGTTGGTACTGAAGAGGAAACGGCGGACTGAAGCCACGTCGCGAGCCGCCCCTTCCGGAGGTGAAAAAATGGCGGCGATAGCTGCGAGCTGAGCGTTAGTTTCCTTCTGAGCTTCGTCTTGCTGAGCGAGACGGGCCATTACAGAGTCCATGAAAGTTTCGAGGGTCGGGACGACTGGAGTTTCCTCTGGTTTTATTTCGGGAGAATCTGCTTCATTGTTCGGCATGTTCGTCACACTGCTTCGTTATGCCCCACGGTGGCCCACGGTGGGCGCCAACTGTTTAAACCGAGTTCGGTGATAACAAGTAAGTAATCGACGGTAACTCGTCGGTGGGTTATTTCAAAGATGTGAGCGAACAAGTAAGAAGTGATGAGAGATTTTATTGATTAGAAAACGAAGATTACAAAGGAAACAACGATGCCCGGAAGCCTTGTTGTTGTACGAACAGATCTAAGAACAACACTTCGGTGAAACCCTAGTTTAGTTGCCGCTTAGTCAGTCTATTTTCGGATCCCTTTTTCGTTCTCTGTCTCTTCGTTTTTATAGGTTGTTGTACGGAAAACCTAATGGGCCGTATCCTTCGCTCCATGGGCCTCCTCAGTGGGCCTCATCGTGTTACTCGGTACGGACGATGACGTAAGCTCGCACGGACTCCCTTGTCGCGTTGCGCCCAAAGACTCTCCTCGCTCGTGTGAACCGAGTAATGGGCCTGGCCTCCTTATTCGACGGGCCTTGAGGGATGGATCTGATCCTATCCCCTACATTAATGTTACTTTACCTAATTAAATTAAGTTGTAGATACGTAATGTTAAGTTTACTGCAACACGAGTGTCGACTTCTCTTGGACAGCAAGACACAACAAACGCAAGAATTGGACATATGGTTTGAGCAATGAAGAAAGCAGAATCACGCAGAGGAAGAGAAGAGTTGTTTGCACATTGTAGAAATGAAAAGACAAGGAGCACACACACAACTTTATCCAGTTCACTCCCGTAGTTTAGGGTAGCTACGTCTGGCCGAGACTTGCTCGGAATCCACTAGAATCACAGTGATTACAACAAGGAGATACAAGTGACACGCCTAATACCCTTCACTAGTACTTAGACTCACTCTGTAACTCTCCTTGTAACCTAGAGAAAACAATTGTATACAAGTTTATGCTAATAACAATCTTTTCTCTAATCACTCTAGTTGTCCCTCTTATCTCTCTCTCTAAGCCTCAATGCCTTTATATATCAGAAGCATTATGTTACTCGTGCAGCAGTGACTCCAAGGTGACGTGTAACAGACCGTTGCAGACGCTCCCTTAGATCTTATCCTCACAGCTAGTACTCTTGCTTTATTGACCATAAACGGACAAAACCTTGTACGGTGAATAGCTGGCTCCTTATCATCGTATTGACCAAAGGAACAGCTCATCAAGTAGTCCAAAATAAAGCAGACTTATATTAGTCTTGATTTACTTCTACGGCAGTAAGTCTTGAGTCACCGCTTAGCTTGTAGGATTTGAACATTCCTTGATCATCACTAAACATCTCCACAATTCTCCACCTGTTTACATGATGAGGAAGATGCAATGTTTGTGATGACCTGCACGAGTATAAGAGAGAGAGAGTAGTAACATCCGATTCTAGTATTAGGATTCCAGTCTCGGTTTCCCTGAGTTTTATTACTCAGCCTTGACATGTAACAAGTTAAGCGTTGCTTGAAACTTGTTTACAGCCAAGATCTTGGTGAAGATATCTGCTGGATTCTTCTCAGTAGAGATCTTCAACACTTCCACGGTTCCTTCTGCTATCACTTCTCTGATGAAGTGACACTTAACATCGATGTGCTTCGTGCGTTCATGATGCACATTTTTCTTTGAGAGAGAGATGGCACTTTGTGAGTCACAATGGATCTCAACACTCTTCTGATCATAACCAAACTCCGTTAGCAGACCCTTCAACCATATGGCTTCTTTAACCGCTTCATTCAAAGCCATATATTCAGCTTCAGTTGTAGACAGAGCAACTACTCGCTATAAACCAGATTTCCAACTGATGGTATTGCCTCCTAGTGTAAATACTAGGCCAGTGATGGATCTTCTATCTGGATCAGCTGCAAAATCTGAGTCACAGGACCCTACAATCTTGAAGTCTGAACTTTTCTTGTAACATAGACGAGTCTTTATAGACCCTTTGATGTATCTCATTAGCCATTTTACTCCCAGCCAATGTTCTCTGACCGGTTTACTCATGAAGCGACTGACTATGCCCACTGAATAGGCCAAATCAGGACGTGTGCTTATCATGGCATACATGGTGCTTATCATGGCATACATGATGCTTCCAACAGCATTGGAGTATGGCACTGTCTTCATGACCTCTCCATCTTTTATCAACTATTCTTCGGTTGCAGCACTCAACTTCAGATGAGCTCCCAAAGGCGTTACAGCATGCTTGGATTCAGTCATGTTGTAGGTTTCCAATACTCTGGATAAGTATTCTTCTTGAGATAACCAGAGAGCCCCAGATGCCCTGTTTCGGTTGATCTCAATTCCTAGTATCCTCTTGGCAGGTCCAAGATCCATCATCTCAAAACGTAGACTGAGTTCATGCTTCAACTGAGCTATAACTTCCTTGTTTCTTGCTGCTACAAGCATATCATCTACATAGATAAGCAGGTACATCATTGACCCATCTTGCAGCATCTTGGTATAAGCACAGTTGTCATAATCACTTCTCTTGAAACTATTCTCCTTTATGTAGTTATCAAACTTTTCATTCTATTGCCTTGGAACTTGTTTGAGACCGTACAGAGACTTGTTTAGAAGACATACTTCATTCTTCTTGAACATGGACTCATAGCCTTCTGGAGGTTTCATGTAGATCTTCTCAGTCAGCTCTCCATGCAGGAAAGCCGTTTTGACATCAAGTTGCTCTAATTCTAGGTCTTCTTGAGCAACAACAGCAAGCAGAATCCTTATGGAAACATGCTTAAAAACCAGAGCAAATATCTCATGATAATCTACTCCTTCTCTTTGAGCATAACCCTTGGCAACAAGTCTCACTTTGAACCGATCTTTCTCAACTCCTGGTATCCCCAACTTGTACTTGTATATTCATCTGCTACCAATGATGCGTTGATCTTCAGGAATGGTGACAATGGTCCAGGTGTTGTTCTTAATCTGAGATTCCATCTCTTCATCCATTGCCTGCTTCCACTGATCCCAATTCGTGTCTATTCTGGCCTTAGTATAATCAGATGGTTCAGCCGAGTCTCCACCCTCTGTAGTGTAGTGAGCTTCTGAGAAGTAGTCTTCATCATCAAACCTTCTCAGAGCTCTAACTTCTCTTCTGCTTCTATCTCTTACGAGATGATAACTTAGAGGTGAACCATCTTCATATTGCATTTCTGTATCATCATTGAAGTCAATGGTGTGTGGTGTTATTGGACTGTTGGGAACAGACTGAACTCGAGCATTCTCATGTTCTCCACCCAAGCTAGTATCACGTTCTGCTTCAAGGTCGAGATCGAGATATGAGTAAGAATGCTCTTCTTCTTCTTCTTGAATGTTTTCCTTTCTCTGCATCAGGTCCTTGTAGACAGCATTCTCTTGAAAGATTACATTCCGACTTACCACACACTTAATTTCTTTCTTCAATAAGCCACACTTTGTAGCCTTTTACACCACTAGGATAACCAAGCAGAACCCCTTTCTTGGCTCTTGGATTCAGCTTGCCATCATCCATATGAACAAAGGCAATGCATCCAAATCTTCGTAAGTAACTGTAAACAGGAGCCTTTCCTGACCATTTCTTGTCTGGAATCTCAAAGTTGATAGCCGCTGATGGTGTCTTGTTGACGAGAACAACCGCAGTTTGTGTAGCTTCTGCCCAAAACCTCTTAGGAATCCCTGAGTCATTGAGCATACTTCTGACCTTTTCCATGATGGTCCGATTCATGCGTTATACAACACTGTTTTGTTGCGGAGTGTATGCACATGTACGATGTCTCTGTGTGCCTTTACCTTCACAAAACTCATCAAATATATGGTTGCAAAACTCTAAGCCATTGTCAGTCCTAAGAGTTTTCACCTTTCTATCACTGAGATTCTCCACTAAGTTGATCCATTCAACAAACTTATCAAACGCTTCATCCTTAGACTTAAGGAAGTAAACCCATACCTTGCGTGTGTAGTCGTCGATGAATGATATGAAGTACTGGCATCTACCGAGTGACGTAGGCACTGATGGAGCTCCCCATAAATCCAAGTGAATATACTCCATCCTCTCCTTGGTGTCATGTTGAGCAAGAGTAAAGCCTACGCGATTAGCTCTTCCGTAGATACAGTCTTCACATGTGTCTAATGTTGAGATTTTCTTCTTATCTAGTAGGCCTTTCTTCACTAGGAGATTCATGTTATCCTGGCTCATGTGACATAATCTCCTATGCCACATAACATTATCATCTGATCTCCCTTGAACTGCAAGTGACTCTTGTGAAGCACGTCTCCACTTAAGTAAGTAGAGAGTGTCATATCTCTCCCCACTGAGCAATACTTTGTCACCAGCCTTGATACAAAGTCTACCATTATCAGACTCAAATTTGTAGCCGGCTTTCTCAAATGTACCCAGTGACAACATGTTCCTATCCATTTCCGGAATGAACCTCACATTTGAGAGAACTACGTTAAGACCATCCTCATTATGAACTCTAATATTACCAACACCTCTGACCCTTGACATGTTTTTGTTTCCCATTCTGACTGAACCTTCAGCTTCTTCATCTAAACTTTCAAACCAATCTCGTCGGTAAGTCATGTGGTAGCTGCATCCAGTGTCCATGATCCACTCATCTTCAAGACGTATGTCTAAAGATAAGAGTGCCTCTATTACTATAAGTCATGAGGCTTCTGCAAGATTTCCTCTACCACCTGAAGATTTTGCTTTGTTAGTTTGGTCTTGAATCACCGCTTAGCTTGTAGGATTTGAACATTCCTTGATCATCACGTAAACATCTCCACACGTAATACCATGAATATACTGTATGGTCTTTTTGAGTGATGTATACCAAAAGTCTTGAAAGTTGAAACTACTTCACTCTCTTATTTAATGAACGTGAGGCAGCTTGACCATTCAGAGACGATGCATGGTCTCTTCCTCTTAGCCGTTGTCATCTTCCTTGGGACCATATGGTCATTGAGTGATGGTGATGTCTACGAAAAGTCTTGAAAGTTGAAACTACCTCACTCCCTTTATTTAATGGACTTCGAGACAACTTGAGATCATCAGACAAAAATGACTTCTTCCTCTTCCTTGGCACCGTTTTCTCCTTTGCCGTTGTCTTTGACTCCTGCGATGAAAGACGGTGAGTGTAGAGGCTGGGCGGAGCTTCCGTCTGAATTGACGTCATCGATCCTACGCAGGCTCGGCTCTATTGACATACTGGAAAACGCTCAGAAAGTGTGTACGTCATGGCGTCGCGTCTGTAAAGACCCTGCCTTGTGGCGGAAGATTGTCATGCACAAACCAGCAACCTTAGGGTACGACAGCGTGATCATGTGCCGTCACGCAGTCGATCGTAGCCAGGGAGGCTTGGTCGAGATTGACATTTGGTATTTTGGTACTGATTCTCTCCTCAACTACATCGCCGATAGGTTAATCATCTCTCTCCCTCCATGTGTGGTCTCGTGGTGCTAGGGACAGTGCCTTTTAATATGTTTTTTGTCTTATCGTTCTTAGACTCGATCATTTTTTTTGTGAACGACCTTAGACTCATACTTGGCTTAACTTTTTTTAACCATAACAAGTATTACTTGCAGCTCAAGTAACCTGAGATGCCTTAGACTTGCAATGTGTTTTCAAATAACAACCGATGGACTTGCTGAAGCACTTGTGAAGCTTCCATTGCTTGAAGAACTCGAAATCATCGACGGCTCTTTGTCCGCCGAGTCTCTAAAGGTTGTAGGCCAGTCTTGTCCTAATCTAAAGACACTGAAGCTTAGAAACCTGCGATTCATTAGACGTTTTCCAATCGTGGAAGACGATGTTGCTCTAGCAATCGCTGAAACAATGCCCCGACTTATCCACCTCCAGCTTTTCAGAAACAAATTAACAGACGATGGTTTAAAGGCCATTCTGGATAATTGTCCCAGCCTTGAGCATCTCGACTTACGCAAGTGTCGTAACATTGAACTTTCTGGAGATCTGAAGAAGCGTTGTTCACAGAAGATCAAAGTTTTTAGACCACCTTATTACAAGACTCGTGATTACCCATATGGTGTAAGGGGTGGGCGTTTGGGTTTAACTTTGTCGGAATTCGATATATAATAGTATGTTTATGGGTTTGGAATTCGATACACATTTAAATTTTAAATAAATTTTAAAATTCTCTGAATTTAGTAAAATATTAGGTAACAAATAAATTTAAATAATATATGCTCAAATACTTAAAAGCAACATGTATGTTTTTTTAATTTGAATAGTTTGATAGAGAATTAATAGCTTCCTCTACTTGTTTCTAAACTGTAGTGTTAATTTGAAATAAAATATTAATTCAATAATATAAATACTTTTATTTTGTAGATGTTTTCTATTCTTTTGGTAATAATTTAAAATATATTGGTAAGTTAATTTTAAGTCTAGAAGTATATATAACTTACTAATCTTTAACTAATTTTAAAGGTGGAATATTTTTAATTTATTTTATGTGTTTCGTATTCGTTATAAATTGAAAATATATTTATGAAAATGAAAAGAGGAAAATATTTTAATTTTTGAGCGCAGATAGTATTTTATAGTTTTTTATTTATGGTAAACGTAAAATTGTATACAAAATATTAGTTCATTTTATAAATTTCATTGAGGTGATTGGTTTACTATTAATTATATTATATTTCTGATATTTATATAATAAAAATATATTATAGTGTTTGTTTAATTATTCTATTTTAGTTTTTGAAAATTAGTTAATATTTTAAAATATAGAGAGAATTGTTTTTAAAATATTTCGTATAGTAAAAGGACATATATGTATTAATAAAATTAGAAATAGGCAAAAGATAATCATAAATATATTATTAGTTAGTTAATGTTTTAATAATTAAATAAAATTGATGTTGTAGCATTATTAACATAATACTTTAATAGGACCATAAATATTGCATATTTAAGAGGTGGTCCAAGTTAAAACTCACGCATGAAAAAAATCATGTTTTCTTTTTTACTAAGAGAGTTTCTATTATTTTTGGTATTTTGAATATTTTAAGCTATTTTGGATGTTTAAATTTTGGCCATCTTTTATAGGGAAATTTGTCTAATCTACCACTTTCAAAGTACCTTATTTCACTTTTACCTTAATCAATTTTACCATTAAAATTTTGATATGCAAAATACCATTCTATCCCCCCCAATTCAATTGTCAAACCTATAGCTATTTTTCTCCAAATCTCGTATGATGATATCAGTGGCGAATCTACAGCCTACAAGAAGGCAACTGCCCCATAAAAATATACATATTAATTTATGTACATATGAAAAATTAAAGATTATCTAGCTCAGGTGGTTAAAACCTTCAGTTGCCCCCACTGGTCTTCTGTTCGAAGCTCTATCTACCCTTTTATTTTGCTTATTTATTTATTATGAGTTTCCTTTTCTAATTTTTTTTCTTGACCACTTGCCATATCAATTTTTTTTTTCATCTTCTCACGATTGTTTTTATTCTCATCTTTTTGTTTCCTTTTATTTCATTTTGTTTTTTTTTTTAAACAGTAATTTTTTTTGTTATTCAAACTTTCAAATATCATTGTTCTTATAACAACTTATTTTATCATTTTTTTATTTCATTTGATTTTGTTAGTGAATGCATCTTATATTTCTTTTCAAAACAATTATTTAGTTATATCACTATAAAAATAAAAGTTTTTAAAAATAATTTAAATATTAATAGAATAATATTTAATTTAAATATGTTAATTAATTAATTAATTTGTCCCTACTAAGATTATTTTCTAGATCCGCCACTGGATGATATCACCGGCGAACTCGGCCATCTCCATCAATTCCGGCGAAAAACAATATATATATAGAGCACAAGTATCATTCGCGGGCCGCCACGTGTCGTGGGACCCGCAGAACAGCCCAAGCATCCATGAAAAACCGACGCTTATTGGGGCAACAGAAGCGTCGAATTTTTCTTTATCTGGACCCCACCCTTACCTTTTGTGCTAATTGCTTAATAATCCACTCTAAAACCCACTCCAAACTCCATTTTGCACTAAAATCTTCTCCAACCCTACTCCAAAACTCACTCCAAAATGGAGTAACAAACATGATTACTCCAAATATGGAGTAAACCAACTCATTACTCCAAAATGGAGTTGAACTTTTTTATTTATCAAATAGTCCTCCACATTTATATATGTTTCATTTTTAATAAAATATTATTATAAATAAGTACTATATATATTATAAAAT
>CAKOAT010677376.1:138011-153383 GCA_932364175.1 Eruca vesicaria subsp. sativa | reverse complement strand
AGTTGATCATTTGTGGGAAAATTATTATAATTCTAATGAATAATTTAGAATTGATGTATTATTGTGTTTAAGCTATATAATGTAATTTTTTAATGTATTAAATGTATTCTTTAAAACCTTGTTGAGTAGTTTTATTTATATAATAAAAATTTAATTGTGGTTAATATTGTATTTAATAGAAATGCTATAAATTTAAAATTGACTGTTTTGTAAATAGTATAAATGAAAGGTGATATTCCTAATTTTGAAATAAATATAATATTAAAAATATTATTTTGGAGTAGAAAATTGAGTAATACATTGGAGTAAAACTCAACTGCATTTTGAAGTTACTCCATTTTAGAGTAGAAATGGAGTAATACATTGGAGATGCTCTAAGCGCCGTGAACCCCCTCCCTGATAATTGTGCTCTTAGTATCTGACTATTTCCCACCACCCGTGTGTGAGAATTATGACATCGTGATTTAAAAAGTCAACAAGTCGCCAAGCCCTAATGTTAATGTTACTTTGCCTAATTAAATTAAGTTGTAGAACGTAATACCATGAATATACTGTATGGTCTTTTTGAATGATGATGTACGTATACCAAAAGTCTTGAAAGTTGAAACTACTTCACTCTCTTATTTAATGAACTTGAGGCAACTTAACCATTAAGAGACAATGCATGGTCTCTCCTCAACGCCGTTGTTATCTTCCTTGGGACCATATGGTCATTGAGTGATGGTGATGTCTACGAAAAGTCTTGAAAGTTGAAACTACCTCACTCCCTTTATTTAATGGACTTCGAGACAACTTGAGATCACCACACAAAAATGTATTCTTCCTCTTCCTTGACACCGTTTTCTCCTTTGCCGTTGTCTTTGAAAGACGGTGAGTGTAGAGGCTGGGCGGAGCTTCCGTCTGAATTAACGTCATCGATCTTAAGCAGGCTTGACTCGATTGATTTATTAGAGAATGCTCAGAAAGTGTGTACATCATGGTATCGTGTCTGCAAAGACCCTGAGATGTGGCGTAAGATAGACATGCGTAACTCTGGGGACTTGGGGTTGAACCTCGAGACCATGTGCCGTCACGCAGTGGATCGTAGCAAGGGAGGACTGGTTGAGATTGACATTTGGCATTTCGGTACTGATTCTCTCCTCAACTACATTGCTGATAGCGACAGGTAAAGCATCTCTCCGTCTTATTGTTCTTTGTCTTTTACTTGGCTTCAGTTTTTTTAACAATAACACTCAATTACTTGCAGGTCAAGAAACCTGAGAAGCCTTAGACTTGCAATGTGCTCTCCAATAACAACTGATGGACTTACGGAAGCAATTCTGAAACTTCCATTGCTTGAAGAACTCGAGGTCTCATACTGCTCTTTGTCCGGAGAATCTCTGAAAGTTGTAGGAAAGTCTCTTCCTAATCTGAAGACGCTGAAGCTAAACCGCATTGGATTCATGCGTCCTAGTTACGAGAGTGATGTTGATGCCTTAGCTATAGCTGAAACGATGCATGGACTTCGCTTCCTTCAGCTTTTTGGAAACATATTAACAAATGTTGGCTTAAACGTCATTCTTGATAATTGTCCTGACCTGGAACATCTTGATTTACGTCATTGTTTCAACGTTTACAATGTAGTAGATCTGGTGATGGGATGTTCGGAGAGGATCAAAGTTTTAAAACTACCTTATGACTTGATTGATGATTACCCATATGCTGGGAATTTTTACGACATTGATTCATCTGAAGATGATAGCCCATGGGCTCTCATGGCTGCTGATTCTTACTACCATAGCTTTGCAGGTCATAGTGACCATTCTGATGATGACTATTATTATATATAAGCGACCTGCCTACCTAGATGAATAGGGTTAGCTGGTTAAATCTTTTCATTATCTATTCTTAACACTTCCGTGTCCGGTTAATATGTCTTGCATCTGCACAACTCTTTGTTTTTCTGTTATTTATATAACTAAAGAATATGTTATTTTTTCATTTACATTTTGAGTAAAAGATTTAAATTTAATCTGCAACATTGAAGAAATCAATCCCCAAGAGAAATTTGATTAAAGCTGGCTCTGTTTAAAAAAAAACAGTCAACAAGAAACGCAAAGATGGGAACTAAGATTATGAAATAACTCAGTTTTTCTCAATAGAAAACAATCAATATTCTTAAAAGAGAGATTAATCATCTCTCCGAAAAACTAATGAGGTTAAGGAACAAATCCATCAACTGCCAAGTTCCTTGTGGCTGAAGGAATGGCTAAAGGCAATCCATCAAGTTCTGGTCTTGCAATCACTTGGCATCCGAGTTGTGATCTATAAGATACATATCTTTTCTTTTTGACTTAACCGATTACCGAAAGAGTTACGATTCTGTGAGGCCGAAAGTAAGATCAACGGGTTGCCTGCCTATTCCCCCTTTTACATAGACTAACCGTACTTATTCCTCCCTAAACTATCAAGCTCTTCATAA
Source organism: Eruca vesicaria subsp. sativa (assembly GCA_932364175.1). NCBI lineage: Eukaryota > Viridiplantae > Streptophyta > Magnoliopsida > Brassicales > Brassicaceae > Eruca > Eruca vesicaria. Next base: position 150,922 of record CAKOAT010677376.1, on the reverse strand, counting down.
ACCCACCTGATGATATACTTTCTCTTTAAATTTTCCCCTAAACTTTTCTTATCCCCCTCTCTAATTAATTTAGAAATCAAAATTAGTAGAATTAAAATCGCGTTTAGAAAGCACTGATTTCCCAATTAAAAATAGAACCCACCCGACCCAGAAAAAAGAAATCGACCCGACTTTGTTAAAAAACAGTTGAATTGGGATGAAATCAGAATCTAATTGGGGCTTAATGATTTTTTCTATCTTCCCGACATAGAAACAACGACGAGAGAGAGAGAGATAGAGAGATCGTGTGGATGGCGACGGTGATTGTACGTTCAGCTCTTCCACAAGCAGCTAAGATTCTTCTCGAGTTTTTGATGCCTATGCATGAAGAGAATCATAAGTTCTTTTACACTGTTGAATTTAATGAAGATCTTGTAGAAGCCGGAAAACCGGATCGACATAGACGATATAAGAAAGATGGAGCTAAGGAAATAGACGTTTATATAAGACATGGAGGCGAGATAAATCTCTTTCCTTAACTCTTAATATTCGCTCCGTAGTGAGACGAAACTGTACGAAAATCGAGTCCCAGGATACAACCATGGCAGACGAATCACGCTTCACTCGTGAAACGACCTAACGAACTAAAGAATTACGAAACACTCTCTCGACTTACTTTGGGAGGTTTTCTGTTGGATTACTTGCGTGAAAAAGTTGAGAATGAAGAAGGAGGAGAGGCAATATTTAAAGAGACAGAGAAGACCCACTTCCCGCAACAACTGCTGCACGTGGGCGAAAATCTCGCTGAGATCTCGGAAGTGGAAGCTCAGAAACTTTCTCCGCAAGATCTTCTCTTTTATTTGACTCGTTCAAATTGTTTTGCAAACAGGTAGACTTCGTGTTGTTTTTACACAAACTACGTGTTGTTTATTCACGCACGTCATGCTGTTTTTAAATTTAAAAATTGCAAAGCGTTGAGCTTTATTTGGTCCAAAAAGATAACTTCTTATCGGGCCAACGACCATCCAATAAAGCCCAAGCCCAAGCCCAAGCCCAAACCCACGCCGAGCCGAGCCAGCCGGACGGCGGCGGCGCGCGCGTGGAGAGCTCTTTCTTCCTCTGAGTTCTTTAATTAAGTGAGAGTGAGAGTGCATATATATACAACTCAACTCCACTTCATTTCCCCGATGTGGGATGGTATTAATTTTGTCCCTTAGACAAAATTACAGTGTTTATGAAAACACTATGCTACCAACTTCATTGCATCATTTCTTATTCAATTTTGATATGTTTTTAAAGTGTGAATATACCACGTTGTAGTACTCGTTACAAGCTTTATAACGAGCTGATGATCTGACCGGAACGACCACCGGTTTGGCCGGAAAAGTCGCCGGAAAATCAAAAAAGATCAGCTTCTCAAAACAGAGATCCAACAATCCCCCACATTAATAGAAATGACTCTAAAAATATGCAGACTATATGCAGACTCGATAGACTCTAATTAAAAATTCTTATTTTATCCTGACTAGACTAGACTAGACAGACTTATCGAGAGTGTTTGCGAAAAATTCACTGTGTTTGAGTTGGTGGCATTTTTAAGCCTTGAACCACTCATAGTTAATATCTGTCGGGTTTACTTTACCAGAAGGTGAACATGATGTCTTGAACCAACCGATGTTTTATGTAGACCGAGACAACAGGCATAACGCAGCTTCATTTTCTCGTAGAACTTAGTTCGTTAGGTCGTTTCACGAGTGAAGCGTGATTCGTCTGCCATGGTTGTATCCTGGGACTCGATATTCGTACAGTTTCGTCTCACTACGGAGCGAATATTAAGAGTTAAGGAAAGAGATTTATCTCGCCTCCATGTCTTATATAAATATCTATTTCCTTAACTCCATCTTTCTTATATCGTCTATGTCGATCCGGTTTTCCGGCTTCTACAAATCTTGTTTTGAGGAATGTGTTCTGGGTTGATGCTAAAGGGAATGGAGACTACAAAGGCTTTAATGATGTGTTTCTTAGTTTCTGTGATTTACTATGTTCTGTTTTTTGTTGTTATCAGGTACATACGGTCTATTTGAGGACGGTCTGTTTGAGATGAAGCACAACGAAGGACACTGAAATATTGTGTCTTTACAGTGACTTCTTCTTTGTTCACTTGAGAGAGACAAAGAGAGACTACAAGAGAGAGAGAAGAGAAACGAAAAAAACAGCAGGAACGAGACATCATGAGCAGTTTGAGTAGTATTAAGCATGGCTTGAGAGAGAGATGAGAAGTAAGATTGATGAGAATGCAAGGAAGAGGAATGAGATCTTCCTTCTTCCTCACTATCTCTCCCTCCTTTGCATCTTGCTCGTTCTTCAAAGTCAGCATCTTTGTCGTTCCTCTCTCTCTCTCTCTCTCTCTCTCTCTCTCTCTCTCTCTCTCTCTCTCTCTCTCTCTCTCTCTCTCTCCCTCCCTAATGGTTATCCTGAAACCCAAAAAACAAGATGTCAATAAGTACCAATCAAGTGTCAGAAAAGCTGGGATTCGAGTCATTACCAACAAGCATCTACCCCTAGCCAAGGAAATAGAGTGATTGCTAACAAAGAACACGATTCTTAGTTTGTTAGGGGGTGTTATTCAATTAGTGATTTAAAATCAATTCTAAATATTTTACAATCTAACAAATTTTAAAATTTTAAGATTGTTAAAGTTGATGGATTCTAAAATATCTGCAATACCCCTTGAATTTTGAATTTAATCATTTATTCATTAGAATCCATCACCAATGATTTGAAATCCATTCGTATTACAAAGAATTTTAAAGTCCTTAAAAGTTGAATAACACCAGTTTTTAAAACCTGAAATTCAATCATAGATTGAATAATATTGAATTTTAAAATAGAATTTAAAATCATCGTCAATTAAATAACAATGGATTGTGTTTAGATTTAAACTCTTTTAAAATACATGATTGAATAACACCATCTAAATCAGAGTAATAACATAATCATGTCAAATACTGTAATTAACTGATCATAACAAAAAGATCCAGAATAAGCCTCAAACTGACCGGAGATGGCAAGTAGCCGTGCGAGTTTTAACCGAACCGAAATTTTCGGTTATCGGTTCGGTTTTGGTCTTGATTTCAGTTTGGTTAGGAATGGTTTTAAAAATTAATTCGGTTTTCGGTTTTTGATTTTTGATTTTTTTTTTCTTTTTGAAAATTATGAAAACCGAAAATATCCAAAAATAACCAAATTTCCAAACCGAATTATCCAAAATAACCGAATTTAACCAAAAATATCCAATTTTTTTAGAAAATTATACCAAAATCTACCCGAAACAAAAAAAATCGGTTAATTTGGAAATTAAATTTAAAACGGAAAAAAAAACCGAAAACCGCACTGATTTTTTCCGGTTCACTTCGGTAAAATTGTGGCTGAACTGAATAAACCGAATTATCCAAACTCACAGGCTAATGGAAAGTATTGTCCATAAGACCGTTGTGGAATCCTTGTCCCATATAAGGCTTCGTACCTTAGCTGAAACCTAGAAAGATTAAAATTTAACTTAAATTTAGCGCAACCCAATTAAAAAAAAAAGAAAGGCAAACCCAGAACTAAACTAAGCTGCAAAGAGTGTCTATCAAACATAACAATCAAATTAGGATAAGACCCGCGCTTTGCGCGGAATGAAATTGTTATTTTTATTATGTTTTGGATAATGAAACAATAAATCGGTTTCATTTGGAATGGGGTGTTCAATCTGGATATCGATTTGTTTTGGTTTGGTTCTATTTTTTTGTTTTTTTTTGGTATTTCGGTTAGCGTGTTTCAAAATAAAAAGGTATTTCGGTCAGTAAAATATAATAACTATTCTAAATCTAATTTACTTCGGTTCGGTTCAGTTTATATACTGTTGGTTTTTGTGTTATTCGATGTTTATATCAAAAAGTATAAATATTTAGTTTGAGATCATATCATATATTATACGAATTTAGAGTCATGTTGTCAAAAATTCATTTATTAAAAAATATTATATATTTAAATAAAAGAATAAAAAACAAAAAAATGCTTCTATCATCTAATAAAATAATCAAATCAAGAATTAATATTAAAGCTCTAAATTTTGAAAATAAAAAATAAAAAACAAAATAGAAGCACGAAAGAAAAACAAGTTTCACAACTTTTTTTAATATTTTATTTTAATATCGCTAAGAACCATTTTAATGGTATTAGAACCAGCAGCTTACTATTATTTCTAAAATTGAATTACTTTGACCTTAGTATTTCACATAGTTTTGAAGGGTTTCAACTGTAAGCTAAATTAACACAGCTAATTTTCTTGGTTTAAATTGTTAGCTGAATATATATATATATATATATATATAATTTAATTTGAATATTTTTAAATAAAAATCTATATTAATACAATTTTATGATCATTTGTATTTTGTTATAACAGAACAAATTAATCAATTGATCACAAACATTTCAAAGTGGGATTTAAAATTTTCATATTTATTGCCGTTTTAAGAAATTCAAAATATAACATATAAGAAAAATTTTTTTTTATTGTATGGTTAATGTGACTGGGTAATATTTTTTAATAATATCAAATTAAAGAAAAAGAGCTAATATACAAATATTGTTATCAAATATTTATTATTCATAATCATTTATTGTCAAAAATACGTTAATCATATTAAGTAACTTCATAGTTGCTATTTAAAGTAAGTGCGGGAATTTTTTTTGTACACTATTTATCAATTTAATAGTTAGTTTAATAAAAATTATAATATAAATTAAGATGGACCAGCCTATTTTTCTAAATTAATATATAAGGGATAAGGGATGTTACACCTTTGATCATTAATTTTTAACATAATACGTTTTAGTAATTTATTGTCATTTTTTAAAATTCAAAATATAACATATACGAAAAAAATCTAAATTTTTAATTTTATAACTAATTGAATTGTTTACTTTATTTCAATAATATAAAATTAGATAAAAACGATGGAGGAGATATAGATTGTTATCAAATCTTTATTATTAGAATCATTAATTATCATTTATGTATTAGTCATATTTGGTAATTCTGTCGTATTTATTTCAGGAAAGAAAATTAAATAATTAATATCATATGATATAACACTTTGTTTTATAGTAATAAATGTTTCTAGTGGGATATAAAAATTGAATTGGACCAACATGTTTTTCAATTTGAATGTGAGGCTGACACGTAGGATTAATTAACTATCTAATTGATTGACACATAGGCAAAAGGCCTTTTTTAATTTTTACAAAATTGAGATTACATTTTTTTAAATGTTTCTCAATTAATATATAGGGGATTATCTCGAGATTGGATTTGAAATTTGAAATCGTGGAGAATAATCTAAGTAAGGAGAAAGTTATTGACCTTTCGAAGATTCAAAACGACGAAGAAGAGATCAAGCTTAAGCTTGCGGGTGGAAAATATGGTTAAAACAGAGAGAGATTTGTGTTTATTATATAACCAACTTCGCAATTTCAAATGTTCTGACATCATCCGTCTTAAACTGATTTTATTTTTACTGTTTGGTTTATTTCTGTAAAGTCATAAACCGCACCGAATCATACCAGTCTACCGCAAACGAAACAACTAATGCCAAACATCTAATCAAGTTTGCGAGTTGCCGCAACAAATGAGAAACCAAGCAGAACAATTCTCAGCATAATTATCTTTGCACAACAAAAGACAAAACAGTAACAAAAAGGCACAAACACATCAAAGTTCCAACACTCAACAAACTTCATCGGATCTCTGATCCTCATTCTCAAACTCCTCTTCAGCTTTCTTACGAACCTGATCCCACCCACTACCAGAACTCATATCAATATAATCATAAGGAACCGCCGTCTTCAAACCAGGCATCACACCGAGACGGCTCTCAACAATCCTCAACTCCAACTCACCACCAACCCTACTCTCAAGCTCCTCCCAACTATACATCAACGGCAAAGTCGACCCACACCAAGTATTAAAATCCACAACCTTAACCCTCCTCTCCTTCGTCACATAAACATCAAACACATAATCCTCCAATTCAAACACCATCCTAACATTATCCTCAAAAAACTCATCAATCAACTCTTCAATCAACTCCTTCTCATTAACAAGCACAGGGTAAAACGTCGTCACTTCACGCTGACAAATCCCGACAAGCTCATTCGACTTAACAAAGCAACGAAACTCCATCTCGGGATTCAAAGAAGGATACCATTTCCTCAAAGCAAGGAAGAAACTCTCTGGCCTCGACGAGGATTTATCGCTACAAGAATCATACGCCTTGCAGAGGTCATGAAGCAACGAATCTGAAGAACGGAACAAGAGAGCGATGTCGCTGAGACAAGAACAGCTGAGATTCTGTTGTGGGCTTATCCAAGCTGCGTCCTTTGGTGCGCTCCAGTTCAGTTTCGGGAAAACCGAACCGCCTAGGGCTTCGATTGATTCTTTAATCTTGAGTTCTAGCTCTGGGAACGACGGTGGAGGTTCTGTTTCGTTGTCGGATTCGGACACTTGGAAGTCGTCTTGTTCTTCTTCGGGGTTGTGGACTCTGTTGGGCATTGCGTTCTCGTTGGTTACGGAGGAAGGGAGGAGGAAAGGAACAGAGTCGTCGAGGAGGTAGTTGATGAAAGACTCTGGAAGCTTGTGGAGTTTGGTTTTGATGGTTAGGGATTTGAATTTCGGGTACCAGTTCTGAATCTGGCACCGGTTCACTTCCTCTGTCTTCATCGCCGAATAGGCTGTAAGAGAATCTGCGTAAAGAGTTTTTTTAATCCTCCGACGTTATTGATGGAGATTTTAGGGTTTCTGGATGGACGGGGAAGAACAACACTGGATTTAAAGAAGAGTACCATTTCCTTAAATTAAGTCGGTGTATTTTTATTAGTGGGCCGTATATAATGGGCCTCACATCTTAAGTTTATTGGCTTCCTAAGAGGTCCAGTTACCCCTCTTTAAAAATACACCCACTAAATTTCATTTGTAAATTAGATTTCCATTTACTATATGAACTAATTTGTGTTACCTATTAAATATATAAACTTTTAGGATTCACAGTTTACACATCGTTTTAGACGGCATTATCTATATTTAACGAAAGTGACGATACCGTTAGAGTCTAATTAAACACGTGTTTAAATTATGAAAAGAAAATTCCTTAAAAATACATAAACTATTTTAGATCCTTGTTTAATACACGAATTATTTTTTTTCCTTTAGATACAGAAACTTTTTAAATTTGTAGATTTTACACATCAATTTAGACAATATTAACTATGTTTAACCTGATTTAGACTATGTTAACTATGTTTAACACAAATGATGTTAGTGTTTAATTAAACATGTGGCTATACTGTGAAAGAAAATTGCTTTAAAATCCTCTCCATTGATTATATTGTTAATTTATTTTTCCTTATGCTTATGATATGCTCAAATTAACCTTCAAGCTACTCTCTCAAATAACAGATTCGATGTAGTACTTGAGAATCGAATCCACGAAGACCAAAGATTACACTTTATTTCTATAGGATCAGTATTAAGCTAAAACAATATAGAGGTTTTAAAATAAGAAATCGTAACAAAGATTGATTTAGGTTTCAGATTAAAGAGAATGCTAGCCTAGAGTGAAGGATTGGATGTCAAACGATCATGAGCCAAACATCTATTCAAGGTTTTATTAAGCACAAGTCTAGAACTCAAAAGACAAATAAAGATTGACCCACTCTCGTGGTATCTCCCCTTTTAACAATCAGCCTTAATACCTAAACTCTCGTTTGGACTAAAACATGAAAGCAAACATTAAGATCAGTTTCGCTAGCCATTCAAGTTATTTTTAGCAACCTAAAACACTTTTGATGAATAGATTAAACCTAGAATCATGCACTAAGTAGCTAGTTTAATGCAGGCAGTAAGTATAAATATGAATGGAGACAATCAAATAATGAACCTTATTTGTATTTAGCTCATGGATCTAAACATCCTAACACCCTAGACTAAGCAAGCTGGCTACTCAGCCATGAACAGAGAAAACACAGAGATAATAGATGAAGAAAACATTGCTGAATCAATAAATAATAAGCAAGAGGGTTCAGAAATCTTCTCCAAAGGTTGTAAAGATCCTTCTCCCTCAAAATTACAAAGTATGAAATCACAAATCTCCTAAAGTTCAAATCTGGTTTCTTCTGTAAAAACTAGCGTACTAAATAATAGAAAAGAGGAAAATAAGATATATGGAGGCTGCTGGCGGCTGGAGAGGAAAAATAGGAGAACTAGGGCAAATCTCGAAATAATTAGGGTTTCCATAAAAATATATTCCGCATGAACATGCAATCGGGTTGCTCCGCTCACTCGGGAACAGTCCAGCAGATTGTTCTTCGTGAAAATCATCAAATTGCACTATTTTCCTCCAAGTGGTCCATCTTCTATCCAAAGCAACTCCAGATCTGTAATGACTCAGAAAGGACTAGAAAAAAACTCGATAAAGACTCAAAAACACTTTAGAAAACATTATTAAAATATGCTAAAAACACCATATATCAGCTCCATAGTGTAATTTTTTTTTATGAAATTTCAAATTTATTGGTAATAATAAAAAGAATATATGTACAGTCTATTTCATAACACTAAACTTATTGATTATAGTAAAAGTTAGAGATTATTTGCTCGCATACCATAAATCACCCCCTAGTTAACAAATTACCTATGATTTGACTATTTCTAAGTTAATAACCAAAATGCCCTTCTGCCCCTCTCTTTCTACACTCTTAGGCATGTCAGCCTACCAATTTTTTTTAAACTCTCTCTCTCCTTCATCTCCTCTTTTAATCATCTTTTTCTCCCTCATTTCCTCTTTAGATCTTCTATATGTTTCGTTTTGTTTTCCTAGTTTTGTCTCATCCGTTTTTCTAATTATTTTCATTTGTATGTTTTCTAGTGTCGTTCTGGTTAAAGAAAATATTATATCTATGTTTGTTATATGTGTTAAAGTTGCAACTAAAACCTAATTTAACGCATTACAAATAACACTGAGTTTGATATCAAATAAGTATCTTAACATATAATTTATAAAGTTAACATTTGTGACATGTTAACCAACTTTTGTATCTTGTTTCAAATTTTATATCTTGTTACAAATTTTGTTAACTCACTAATATATTTTGTAGATGTTAACAGATGTCTTATCCGTTAACAAATACATGTAACATAATTGTTAACAGAGGTGTTAAGTGTAAACAATTATGTAGATGTCAATACATGCGTTAAGTATTATATGTTAACAAATAAATATTGTTGAAGTTTCAATTTGTCTCTCAAACTGAGTAAATTTATCAGGTAACAAAACATGTATCAGTTAACAAATGAGTTAACCGCTAACAATTACTCTAACACTAATATCGAATTTATAACAAATTATAGATTTTAGAGATGTTGAAATCTTGTAATCAATTGTAATTTATTTTTTTCAATTATATCAAATATTAAATTATTTTATCTATAATAATACTTTATATTATATATTCAAAAATATTATTATTTGATAATATTTTTAGCATTTAAAAAAATCAAGCAACACATGTGGACAACATGTTTCTGTCTTGACATTTCTCTGTTACCAGCAGAAAATTTTTCAGTTAAAGAATGGCATTTTAGGCATTTTCAAGCATAATTGTATGATTTGGACAATTAATGTCCATCAAGGGACAACCCTCTAATATGGATCTCAGTTAAGGGTATTACACTAATTGTCTCTTTAAGTTAACCTTGATTGAATCATTATCACTACACTCAAAGTGAAGAATAAGTGTAAGAAATACATAACATTAAACTATTCCAAAATCAAAAATTTCTACGACATAGAAATTAACTCCACTTCGAAACGATTTAAAGTGGAAAAAAAGAGCAGAGTTTAGAGAATATAAGAAGTTGGAACAGATTTAGGTATCAAACACGAATTGAAACTAACTTGAATTAGAACTCAATCGATTTGAGAGGTTCTGATTGATGGTGAGCGTTCTTTTCACTATTTAACCACGTATTTAATTAAATTTAACGTCATCTTCTATTAAACATATTCAACTTCGTCCAAATTACTGTGTAAAATCGGCAATTTTTAAAAAGTATTTAATAAAAACAAAAATTAGTGTGTGTATAAAACGAGAATCCAAAATAGTCCGTATATTTTATTAGCACATGAAAATTTGTTCATGTATTTATAAGGAATTTTATTTTCACAATTTAAACACGTGTTTAATTAGACTCTAATGTTGTCACGTCCGTTAAATATAGTTAACGCCGGGGGTGATTGGTTAGATTGTAACTGTAAAAATTTAACTGTAGAAGTTGTATTGTAAGTGTATTGAATGTAGCTGTATATTTACTAAAGTAGATTTTTTGCAGAGATTTTTGTTGTAGTTATGATAACTGTAGCTGTAAATTATTGGCTGTACTTTTGTAAAATAAAACATGATTGGATAAAATGTACTGTAACTGTAAAAAGATCTTTTCTATATTAAAAAGAATAATTTATTAAATTATTTTAAAATAAAATAAAAACCATCTAAAATAAAAGTCAAAGGAAAAACACCATCTAAATAATAATAATAAAATTCATCTAAGAAAATTCCATAAATTAATTGCAATCTCATCTCGAAAACTTTTCATGTATTGTCAAAAATCGACCATTTGTTGAATATACTAAATACGTGGCTCTAAATTATTAGTTTATGATCAAGGATTATCATTGTTTTTAATATATTAAATATTTGACTTATATATATATATATACATACGTATGTATGTCATATGCACGTAATTTTCTTTTTTTTCAGTTATGAGATTATTTTTTCTACAGCCCAATTAATAAGGGTACTTTTCTTTTTTTCAGTTATGAGATTGTTTTTCTTCTACAGCCCAAATAATAAGGATGTAGAATTTTTGTCTAAAACAAATAGAAAAATTAAAGTTCTATCTTTTTTGTTGTATCTTAAAAAAATTAAGCTACATTCTGATTGGCAAAAGGTTTTTAAGTTTTGCTGTAGATTTTAATTTTGAAAACTAAAGCTACAACATGATTGATAAGAGTTAGTGATTTAAAAAAAAAAAAAACTAAAGTGCTAAGTTAAATCCGAACCAATCACCCCCGCCGTCTAAAATGATATGATGTGTAAAAATTGCGAATTTCAAAAGTTTATGTATTTAATAGGCAACGAAAGTTAATTCATATATTAAACGGGAATCCAAATAATTTATGTATTTTATTATCAAATGAAATTTAGTCTGTATATTTTTAAGGAATTTTCTCTTTGTAGAATAATTAGTCTTCTTTTTTTTGTCGGCTTTGTAGAATATTTAGTCTACTATGTATTATTTGTGGGCTATAGAATTTGTGAATTTTTTTTTTTTAAGTAGGTTACAAATATATGGTTCATATCTATTTATGTTGTTATTGTTTACATTAAAAATATATATGAGATAATTTATAGTTGAATAAGGGAATTATTATTTAGTTCCCTTTCAAATCAACCAAACCCGAACATAACTCTTTGAGAATCTATATCGGTCGTAACATATTTATTCAAAAGATCCAGATTTTGTTGATTTCTATTCATACCTGATTAGAATATCCGAATATCCATATTTTTATATCAATTTTTAATTGAAATCCCCTATATATTAATTGAGAAACATTTGAAAAGATGTAACCTCAAGTTTGTATTAATTAAAAAGTAACCTTGCTTAGTTGTCAATCAATTAGCATACCAATTAAACTGATGTGGCAGCTTTAGGTTCAATTGAAATTTGCTAGGGAAAAATAATTAGAGACGCATATAACGCATGTAACATAGTTTATATATTTATATATATCGCACGCATGTAATGAAAGAAAAGGAAAATATACGATTTGATAACGATTTGCATATATTAACTATAATAACTTCATTCCTTTTAATTTATGGAAGTGTATATGTAAAATGGAAATTACTTTGTGACCAAGTATATACTTAATGGTAAAGGCAAGTGTATATGTAAAATGTAAAACTTAATATGTTAACTTGGGAATTTATGTTAAAATTGATATATGCAAATCGTAAATATCCCTTATATATTAAAGAATAAACATTTAAAAAATTGTAACCTCAATTTTGTAATAATTAAAAAAGACCCCATGCTTAGGTGTCACTCAATTAGGTATTCAATTACATTCAATTGAAAAAATAAGTATGTCCACATTCGATTTTTATATGTCGTTAGATACATTCATTGGTCAAATTATATGATATAATGATATGATATGATATTTATGATAGAAGTATTTATGATTGTTTTCCTAGATATAATTACTATTTTATTTTCTTTCCATAAATAAAACCTATGGAATTACCATAAATGACTAATATATATATATGACACTTAATGATTGTTCCCCTATATATAATTACTATTTTATTTTCTTTCCATAAATAAAACCTACGGAATTACCATAAATGACTAATATATATATGACACTTAATGATTCTAATAATAAATATTTGATAACAGTTTATATATCCTCCATCATTTTTCTTTAATTTTATATTATTAAAATAAATTAAACAAACTTAGCTATAAAATTAAACTTTAGATTTTTTCGTATAAGTTATATTTTGAATTTTTAAAAACGAGAATAAATAACTAAACTATTAAAATTATTATGTTAAAATTAATGATCAATAGTTTAACATTTTTATTATCAAAAGATATACATAATTTTAAAACCATATAAGTAAAAGTATCATTCAATAATAAAACAAATATATATACAGATTAAATTATATACCATATAAGATTACATAAATATTTTAATTTCAAAATTTTCAATAAATTTTCAAGAACAGTTATAAATTATAAACTTATT
>CAKOAT010677376.1:109831-137817 GCA_932364175.1 Eruca vesicaria subsp. sativa | reverse complement strand
CCAAATCAAACTGAAGTACATATAGATTTAGAATAGTAGTTATATTTTAATAATCGAAATACCAAAAAATCGGACAAAAAATTGAGCCGAACCGAAACCCGATATCCGGATTGAACACCTATAATCCGAATGAAACCGAACTATTGTTTCATTTTTCAAAACATAATAAAAATAATAGTTTCATCCCGCGCAAGGCGCGCGTCTTATCCTAGTTTTTTTACTATATTTCACAACTGATGTTTATATAAAACTGTTGTAATATTATTAAAGGAACATCAAAATATGATATCGATTTTTAACTTTTTGGTAATTGTAAGCAAAGAATATAAAGACTTTTGTAAGATTCTAAACCCAAGAGGGAAGCGAAGAACTAAACACAAAGCTTAACTGCTACAATACCAAAATCTTTGCTCATAGGAAAAATATTCCGACACAACTGATAGCTCACGAAGATTGACTTTTTTTCCTGTGTGATGAAGATGTCAGCTTCGCCGATAGAAAAACAGTAAAAGTCCTATGCACATCAGCCATATCCACCGTGTGTTGTACTCTGCTAGAGATCTTGCGGAGGAGACTTCTGATCTGAATTAACAAACCAAAAAAATTAGCACTTTTGCAACCAAAATGATAATAAAAAGGCATAACGAACAAAAAGATGAACATTAGGGTTCTTACTTAGACACATCATAGGAGCACGTTCCGTAGCCTGCAAGCAACATATAAAATATCTCATCTACTACCATACATAAAATAATCGAGGAATTTAATTTTTATAACAAAGATGCTAGGATATGTAATTTCAAATCCACTTATGTGTTGGCAGTGTTGCTTGTGTCATTTATCTTATTTTTGCAAGCTAAGTATACATGGGTAAAAATCCATACATAGATAGGGCATAACGTTTTTATGCACATAGATATTTTGGTAAAATTAATCGATTATTTATTTTAGTACCCTAAAGAATGCAAGAAACTTACTAGGGTTAGTCTTCGTGAGTGTAGCTGTTCCACCGAAGTAACAGGCAATGCGATTGTTCCCATTGGTTTGATAATACGCATTAAATGCAAAAGATGCGTGCGACCATATCGTATCCGGCTCGTAACAGTCACCATGTTTCTCGATGACTGAGCAATCAACTCTCCCAATACCACATGCCCAATCAAGAGCTCTCTGTAGCTCAGCTTGAGACGCACTTGGTCGAGCCACGCACCATGTTGTTCCGTCCAAGAACGTCGTATTACCTTCAGGTCGAATTGGTGATTCTGGTCGGATCATCGTTACCGGTCTTGTAGCTTCACATGGTACTTGGGATATGAGGTTTAGTAGAAGCAGAGAAAATAGAAAAATCCAAAATTGATTTCTCATTTTCAAGATGTTGGTATTAGAAAATATAAGTGTAAAGGGAGGAAAGAATCCAGATCATAACATCACCATAAGTAGAAACTTGTGTTATACATAAATATATTGATTGTCGCACTCTTTTAAGTATAATGATCAAGTGATGGGGACTTGGGAGGCTGAGACAAGAGAGGTTTGGTTTTATTTAGTCACAAGATAACCTAATCAAAAGAGCAAAGAATAATCTAGATCTCATTAAGGAATCGAAGGTGCCTTCAAGAGTAGTAAATGTTCAAGATATTGATAGCATAAGATTTGTTTTATGATTTTTAATATCAGGAATATTGCTTTCCAATCGATTTACTGTATTAGGAATACTGAATAGTTGGGAAGAGGCGTTCACAAGCAAAGAATTCCCTGCAAAGAGTATCTGTTTAATTATAAACATAATAATTTCACATAGATACGGCATAAAAATACCCAACAAAACTGAATATATTTCTACAAAGCAATTCATGATTTGTTCAATCTTAATGACTAAAAAGAGAGTCGGTTTGATTAAGAAAGAAAACAACACAACCAAGTTATTACAAAAGCCAACAACCAAATCCATTCAGAAGCTGATGCTAACAAATCAAGAAATCATATAATTTAAAATGAAAAAAAAAAATTATGCATTGATTTTATGAGGCATAGTGAACCCCCATGAGCTCTTCAACTCTCTTACACAACTCTTTTGTAAACAAGGATTTCAAACCTCTAAAAATTAACACGCTGGTTGTCAAGCGGGATGAGACCCACATGTCGAATGAACGGATGTGGGAGGTCTATTAGCCGTGGATGGGTAGAGATTATAAGTGATATCAGACTTGAACGCAGACGAGTGTAGAGTTAGTGAGGGTTCACACTAACATGAGTAACGATCTTAGGCGGTGTATTCTGTGAGAACGGATGAATTGTTACATCCCGGTTTGTAAGATATTTAGAAGAATTTAAGCAAATTAATTTGGTTATCTATGTCACCAAAGTGCACTTATCTTTCTAGGAGCACATCCAAAAATAACTCCAGAGTTAAACATACTTGAGATGGAGTAGTTGAATGATGGATAACCTATCAGAAAGTGATTCATTACATCGTATGAATGAAGCCAAAGCACGGAAAAAGGTCATCTGATGATTACATTATCAATAACCAATGATTTGAGCTTTGAAAAAATTAATGCACCGCTCATTAGACGAAATGAGAGCTAAAGCGGGCGTGGAGGTCCATTACCCATGTGCAAGCGGGGCATTACATCATCCACTTGAACGTTCATGGTTTCAGATATATCTTCCATCTTGTTCCTACTCAGGTCAAAAAAAGATTCGATCAAGTTCATCGACTGTACCAAAGATAACAGTTTGTATATAACCAGTCTCTCAATCAGGCCTCAAACACAAGGGAGAGCCAAATTACGTGGAATATTTCTAGTTTTAGTATCCGCAACCTAAATCTAGTGAAAGTCTTTTTATTCCTGGCAGTTAAGAAGTAATTAATGCTTTTACATTAAAATAATTTGGATTGGGAAAAAAAAAGAGAAACAATTTATTAACGGTTCTTTATATATTAATTAAGAAACATTCGAAAAACTATAACTTAAGTTTGT
Source organism: Eruca vesicaria subsp. sativa (assembly GCA_932364175.1). NCBI lineage: Eukaryota > Viridiplantae > Streptophyta > Magnoliopsida > Brassicales > Brassicaceae > Eruca > Eruca vesicaria. Next base: position 134,833 of record CAKOAT010677376.1, on the reverse strand, counting down.
ATTAATTAAAAAATAACTTCATCCTATATGGCATTTTTATGTCTTCTAATTCAGTTTAGAAAGATTCTAGAGCATCTTATATAGAGTATAGTTTAAAATTTATACTCTCTAACGATATAATATTTCCCAGGATATAACTGGTCGCATATATCAAATATTTATTGTTTTGTGGATTTTTCTTAAATAAAACCTACGGAATTACCTAATGTGATTAAAATTTATATGGAAATTGCTGATTTTAAACAATAAAGATTTGATAACTATCTGTATACTTTTGCTTCTTTCTTTATTATTAAAATAAATTACACAGTTAAATTAATCATATAATAAACATCTAGATTTTTTTTGTGTATGTTGTATTTCGAAATTTTCAAAATGAGTATAAATTAATAAAACTGTTAAAAATCTCACATAAGTTTTTATGATCAAGGTTTAAATTTTTTTCTATATTAAAACACAATGTTTATAAGACCATATGAAGAGATAATTTTATTTTAATAGGTTTTATGCTACTATATATATATATATATATATATTATATTTCATATTAAATTAAATCATACATCATATGAAAATACATACTTATATTTTGATATTTGCATTGAACATATATTGAAAAGTTAATATTTTAATTTTGAAATCTGTCATTGTTTTTTTAATGATTATAAATTATTGAAACTACTAAACAACTCACATTAAAAAAAATTGTTGGTGTAAAATTTTGTTAATTAATCATAAATCATATGAGTAGAAATATCATTTAATAAATATCCATATTAAAAGTGTGCTATATCTCTGTTTTAAATCATTTAAATTTAATTATATATCATATATGATAGATAAGATTGATTGTTTTGATTTATTTACCCTAATTGCAAATAAACAAGAGTGGTCGTTAGATTTGTATGCACACGCCAATTTCTCAAATAATAGTAACTGATTTCTTAGTTATTTAATATATATTTATTATTTATTATTTCATAATATGCAGAAATACCTAAAATAAATAATAAATATGAAATATTTTTTGTACCAAAATGCAGATGTTAACCTAAGTATGTATCTCTTTAATTATTTTAAATCTTAAGCATTTTCTATATCTCAGACCAAAACAAACAAAGGAAATGAGGATAAACTTCAAAATCAATATTTATATCGAGCAATAACCAATATGAAAAAGACAAAAAAAAATATTGAAGATAGATATGACTCACACGTGAACATAAACTTATCGTAACCATGATTAGTTTTTAAATTGTTAAATCATGATATGAAATCGAGCTAACATAGTTTCATTGTAACCAAATAGAACTGATATTTTTTTACTTAAATGTTAGGTTCTTTGCGGTAAGTCATATTTTGACCTAAAACATTTTTAAAAATGATATCAGCTCATGAGTAAACAAATTATGTAATTAACAAAAATTAGAAAAACATTTAAAGATCAAAATATTAATTCAATCAAGAATATATATTTTTCCATATAACATTTTAATTAATTTTTATATAAATTTATCCTACATAAGACGCATGTTTTATCCTAGTTAAATAGATTAATAGATAACAAACCTACACAAGATTTTTATCCTGATGTAAACAGTGTGTGCGGCTAGAAGCTTGGGTAGCATGGGCAAAGCTAGTTTTTTTTTATTGGATTCATAATTCATAAAGAAAAATATAAATGGTATCCGCAAAATAAATCTAGTGGAAGTCTTTTTACTCAAATTATTAAAAATTCATTAATGCTTTTACATTAAAAAATTGGATTCGAATTCCAGAGGAACAATTTATTAACAATTTCTATAATATTATTTTAGAAATTAGTTTTTACGTGTCGCGTTCACGTTAGTTCCCGCGACGATTTAGTACATTGATACTCTTAATGAATTAAAAAATATTACATCTAATTACCATTATTAAATTTATTTTCTTTTTTTATTTAGTAATTTTTGCTAATTAGATTTTATTAGTTTCATTTTTATTTTTTCCAAATAATATATATAATAAAAGAGGAAACTTTAATAACTTTTATATATTTTGTATTATAAGACGAATTGTTTTGCATTGTATTTTCCGTAAACAACATAAATAAACAAAGGAATATAAAAAAATCAAATATATAAAGGTTCATAATATAAATTAACATGACGTTAAACTTATAAATAAATGTATAAATATTTCTTTTTCATAACATAATGATATTAATATGATATTATTTTGCATAATATAAATTAAAATTACTTCAAAATTATATAAATAACCGTATAAATATTTCTATCTTTGTATGAGAACATAATGATAATTAATATGATTTCTTTATTTATCAAAAATATAAATTATAAAGTTACTTTCAAGTTATAAACAATAAAAATGAATATTTTATTATTATTATTATGATTTTATTATTCTGTAAATATTTCTTTTTCTTTTATTTACCTCGTCAGATAATAAAGATAAATAACATATATAAATATAGATGAATTAGGATTTTAACTGAATATATAAATCCAAAAAATTAGGGTTGAACAACGCAACCAACAAAAAAAAATTCAAGAAGCTTCATCGTCTTCGAGTTCTCTGCGTCGTGCACTTCTTCCCTCGTGCGGTAGGTCGTTCTCGAAGATCTGAGTCAATGCGTCCTGTAATAAAGATATATATATATATAAACGTTCCCGTGTTAATACATTGTTAAAGTTTCACCTATATAGACTAGTCGGAATATAACCCTACTTTGGATATTGGTTGTTTTTTATTACAAACTTCAGTTTCGCCTTCATCATCTCGTAGTTAATGATTTTGGGACGTTCTATGTTATCGTGCGGCTTGCCATTTTTTTTCCTGATGTTCATACCCGGGGGCATGACTATTGGCCTCCAAGGTTTTTACCACCAAGCTACACCATCCCGTCAGTGATTATAATATTTGATTTGTTTTTTGAATACTTTTCTTGGCAGTAATCATGGCTGATGAAATTAACGAGATGCAACAAGAAGTAAGTTATTTGTGTTTTTTTTCGTCTACAAGGAATATGCATATATATATATATATATATATATATATATATATATATATATATATATAGATTTTGTTTCCTTCTTTCATGCTGCATGTGTAATGTGTTATCTAATTATCATGTGTACCGATATCTCTTTTACATCAGCTTGCACCCTTTGACCCAACAAAAAAGAAAAAGAAGAAGAAAGTTGTTGTTCAGGATCATGCTGAGAGCTCAACAGAATCTCAGATGGAGAAAGCAGATGATCCAATACCTGCAGGTGCGTTTGATGAAAAAGATTATCTATGTGCTGTGGAACAACTTCTTTTTTGTCTTCAATGTTCTATTTAATTATGTTACTAAAACGCTTCCTCTGATTTACTTCAAAGCAGTTGACGATGGTCTTGAAAGTACATTAAATGGAATAAAGAATAACGAGAAGCCAGTAAGTGTTTATAAATGTTTTAGTACTAAGCTTCTCTTATATTTACTCAAACTTGTGTGTTAATGTGATTATAAGCTTCACCTTACATTGGTTTATTTGATGGTTAGGTTGATTCCAGCTCGCTGAATGAAGAAAGTGTTGAAGCCGTAGAACATTTGGATGGTGGTTTGAAACTCCACATATATATTTTTGTGCTAATCTAATTATTATATTAATAGTATTCTTAGTTCATGTTTACTATTTTCTACCGGTTTGAATCTTGCATACAATATCTTGCAGATCATGAGGAAGAGAAAAGAGTAATCCAGCAGGAGAATCGTTATCCTTGGGAGGGAAGTGATAGATTTTACTTATATGAAGAGGTGAACACATCATATATAGCTTTTTTTATTCAAGCATATACAGTTAATATTCAAAATTTATAATTTTGACTTGGAGGATTCACTGCATCCTCTTCAAGATTCTTCTTGCTAGTTTTTTTTTCTCATTGGAGTTGTATGTTTGGTCAGATGCTTAGTAGGGTCTTCAACACTCTTCGTGAACATAATCCGGACCTTACTGGTAATAGGCGTCGTACAGTTATGAGGCCTCCTCAAGTTCTTCGTGAGGGTACAAAGAAGACAGTCTTTGTCAACTTTATGGACCTTTGCAAGACGTATGATCCAATATCTGCCCTCTTTAAACTCACTAGATCGTATAGCAATTCTTGATGTTTTTCTTATTTCAGGATGCATAGACAACCAGATCATGTTATGGCGTTCTTGCTTTCTGAGTTGGGTACTAGTGGTTCACTTGATGGGCAGCAAAGGTTGGTTGTTAAAGGGAGGTTTGCACCAAAGAGCTTTGAAGCGAATCTGCGAAAATATGTCAGTAAGTAACTCTTCCTCTAATTTCAAGATCAGTCTTAATAGTTATAAACATTTTAGTATAGTATCTTAATAGTTATTTCATTCGGTTGTGCCCAGAACCGGTCCTCGTTTGATTTATTTAAAATGATAATCCTCTTCATTCGTAGATAACTATGTCATTTGCCATGGTTGCAAGAGCCCTGACACAAATCTTGCGAAGGAGAATCGTCTCTTCTTTATGAGATGTGAACAGGTAACATAACTCATTTGAATACTTTACTTTTACTGCAGCATCATCTGCATGTCGTGTGTTATATATCTGAGCAAGTGAATGAGTAACTTATGGTTTGTTTTGGCAGTGTGGATCAGAACGATCTGTGGAACAAATCAAAGCTGGTTATGTTGCACTTGTTGGTAAAAGGAAGACTTGATATCCAGAGGTTTCTAGTCACTAAAGAATAAACAAGCAGTCATGTGGAGTTTCGAGATGTGATGTTTTTCTTCTTGTTCTAGCTTTCTAATAATCTATCTCACAGACATTTGTCTTCTTTCAATTGTCTCTAAGACAATCTCTAACCCTTTTCTACATATTCTTCTAAATAAAAGCATGTTAAACCCTAAATAACACGGTAACAACTGTATATAATTTTTCTTATAAACAAAGCAATTTCATTAAAAAGTACTAAATAATACCCAATGAAGACAAAGTCTGAATATATTTTGACAAAGTGATTCACGAATTTTTCTCAATCCAAAGGACTCAAAAGAGAGTTGGTTTGACTAAGACAGACAACACTTGAGCCAAGTTATTACAAAGACAACTCAATCAAACTTCAAAAGGTACTGATGATAACAAAACCAAAGGAAGACAAGACTTTCAACTCAATATAACATTTTTTAAAGAAAAGATAAACAGAGCTTATGGCATTGATTTTGATTAGGCTTTAGTGAAGCCTAGTGAGCTCTTCAACTCTCTTACACAACTCTTCCACTTGAACATTCATTGATTTAGATATCTCCTCCATCTTGTTCCTGCTCAGATCCAGAAACGACTCGATCAAGTCCCCATCCAAGAAGTTCCTCGCTTCCACAGTTCTCTTCTCGTTATTAAACGATCTCCACTGCTCGTGGCTCAATCCACCAACTCCTTTGATCACTTTCCTCAAACTAGACTGCAACTTCTCCAAGAAACTATACTGTTCTTGCGGCAGTGAAGCTATCACTCCAATCATTCCATTGACTGTACCAAAGATAACAGTTGGGATCTGACCAATCTCTGAATCAGGTAACCTCATCACTAGTGATCCGTGGCAGAATCTGTTCACGAATTCACCTAGGTGATACTCCCCAACTACTTCTAACCTCCCTCGTTCTTCATCAGTAGCACCTTCACTGTTCTTCTTAACTGTTAACAGATTGAAATTGTTCTCAGCACCAAGGTAGGTATCATCATCTAGTATCTCAACAGCCGACATCCAATTAGCATTGTAGTCCCGAGCTCGTTCCTCAATTGCACCTTCCTCGTGCTTCAAAACAATACAGCATCAAAAGAATTCAAGAATTAGACATCCAAATCTATTGGTTTTAAGCACAAAAGATTCAGTTCATATACCTTATAGATCAGCAAGGATATGGACTTCATCAGATCACCAACAACGATAAAGTCTCCACGGGTCTGCACATAGAGAGCTAGAATGTGGCCGTGATGTCCACATTCAGACTGTAATTCACGAGTGCCATCATCACGCAGCATCCACTTGTATAACTGAATCTTCTGATTAATAGCAGCGAGAAGCTTTCCATTGAAGGCATTGAGAGAGTACACAGCTCCTTTGGTTTCTTTCTCAGCGATGAGTTGCAGTTTCGCATCCTCTACCATAAATACTAATATCCTTCCCTGCATTCACCAAAAAAAAAAAGTTATAAACTAAACTTTTGACTTGAGAGTGATGATGTCTCGAAGAAAAGTTGATACCTTGGTTGGTTCATTTTCCTCTGGTAAAACATATGCGGTTCCAACACAGTAATAGACATTCTTGTCGTCGGTGAACGAGCAGCTTAGTATGGAGCAAGCGTATTCAAAGGCATCCAGTGGATAAGTTGACATAAACTCGAAAGATTGGTCATCCAAGAGACGAACAAAATGCATTTCAGATTCTTCAGCATTGGTCTGGTTTCCCAAACTGCAGATACCAAACGTTCGTGTCTGTTCCTGGTGGCAGATTCGACGAGCATGCTCTCCCAAAGGAATAGTGCGTATGTGAAGCTTCTGAATATCATCAATGGTGCCAATCGTAAGTTCACCTTCTCTGGCAATCGCTAAACTGCTCACAAGAGAGGACCAACGAATCAGATTTCAATACAATCATGAACTTGAAAACAAAAGTGATGAAAGGATGTTTAGTTTACCTGTCGGGAAAAGCAGCAGAGTTGAAAGGACACATATAACTAACTTCTTTAAGGTTGACATTGCTGTATAACAGCTTCTTGTTGCTGCTATAGATTACGGTTGGTCTATCTGATGCAGCAAAGACATGTGTGGCGCTTTTAGATGAAAACGTACGCAGAGTTATAGGCTGAGTCCCAAGTGATACTTTCTTTCTGTCTTTCAGTTGACCAGTAGTTGTATCCAGCTGGAAGTTCAATAGATGGCCATCTCCAAGAGCACAGAGCAAGTAAGATATCTGCAACATAACATATGTCAAGTTCTACCACTAAACTTAACTCGGTTCTGAAGTAATGTTCAATGCAATCATACCCCTTCGAATGAACAGAGAAGAACAGATCGGGGAATGATCTCTCCTCCTAATTGCTCTTTCGTAATAAGAGTGAGTTCTGGCAGTGAGAAGATCCTGACACTTATATCTGTCCACATCCCAACCGAAGCTAGCTGACTGTAGTTAGGATTATCGCCGATAGGATTGATGTCAAGGCAAGAAACCTCGTACTCCAGAACAGCATGTTGCACTTCTGTCAATTTCCCATCTCCAATTTCTAGATAAACCAAATGCCCACCTCCAGTTGCCAAAAGAACCTACCAAGCCAATTAAAGAATCTATTTACAACTTTCTTCGAAAACGAGCAATTTAGATTTCTCTTTCACAACAAATATTTGCAGTGTAACGACTACATACAATGATACAAAGATGTTAAATCAAATCCAGGATGAAAAGACGAACCTGGCTAGCATTTGCGGTTGCAACATTTACAGTGAATCCAGCTGGGGAATGCCACTCATCACGCAATTCTCTAGTCGTAGAGCTGACTAGTCGAACAGAATTGGAAGTAACCTAATCCAGAAGAGAGACCAGGAAAGTAAGCTATAACAGCTATTAAATACATTGCTGCCTTCTGTAAACTCTCATGCATTAGAAAAAACTTGCCTGTACAAGCTGATTGTACACAGCATCATGGCAAAATAAAGTCTGGACTTGAGATAAGAACCCCTCAATCTCTGTTTCTTCCAGTTCATCCTCAAGATTCATGGCTAATATGCGAGTTTCACTGATAAAGCTAACCACGAGGAATGTGTCAAATGCTTCATCAACTGAAGATTTCAACGACCACATTCCCTTGATACCTTCGAGTTCCACAGACGCCTGTAATACAGCGCAAATTTAAGCTAGAAACTAGATAAGAAAACTGAATATAAAAGAACAGGACATCGAGATTTCGTGAAATAAATCAAACCTGTTCATTGATTCCTATTCCATTGCGAACTATGCGGAGGGAACCATCCTTAAATGCTCCAGAACAGGTTACAACCTGACCTTGCCCTTGTCTCTCGAGGTCGACTACACAGAAGTCCACAATAGGGCCCAGGTTGGTATACCTTTCCAAGACCTCTACATATGAGCCTTTTGCATCAGGATGTAGATTTAGCTTTACTAGCTGCAATTGGAAAATCAAACATGGAACACTTAGATTATCATTTTACATTCTACAGGAACAAATTAAGCAAAAAAGAGTTAATACAATAATTATTTCTAACACACCTGAGAATCACCGTAGCTTGAGCCGACAAAGACAACGGCATTGTCAAGGTATGATATAGTCGACGCAATAGATGTGTCACCAAGAAGCTCGATCTTTAGGCCAGTGACCCTTCAGATACAAATAAAAGCAGTATAAGCATAAAGTAAATGAAGTCGGTAGAGCTTTCAATTGTTTAGAATATGGAATGGCGTAACAGTTAGTACACTTACTTTTCTTTCTCGTGTGTTATAACAAGCAGATGAACTACTCCAGCATGGTCACCAAGAAGATACCTGGAGCCATCAACATCAACTCTTCCATATGCTTTAGTGATGGACTGGACATGAAATCAAAGGTCATGTATCAAACTCAGATATTAGTAAAAATGGTACTCGAAGAAATCTCAAACAACAATTTACAAAAGCAGGTGAGATTAAGTTGAAAGAACTTACAGGTCTTATTGGTATTGCTTTGAATGCATTAGCACTGCAATAGACAATTGTTTCTTCACCAATAATGAGGACCCCGCAGAGAGGTGGTGGTACAGGAATCAGTAAGTCAGCACCATTGTCGAGATTGTTCTGTGACCATGGACCCTCGACAAAATCCTTATCTTTTAGAGAGACTTCATAAGTTTTAACATGACGAGCATCTTTGTTGTCCTGTGAAAGCAAACATTAGTTAGTCCCACCGGAGAACATTCTAGATTGCATCTTACACATCAACGCATAATATTCTAAGTAAGAAACTGAAGAAGAAACGATCTGTTTAAACAACTACCACTCAAATAAATAGAGTAAGTTACGTCTCTTAAACTCCATCAACTACCAACAGTAAACATACTAACCAACTAAAAAGAGTTCTTTCTACAGTAAAATCTAGTAAGACTTAAAAATAAAGAACCAGGTTTAGATTCAAATGCATGTACAGAGATTATTCCATACCACAGCTATGCTGAGATATTTCCATACCTGATAAAGTACTGCAATTGTGGGCTTTGCACATCCAAACAGAAACTTGATATCCAGAACTTGCAATTCCTCCAGCCTGAAATTTAGGCACCACAATCAATATAGTTTAAAATGTCCAGAGAGTAACGGTACCGTAAAGAGTCAAGAGGATAGAGTCCATTAAGGATTTGCGAGATAATCTGACGCATGGAAACAAATGACCACTAGGAGACACACAAAGGTGACGATAGGGATGCAATATGCTACCTGATATTAAAAGCTTCCTTGAGCTGTCCCTTATTGTCAAATGGTATAACCTGTAAGAAGAACCAAAGAAACAGACGCATCATCATACATCGTATAAGTAAAAGATCAGTAGAAGTTTTGTAACATGATATGTAATTCAGTAAACGAACACACGTCTATATAAGACAAGTATATACCTTGAACAAGCCGTCATACAGGTGGAGTCCAATTAATCGACAATCTGGATCTATTATGCCAATCTATAAAAGAAAAGTGTCAAACCAGTAGTAAGCTAAATGCCAACCAATCCTTAATGACAACACATATTGTGTGATGAAGGAAAGTAAAAGATTTCAGCACTCTGAAATTCACAGTGCAACGAGACATCATTCAATTACCTGACCATTGTCTGTTGGTCGGCCTATACGATCAGAAACATCCCCCATTGCTCTATAAAAATGTCAAGACATCATATTCAGCAGGATTGATAATTAGTAACATCTATTAATTAGAGCAAGCATGATCATATAACAAAAAGACAAGTAACTCAACTGGTTGGTGAGCATCAATTCAATGCATGAAAAGATGTCAAAATTTTGGAAACTCTTACCTAGTGACAAGCTCGGAGGACTCAGCATCCCACTGAAGAACACAGAATTTGTGTCTCTCAGTTACAATGAACAAAAAGTCTTGTGTTTCGCCCTGCAAAAGAAGGGTGGAAAATACTATCAACACTGTAACTTACATGCTAAAAGAACCCGATAAAGAGTTGTGTCTATATACTCACATGGGGCCTGAACAACTCCAGAGTAGCAATTCTTCCATATATTGGAACATCCAACATAGGCTGCAATGTAAGAACAGTTACATTACAAACAAAACAAAACATGGCAACAAAGTTTTGAAATTTATACCAAGTCCAAGGAACTTAAAAACGAAAAAAAACAAGATGGAAACTTTTCCTTGTTGATGGAAAGAAAATCCAAATAAGCCTTAGGAAATGTCTGTAGTACCTGAAGCCCTTGTGGGGTAAGCAAGTGGATCTCAATTCGAGTACATTTCCTGCAACCAGATCAATAAATCCGTCAAGACTCAACCATATAATGGATCTGATACTACTTTACATGAACATTCTGAATCAATAAAAATGATAATAACTCTAAAAAACCAATTTACCAAACGATACTTGACAACCCGAAAAAGGTAGAATCTTTAGGTTTATTAGTGAACCCTTTTTCAAGATTTAAGTTTAGTTAAGACTTTAAAATACAATAAGGAGAATTGAGCAGTGGCTGAATCTAAGCTTTCCTTTGAAAACCCTAAACCTCGAAATTAACAACTTTGATTCCAAAAGGGGAAGCCGAAAATTGATGAGAAAAGAGAGTGAGGGAGGAGGAGAGTTTCATACGCAACGATGAGGTTGAGCTCTTGAGGACTGGTGAAGTTGCCAACGCACGAGTGAGTGACACTGGTGGGCTTGTGAGCCGTCACGACGTAGTTCCATGAGCTCATCTTCCCGCCTCTGATTCGGGGGAAGCTTCTGGATTTTCTCTAAAACGAGCTCTGGGGATTTTTAACGAAAGGAAGAAAAGAGAGAAGCAATGAGAAAAAAAAAAGAGGCGAAAAGGGAAGAACGAAGAAGAAAGACACCCGTAGACAGTGACGGTCGGTTCGGTATACAATTGACAATTAGATGAACGGTTCGATTCGGTTTGGTATATTAGAGATGTTATTCGTAATTTTTAATTGATTAAGACATTCAAGATTTGTTGCCCAAAAAAAAAAAAAGACATTCAAGATTTAGAAATGTAAACAAAATTAACTGATCTTCTGTGACAGCATATTCCCTTAACCTCATCTTTAATCTCATCATTAATCTTATCTTTATCTTTATCTATGTGTAACGGCTCCTTAGCCTAATAAAGATTTTTGGTTCACATATCGGTTACATAGGTCACATGTTTGACCACTAGTCAATTTTTCCTTTACGTACTCTTTGTCGTCTTTCTTAAAAAGACAATGAATCAGTATTACTTTATTTCTCTCTCTATTCTCATGTACACCATTAACAACTATTAGAGAATCTTATATTTAGAAGTGACGAATTCTTCATTAAAGATTACTTCCTCGCATTTGATTTATATATTTCTTTAATCTCTTAATGAGTTTACAGAAGGATTCTTATATATTTGTTTTTGTAGTCTCATTTTGGTATTAGAGCCATTTCTTTCCTCGGATCTGAAACATGGTTGAGACGAGATATCAAGAACGGACGATGGTTGAGCAAGTCAAGGAGATGCGCCTCCAGCAAAAACGTCACTCTAACGAGCTCCGTCAATGGACCGATTCTCTCGACGCTCGCTTCGACAAGCTTGAGACAACCATTTTCACCTACTAAGCTTAAATCCCCGCTAACGGAAAGCAGCAGGTTACCGACACCAGCGTCTCTCGGTCGATGGGTCCGCTCTCCCCACCTCAAATCATCCTCCAGAATCCCCAGATCTCAATGGGTTCTACCAACACCGCGCACCACTGTTGGACCACGATTTGTCATCAACTGTCCCGTAATTATTGGAGTGGGTTCTTAGCAAAGAGTGAGTCAAATATGTTAGTTGGCAATCATCTCATATCATGGAGTCAAAACCAAATACAGAGAGCACGTGCAACAAGTCACCAAGGAAAGAGAAAGTAAATGTCTTCCTATAAAAGGCAAAGAGATCGCTAGCAAGCAAGGGGATCTTTTCCACTGAGAAAAAATAATAAACGCTCTGAATATACTAAGAAAGCAACAGCTTTCACCACCATCTCCACATGCGTTCTTCCGTACAAGACAATTTTAGAGAACGAGTGCTCTCGTAAGAGAAGAAGAAGAAAACATAGATCTTATTTCTACCATCGATGATGGAATCATTATGTGGACAAGATAACTAAAACAATTCTTATTGTTTAAAAGAAATAAAAGAGAATCAATTATTTATGTTGATTATATGAATCAAACAATATGGTGTAGCTCTTCCAAGTCAACATGCCTGGAGCTGAACAAGAGCTCGATCTCTCCTCATAACCATAAATGATTATTCTCACCACCAGATCTCATAAAGACACTACCATTTATTCGATAAGATCAAACTCTTCTCCTTATTAGAAGAGTCAAGCAAGACAATAATACTCAACATTGATCGTGCTAAAGGCACGAACTCGTATTAGTACGATGCCGTCTGCACAAACCCCATGTCTCTCTCGAGACCGATGAACCCGACATCTCTCTCAAGACCGATGAACTCAACATCTCACTCGAGACCGATGAACCCGACATCTCATTCGAGATGACTATAACTGAACTACGTTTAGACTTGATCCCTTGACGGGTATGTAGGTAGCTCGATCACGAGTTCAGTCACGATCATTCTCCCAATATCTCTATCATATTTGATCTCTCGAATATATTCCATTATTATCAACTTATACCTGATTACATCGTTATGTTCTAAGGATATCGTTGTCCGCATTGTTATTTCTTCGCCAGTTTACCTTACAAACACTATCAAATACTTAGTGCATATTTTAGGATCTACAACCACCACCACCGCTACCTCATGGTCTAGCCGGTCGACTTACGAAAGTGTCTTTCCCCTCTTTCGCCAGCACAGATCTCCGCGACTGGATCTGTCAGTGTGGACAGTTCTTTTACCTTGATGCTACTGTACCAGAGCTCAAAGTTCGTTTAGCCGCAATGCACCTTCATGGCAAAGCTCTGCAGTGGCACCACAACTTTATGACGGAGCGCTTCAGTGTATTTCCTTCCTAGACAAACTATGTGATTGCTATCTCAGGCCGCTTCAATGCTCTTTTTGATGACCCTGTTGCAGATCTGGTTGCTTTACATCAAGGCTCCGACTCTATCATCATCTACCTGGATAAGTTTGAACACGCTAAAACAAGAATGGTGTTACTTGAAGCTCACGCCCTCAGCATCTTCTTGACCAGCATGAACCCCCATCTCTCCCTCCATGTTCGTCAGTTTGAGGTCACAACAATCTCTGCCGCTCCTAAGATTGCCAGCCTCCACGAAACTGCTCTCGTTCAAACCACATAGACAACATCAAAGAGCTCCCTTCATTCCCTCCGTTTACCAAAAGCAGAACTCTTCTCCATAATACAAAACCTCCAACCCATCCCCCCTCCTTCCCACACCCACAAACAAACCTGCCTTTTTCCCTCGAGGTGCAAATGATAAACCGGCCCGGAAGTTTACTTATGAGGAAATGTAGGACCGGCGCTCTAAGGGCCTTTGTATGTTCTGTGATGAGACATTCACTCGGAGTCACCAACATAAACACAAACGCTCTCAGATATTCATCATGGAATGTGAAGAGGACGATGCTGAAAGTGTTGATATTGATGACACAGAGCTTCAACTATACCAACCCTCAGACGAGAGTCCTACTGAACCAACACCTACTATCTCAGTGAATGCTCTCAGCGGCTCTACTACTTTCAATTGTATGTGAGTTGTTGGTCAATATGGCAAAATGAAGTTGTACATTGTCATTGACCCGTTAAGTACACACAACTTCCTAGACATCAAGGTTGCAAACTAGTTGGGTTGGCGTTTGGACGCTACCACTCCAATGTTAGTAGCTGCTGTGTGCAACAACCTCTCCACACGTTATAAGTGCAGCAACTTTTTGTGGAAGGTGCAAGGTTACTCCTTCATTTCTGAAATATGCACATTACCCCTTGATTGTTGTGAACTTGTGCTCGGTGTGCAATGGATATCAACCTTGGGCCCGATTCTCTGGGATTTCCTCAATCTGCGGATGGAGTTCCACTTCAACGGTTTGAAACATGTCCTCCGGGATGTGACAAAGTCAGGTTGCAAGTTGATCAAAGGTGACAGTATGAACAAGCTGATGCTTCAAAAATTATAAATTGATATGCTTCTGATACGTGAGCTTGTAACCACCAACACTGTGAATTCCCCCTAGCACCGGAGTTACTCTTCAACCACATCTCCGCCTCACAAAGCGAACATTCCACAGACCCCTCCTTGACATTCCTTCTAGAGTCATTTGCAGATGTGTTCGTTGAGCCTACTGATCTTCCACCTTTCAGAGAAGGCTTCGATCACAAAATACCACTGAAGTCAGGCTCAAACCCTGTTAACCTCCGGCCTTACAGGTATTCTTCTCTACAAAAAGATGCCATGGATACAATGTTGAAAGAGATGCTGTAACAGGGGATCATTCAGTGAAGCTACAGCCCATACACATCTCTTATTGTCCCTGTGAAGAAAAAAGATGGCTCATGGTGACTTTATGTAGACTATAGGGGTCTTAACAATCTAACCATTAAAGACAAATACCATATACCACTCTTGGAAGATCTCATTGATGAGCTCGACGGAGAAGTCTACTTTTTCAAACTGGATTTACGCGCTGGTTTCCATCAGCTTAGAATGTCTCCAGATGATGTGTTCAAAACGGCATTCAAGTCATATGCGAGTCATTACGAATACCTCGTCATGCATTTCTGCCTCTCGAATGCCCCATTTACATTTCAGAGCCTCATGAACCATGTCTTCCAAGACATCTCACAGAAATTCTCCTAATCTTCTTCGATGACATTTTAGTCTACGGCCCAGACTAGAAAACTCACCTACAACACCTTCATGAGGTAATATCTATCTTAGTCCATCAACAACTTTATTTGAAAGCCTCTAAATGTTCGTTTGGCGCCACTACCATCGAGTATTTGGGTCATTCACATCAGCTAATGGTGTAAGTACAGATCCAGCCAAGATCACTGCTATCACGCATTGGCCAACCCCTACTACTATCAAACAGCTATGTAACTTCTTTGGCTTGCAAACTATTACATGCTTTTTTATCAGGGGATACAACATTTTATCCCGACCCCTAACATCTCTACTACAGAAAGATGGGTTTCTATGGGGTTATGAAGCTGATAAGGCATTTTCCGACCTAAAGACAACACTCAGTTTTAATGTTGTACTGGCTCTCTCCAATTTTGAGACGACCTTTGTGGTCGTGACAGATGCAAGCAACACGGGAATTGGAGTAGTTCTCATGCATGATAACCATCTCATCTGCTTTATAAGCCGTGCACTTGGTTCTCGTCACCAAGCCCTTTCTGTTTATGAAAATGAACTGATGCCAGTTTTTCACATGGTTCAAGTCTGGAATGCCTACCTATCCCATCGTCTTTTCATCATTAAAACGAACCAGAGGAGTCTTAAGCACATGGTGGAGCAAAAGGATACAACGCCATTCCAACACATGTGGCTTTCAAAGCTAATGGGATATGACTTTGAGATTCAATACAAGTTGGGTAAAGAAAATGTACTCGCTGATGCCCTTTCCCACGTTTCTGGATCTCAGTTGTTGCACATTACTCTCTCACAGGCACACCAAGGATTTTATAATTTCATTCGCCTACTGTGGCACAGTGACCCTTTACTCTGCAAGATAATTTCTGAGCTGAAGGCTAATCCCAAATCTCACCCTTCCTATACTTTCACCAATGATGAGATACGGAGGAAGGGAAAGCTAGTTGTGGGAAATGACATTGGCGTCAAATCTCACATCTTCTGTTGGCTCCATGACTCAGCTATTGGTGGTCATTCGGGTAGAGACGCTACTCTCCACATGATCAAGTCTCTATTCTTCTGGACCAAGATGAGTTTAGAGGTCCAGAACTATGTTCGAAACTGTGATACTTGCCAGAAGAAAAAATATGAGAATGTGGCTAAACCAGGGTTATTGAACCCTCTTCCATTTTCTAAATGCGTCTAGGAATTTGTGAGCTTAGACTTCATCGAGGGACTCCCTCCTTCTGCTGGTAAACACTGCATTCTTGTGGTTATTAATCGGCTAAGTAAGCAAGCTCATTTACTCGCTCTATCACATCCTTATATTGGGATTGAGGTAGCTCAACTTTACTTGGATAATGTATTTAAACTCTATGGTCTTCCTCGGGATATCATCAGTGATCGTGATCCCACTTTCCTTAGCGAGGCATGGAAAGAATTATTTCGTGTTCATGGGGTTGATCTCAGGTACTCTACGGCCTATCACCCTCAAAATGATGGACAAATAGAGGTGACAAACAAGACATTGGATACATACTTGAGGTGTCTGATTTCTGAAACCCCTCCCCCCCCAACACACATAGAGCAAATGGTTGCCTCTTGCTGAATGGTGGTACAACACCATATTCCACTCGGCTATCAAGAGTACTCCATTTGAGATTGTCTATGTACAACCTCCACCAACTCATCTCCCTTATCTGCCCGGATATAGAAAGTATGTACTAATTGATCGCAACCTACGGAAACGAGAAGAGGTAATAGCTATGTTGAAGTTTCATTTGTTGCGTGCTCAGAACACGAATAAGCAAGCCATTGATTCATATCTCTCACCTCGTTCCTTTGCGGTTGGGAACTACGTTTATTTGAAACTCCAACCCTACAGACAGAACCTCACTTAAGAACAGGAAGGTGCCAAACAAACTATCCCCTCGCTATTACGGTCCCGTCCGAGTTACTGTTACTGTGGGCGCATCTGCCTACCGTCTGGATCTTCCTCCAACAGCCGCTATCCACAATGTGTTCCATGTTAGCCAGCTGAAATGATGCTCGAACCCTCCGGCTACTTCATCGGGCTTACCTTAGTTTTGGATTGATCTTGGCTCCTCAAAAGAACCAGAGAAGATACTGGAGACATAGATGGCAAAACGCCGTAATGCTGCTGTCACTAAGGTATTAGTTCAGTGGAAGAGTGAACCAGCTGAAAATGTTATTTGGGAGTTTTACAAAGACTTCATTGCCAAGCATCCTCAGTTTCATCCTTGAGAACAAGGATGAGCTCAAGCAGGGAGGTATAAAACGAGACAGGAAAAGTAAATATATAAGAATCCTTCTGTAAACTCACCAAGAGATTAAAGAAAGATATAAATCAAGTACCAGGAAGTGATCTTTAATGAAGAATTTGTCACCTCTAAGTACATGATTCTGTAATACGTACAAGAGAATAGAGAGAGAAATAAAGTAATATTGATTCATTGTCCTTTTAAGAAATATGACAAAGAGTACTTAAAGGAAAAGCTGACTAGTGGTCCAACATGTAACCTATGTAACCGGTATGCAAACCGGGAATCTCTTATTAGGCTAAGGAGCCGTTACAAATAGATAAAGATAAGATTAAGGATGAGGTTAGGAGAATATGCTGTCACATTTTCAAATTTAACGTGTGATAATAGTACCTGTAAATTTTGAATTTTTTCTTGAGATTATTCTTTCTAAATTTATTGTGAAATCAAATTCATTAAAATCTGAATAAATATATTACATCATTTTAAATTATTATTTAAAAATCTTATTTTACTATATAAAACTTGGTTTTTCAAAGTTACTAATTAACATAATCGCGACACATGACAATTATATGTTTAAGATTGTGACATGTGTGAATTTATCTCATAATTAAAAATATATATACTAAGATAATAACAAAAAAAATTGTTTAAAAAGTAATTATAATTATTATCTAATTGTAATTTTCAATTTTTAAAACCCTAAACAACAGATAAATGTAAAAGATTATTTGATAGTAAATTTTCTTTTAATATTGTGACATGTGTTAAAATATATAATGATTATATATATATCTATATATATATATTATATATATATATATATATATTTATATAATATATATATATATATATTAATATAATAAAACGAATTTTAAAAATTAAAAATTAAAATTTATTTATTAGTACAAAGTAACTTTAAAAATTATTTAATAGTATTTTCCGAATTTTACTTTTTAAGAAGCCAAACCAAATTTTTTTTTGAAAAATTGTAAATGATTTTGAAAAATAATATGTAAAAAATTGTATTGAACTTGATTCTTCAAAGTTGCTAATTAACATGATTGTGATATACGACAGTTATATATTTATTAATTATAATTATTATCTAATAGTAATTTTCTATTTTTAAAATCCTAAACAAAAGATAACTGTAAAAGATTATTTGATACTAATTTTCCTTTAATATTGTGACATGTGTTAAAATATATAATGATAAAATATTTCTATTTATATAACAAGATAATAAAAAAAAATTTTGAAAAAGAAAATTTAAAATTTATTTATTAGTCAAAAGTAACTTTAAAAATTATTTAATAAAATTTTAGCAATTTTACTTTTCAAAAATCCTAAACAAAAACAAATTTTTAAAACCAATATGTAAAATATTTTGAAAAATAAATTGTGAAAGATTATATTGAGGTTGATTCTTCAAAATTGGTAATTAACATGATTGTGACATATGAAAGTTATATATTTATAATTGTAATATGTGTTAAACTATATCATAATTAACACTAAATATACTAAGATACTAAAACTTATTTTTGTAAAAAAATAATTATACATATTATTTAATAGTAATTTTACATTTCTATAATCTTAAACAAAAAATAATTGCAAATAATTATTTGATAGAAATTTTAACATGTTTTAGAATATCTCATGATTAAAATATATATACGAAGAAAATAATAAAAGAAATTTTGAGATGAGTTTTTTTTCAAAATTATTTATTTTGAAAAAATAAAAATCATTTTCAAAATGATTTAATAGGGATTTTAGAAAATTTCCTTTTTAAAAATCATAAAGACAAAAATATTTGTAAAATAATTTTTTTAATACTAGATTTCCTTTTTTAAAATCCTAAAGAAAATATAATTGGAAAATATTATTTGATAATAATTTTCCTTTTAAAATTTTGTTATGTGATAAAATATCTCATGATTAATAAAATATATAATAAGATGATAAGAGCAATTTTTTAAATAAACATTAATTATTTAGTTGTATTTTTCTCTAGTTTTTCCTTTTTAAAAATGTTAAAATATTAATCAAATAACTTATTTAATACCAAATGTTTTCTTCTAAATTTCTAATGAAAATATAACTGTCAGAAAAGAAAATATTTAATAGTATTTTTTTCTAACATCAAAAACGTAAGAAAATTGTAAAAGAGTGTTTAAATAGTTTTCCTTTCTTCAAATCCTAATCAAAATGTTTTTGAAATAATTAATACTAATATTTTTATAAATAATCCACATTCCAATTAAAATAGTTGATATTCTTTTTATAAATTATTAGCCAAAAGGAGCTACAATTATTCACATATATATAGGCCTGTTCAATCTGGTGTTCGGTACGGTTTCGGTTCGTTTTTTTCGGTTTTCGGTTATTCGGTTTATAAAAAGTAGCTACCATATTGGAACCATATTTAATTTGGTTTGGTTCGGTATTTATACTACCGGTTTTCGGTTTATTCGGTTTTATACCAAATAACATTATTATTTGATTTGGTTTCATATTATATGCATTTTTTTAAAAAACATATTGTCAAAACTATCATTTATTAAAATAATCCTAGGTGTTCATAAATATAAAAATGTGAAATTAACAACAAACAAAACGATCAACGATTCAGTTTTGTATAGCTTTTCTTATTTTCTCTTTGTTCTTCCAAGTAAATTATATGGTACAGTCTAATTTCACAATTTCTTACAACATGTAAAATCAAATCAAATTTAGATAATAGTTGAAGAAAATAAAATAAAATTATTAAGATATATCTTCACAAGGTATAAAAATAGAAATAAAAAGACTATTCCAAGAAAATAAATGGTTATATAATGTATATATATATATATATTATTTCTTTAATCGGTTTTGTTCGGTTTATTCGGTTTTAATCGGTTATAAACCTAACCATATCCAAATCCTACGGTTTTTATAAAATCATATCCATTCGGTTTATATGGTATATACCAAATCCAAACCATATTGTCTATTTCGGTTCGGTTCGGTTCGGTACGGTTTGGTATCACCATATTGAACAGCTCTACATATATATATATGTGATTAAGCTCTCTCATGTTTTGTCACTTCTCATATTTTGGTAGCAAATATAATAAGAGATACAAAAATAATATTAAATGAGTTTTTCTGCATACTCATTTACATTTTCGCGTGATCTACTTTTTTGGGGTATCACATGTAGAGGAAATAACATGTGACATCTTGATTTTTACATTAAAGTGATGTTGATTTTTTCCAAAAAAAAATATATTATTATCATGTTATCGACATTAGTTACTACTACAATTATATTTAAGTGTTTGTACATGTTGTTTTATGAGTTTAATAAGTAATGTGACTATTGTGCTTGTGTGTTTACTGTTATTGGCATATAAAATTAGTTATGCTATTGTAGATCATGATACTAGATAATTAAAATAAAAGAGAATGACTTTGAAATAGAATGTTGTAGGTCATGCTACTAAATAATTGAAATCAAAGACAGATTTTGCAATGAACACTATTACTAATAATTTGACCTACACAACATGATTACTGAAATAGCAATCCTAACCAGAAGTTATATGAAAAAAAAACAGATTTTTATTCCTATCATAAGTCTCATACCAATATATGTAAGATGACATTTCAAACTGAAATGACGTAAATTTTTTATATAAGTTTACTATGCAATGACTATCAACAAGAGTACTTAAGGTTTTTTTTTTTGTCACGATAACAAGAGTTAAGGTTAAATCTTAAAAAGTTAGTCTATATTTTCCAAGTTTAGTCTTACAATTATACATCACATTATCAAGAGTCACTACAACTCTATAGTTTCAGATTTTTAAAACATAACGACAATAGTCACACCATAAATGCCAAAATAAACATATTTGATGTTTTATTTAACAGTATAATTGATATTTAGCTGACTATCAATAATACATATTATTTGGTGTCGTGTAGTTTTAATATTTTTAATTGTGTTGTTTTTAATTTGCCTTAAATAAGATAAATAATACGAGAGTTCTATATGTTTCAATTAACTACATCTATTATTATTTTGAAAAAATAATTAAAATATTAATATATTGTTTAAAACACCATAATTATTGAAATAGAAATATCAATCAAAATTTATGTAAGAAATAAATTATTATTACTAAAATTAAAACCAATATATATTGAAAAATTCAAGAACTAAGAGTATTTCCAACCCATTGTTGAGGTGAAATTTCTCCACCTCTATTTTTTCTATAATAGAGATTTCTATTTTTTCCTCTATTTTTAAAGGAAGAAATAGCAATACTCTATTTTTACTTTATATTTAGAGATTGTTATTATAGAGAAATATATTTGAGCATATCTCATCTCTATTATAGAGTTCATTTATTTAAAAGTGAAAATAACAAAATACATTGGAGATGGTCTAATGTGAAAAAGATTTTCACTTTTATGTATCCATAAAAATTAAACATCAAATAAATCCGTGCAAACGCACGGGTTCGTATCTAGTACCTAATAATACATGATTTTATTACAAATTTTACAGCATAAAACAAATAATACTAGGTGGAGTTAAGATTTCTAAATTTAATAAAATACACAAAATAACTTGATCAATAAAATAAAAGCCTCATACTTCTAATCTATTAAAACAGAGTCATATTTTTATCTAAGGTTAAAAAGTTGTCATTTAAGTTTTGGATCTATTTCAAAATCAAACATTTATATTACACCTTATAAATCTTACAATATCAATCCAATTATTAAATCTAAACAAATCTCACATTAAACCATACTTCCGTTATTTATTTCTAAAGAATAATACAAATTTCCAATACTTTTATCCTAATCGTCCGTTTGACTTTGCTTCAATACTAACTAAAACTTGATATTTACTTAATATACATCATGTAATATAAATGTTACGTTTAATGGTCTCACGTTCATCAGTCATGTAAGTTTGTAGAGTGATTTAGTGAAATACCCAAAATTGAGCATCAAATTAGTAGTTTGTCCATGATGGAACATTAATGGTCCAAACCATATATATAATTATGTCTGGAAATGCCCAAAATTCTCTTCTTTAGTTGACACATTGTACAGAGAAATCAGATCTATTGTTACCTACTTCATTTTTGTCCACATGTTTATTAGATTTTTTTAATGTTAAAAATATTATCAAATAATAATATTTTTGAAAATATAATATAAAAAATTATAATAGATAAAATAATTTAACATTTAACATAATTGAAAACACAAAATTACAAATTGATTGCAAGATTTAAAAATCTCTAAAATCTACAATTTGTTATAAATTCGATATTAGTGTTAAATTATTTTTTAACGGTTAACTCATTTGTTAACTGATACATGTTTTGTTACCTGATAAATTTACTCAGTTCGAGAGAGGAATTGAAACTTCGACAATATTTATTTGTTAACATATAATACAACGCAGGTATTGACATCTACAAATTTGTTAACAACTAACACCTCTGTTAACAATTATGGTACATGTATTTGTTACACCTAAGACATTTGGTAACATCTACAAAATTTGTTAACAGTTAATACCTCTGTTAGTACAACTGGTAAATGTATTTGTTAACACCACATGATTTTCTGTATATATATTATTAACAATACATTTGTTAATGTTACATATAGCAAATAATAATTTGAAACCTCAAGATAAAAAATATTTCATCAGATAAAAAAAGAATAAAAAAATAGAAGAGAGTATGACAAAAAAAAGAATGATGAGAGAATTTGAAAGTGATATCGAAAGAAAGAGAGAGTGTCAGGTGAGAGAGTGTCAGGAGAGAGAGAGTGGTAAAAGCGAATTAGAAGGACATTCTGATCATTATATTTGATTCAGTCACATCATATGTATTTCACTAATTATGGATCCTAAAAAGATATATCAGCAAATAATCTCAAGTTGGTATCCCTTCAGTTCACAGCATGTACCTGCAAGGCTGCAACACACCAAAATCTAATAAATTCATACCATAAATTAGTTTTTCTCCATCTTTCATCATACTAAACATTCTAACAGTCTATATACTTACGTGAGGTATGAATTTGATTTTTCTTATAAGTCTATTAAATGGTATCTAATTGTAAATCACGTATTCCTCTCTTAAACTTACATTGTCCTATTATCTAACACGCCATTATAAACATATCATAGTAAACAAATAAGCTTGAATCTCATATATCCAAATTATATAAGTGTAGATCCGGTTCACCTGTTAAATTACAAACGTTTTGTACATAACACACAATATAATGTTTTATATTACATACATATTCATACACGCATCTAATAAAAACTAATATAATTCATTTAGATAAAATATAAGTTAAGTTTAATAAAAAACCAGTACATTAATATATGTTCTTTTTCATTTTCTTTTGAAAATCTATATATCTAATTAATAAATATCAGTGTTTTCAAAACTGGACCAACCCGATGGTTAGACCAAGCTCGACAATGAATCAGTCACGTAACCAGATTGGATCTAATAATTGATCTGGCCATGAATCAGTCAAGTAGTCATAATAAATATTATTAAAACTATCAAAAATCTATAAACCAGTCATGTAACCAAAAAAATAAGTAGCATTTATAATGTTTAGATTTGATGTTTATTTATATT
The DNA here is from genome assembly GCA_932364175.1 of Eruca vesicaria subsp. sativa. Classification (NCBI taxonomy): domain Eukaryota; kingdom Viridiplantae; phylum Streptophyta; class Magnoliopsida; order Brassicales; family Brassicaceae; genus Eruca; species Eruca vesicaria. The sequence continues at coordinate 110,795 of CAKOAT010677376.1, read as the reverse complement.
TTATATATCATATATATTAGTTTTACTCTTAAAATTCTATATTTAATCAGATTAATGAACCAAGTTTGATCTGGTCAAATCATATTGAACCATGATCCAAATAATTATTCGGTTCAATTTTTCGTCTGTTTTTTTTTTTAAATTATAAAGTTCTACCATATATATTAGCATTTATGCATAATATTTTAACCACACTTTTCGATTTGATAAAATCTACACTGATATATGTTGCATACCGTATATCCGGGTTATTTATGAAAAGTAAATTAATTATTTTTAAGTTATCTATACTATTAAAACACAAGGCCCTTTTTTCAGGTGCCCTTGATTTTCAATATTAATTACAACCAAATGCCACTACATTATTTTTTAAATTATGCTTTATATTAAAGCGGTTTTACCCGATTAAAGTGGTTTTGACCCGATTTTAATAAATTGACAAAATCTTTTAAAGCTATGCTTTTTAGTAAATGCAAAACTAATTTGTGAAGTAAAATTAACAATATTTTTTAAGTTTCAAGTGTCCATACCACTTCCATCGATTTCTGACACAATATTTAACCTATGATCATTACTTTGTTATCTTCCTTATCCCACAAAAGACAGAGCTTCGTACCAATGCATCCACAAAAATTAATTAGAATTCTTGATTAGTCTATTTGAGCGTAAGAGTGCATCAACAATTTGATTTTGTAACATTTATATTTATAAGCATAAGGGGATGTGTCTATTAAACAAATGATTACCAGAATTATCTTCGTCAACAAGAGTGCATCAACAATTTGATTTTGTAACATTTATATTTATAAGCATAAGGGGATGTGTCTATTAAACAAATGATTACCAGAATTATCTTCGTCAACCTTCTCTTGCTTATACAACCAGCAGAGATATGAAGAACATCACTTGATCAAGTAAGTGAAACAACAAAAGACAGAGCTTCATAATTTTAAAAAGTATTTGC
>CAKOAT010677376.1:47106-107490 GCA_932364175.1 Eruca vesicaria subsp. sativa | reverse complement strand
TTTAATATACATAAAACCATATCTAACATATTCCTTCTACATCACGATTTCTACCAAGTAAATAATAGCGATCATTAAAAAAAATTAAGTGTAAATTAAAAATAAAACCAGTAATAAATTATCAATAATAAAAACTGAATAATACTGAAAAACGAGTAAAATATTTTGGTGTTCTCTATCGCCTTTCTCTTTTTTTTTTTTATCAGACAACATAGTACAGAGAATCACAAATCAAATATACTATTCAATTTCATGTACTCATTTTAAAATATATCAAATTTTGATCAATTTTTTTAGATCACCAATTTTATTTTAGTTTTACACGGGTCAATCAGTACCAGGTGACATGTTACTAACGGATTTTGGATTCTTACCAAGTTTTATCAAAATTTTAAATAGCGGTGAATTAGTTAAATCCGAACTGAAATATATACATATCACTAAGTTTAGTTGCTTACTCTCAAACCCGTGTCGGGTATGATAACACTGCTCAACACAATTATAAATGTATTAAGTTGCAAAATTTCAACACATGTAATTTTATAATTATAAAATCTTTGTTTCGTATGAATCAATTTATAAAGAAACTACTTCGGTTTCGTTGTCAAAAAAAAAAAAAAAAAAACTACTTCGGTTTCATGTAGTACAAACTTCAGAAATAAATACCAAAATCTCATAAACCGGATTGACACTAAACTTACAATGATGCTCCGGTTCGGCTTGCAATAGAGGATGGTTTCCGGTTAGCCTTCAACTCAACAATTAAGGGCCCAATTTTATGCTACAAAAGACCGAACTTGTATAATGGGAGTAGCTAGTTAATGGGCCGAGTCTGTCCCGTTCGACCTGATTCCTCCTAGGTTTTGTTCTAAAAGCGAAGTGTAAGATTTTAAAGTTGTCAACTTTCCGACCAAAATATACAAAAAGCGTTTTGGTTCTGCTCCGCCGTCGCCGCTTAAACCCTGAGGCTAACCTTAAACCCTAACTGAGAGACGGAGAAGAATGAAGTACCCGAGAAGTGGAGGCTTCAAGAAAGGCGGTAAAAAGGGTTCGAATGACAGAGATCCATTCTTCGAGCAAGAGACCAAGAAACGTAGGAAAGTTAGTTACGACGACGAAGACATCGAGTCTGTTGACTCAGACGCGGAAGAGAACGGCTTTGCGGAAGATAAGAGAGAAGCTGAAGAACCTGAGGAAGAAGATGAGTTTGCGGACGAGACGGCGGGAGAGAAGCGGAAGAGATTAGCTGAAGCGTTGCTTAAAAGAACCAGAGAAGCAAGGCAGAGAGAGCGTGAAGAACGTGATGATGATGAAGATGATGATGAGGAAGATGATGATGATGATATTGTCAAGATGTTGATGAAGAAGCAGCTTGAGGATACTGGTAGGGTTCGAAGAGCCATTGCATCCAGGTAATTAATCAAAGTAATAATCTTCTCTTTTTTTTTTTTTTACATTTGCTCAGTGTTCAAGATAACTAGGCGTTGTATTGTGGCTTAAATTATAAAATTGTTTTAATGAATTATCAAAATTAGTTATACAAAACAAAAGAAGTTAGACAAATTTGTGGATTTTTGTGCTAATATAACTTCTTAATTTAACAGAGTTAGATCAATTTAAAATGGTCTAAATGGATTTGAATCTTATACTCCCTCCATTTCAAATTTTTAATTTACTTTTCCTTGTAAACTAAAATTTTCGTTTTAAAATAAGTGTCATAGTAATGACTCATTACTATTACATTTAGTAACATTTTTATATTGGTTGAAATGTTTTAGATTTAGGTAATTGTGTTTTTTCTAAAAAAAATATGCAAAATTAAATGTTTTCTTAATTTGTGTGAAAAACCCAAAACAATAAATTGAAATAGAGGGAGTATATTGGATTTTATTAAAAAAAAAATCATAATGTTTTCCGGCCTAAAGTGATTTTTTAGATAGAACATGCATTTACTAGGTTTGAGGATTGGTTATACTGATAAAGTTTAAGCCTTTTGTAATGATTCAGGGTTCAGGAGCCACTTAGTAGTGATGGGTTTAGTGTTATAGTCAAGCACCGACACTCTGTTGTGGCGGTTGCTTTGTCTGATGATGATACAAGAGGCTTCTCAGCTTCCAAAGACGGTACTATTCTCCACTGGGATGTATCCTCTGGGGAAAAAGAGATATACAAATGGCCAAGTGATGAGATTCTGAAGTCACATGGGATGAAAGTGAGGGAGCCTCGGAATAAGAAACATAGCAGAGTGACTCTTGCTTTAGCTGTAAGCTCGGATGGTCGTTACTTGGCGTCTGGAGGAGTTGATCGTCATGTTCATATATGGGACGTTCGTACAAGAGAACATGTCCAGGCCTTTCCAGGTCATAGGAACACGGTTTCTTGTCTATGTTTCAGACACGGGTCTACGGATCTCTATTCCGGCTCGTTTGATAGAAGTGTCAAGGCGTGGAATGTAGAAGATAGAGCTTTTGTGCAAGACAGTTTTGGACATCAGGCTGAAGTCTTGGCCATTGATGCGCTAAGGAAGGAGCGTGCAGTTTCTGTTGGAAGAGATAGAACCATGCAATTACACAAGGTGAATAGTTTATTTTTTCTTCTCTATAATCATATGGTTTCTGGTGTTTCTTTGTTTGTAAGTATTGTTGTATGATTGTAGATGCCAGAGCAAGCTCGTATGCTCTACCGCGCACCTGCATCGTCTCTAGAGAGCTGCTGTTTCATCAGTGATACTGAGTATCTGTCTGGTTCGGATAACGGAACTGTTGCACTTTGGGGCATGTTAAAGAAAAAACCAGTGTTTCTCCTCAAGAATGAACATTCTCTTATAGCTGATGGAGTCACCATTAATGGTAAATTCCTTTTTCCTCTGGTCTGTGAATGCATTTGAATTTTAACAGTGCAGTTCATTTCACCTATCTTAATTCTTTTTTCTTTTCTTTCTTCTAAAACAGAAAATGGTGATCAGGATAATGTCGAGCATAATAACTCTTGCACAACAAGTTCTTGGGTAAGTTCAGTTGCTGTAAGTAGAGGTAGTGATCTAGCTGCATCTGGAGCTGGTAATGGTTTTGTGCATTTGATGGCTGTTGAAGCAAGTGCCCTTCGGCCTTTATTCAAGCTTCCACTGGTAAAACTTTATTTCTCTTATAATGTTTTAGAGTATTGTGTGGATGCATCTGTTGTTTGTGATTGTGAGAGTGGTTAATTTATTACCTAACCAACATTTAGCCTGACATAACCGCACTTGGATATTGAGAAACTTGTATTGATTCTAGTGCAAAGAGAAGCATTTCACTTCTTCAAGTAATAATCTGACGTTGCCTTTTATGATACAGGCTGGATACGTGAACTCTTTGGCTTTTGCAAAATCCGGCAAGTTTCTGATTGCCGGTGTTGGACAGGTATGTGATTCTCTCTTATCTTGTGTCTTTCTTTGTTCTCTGTTTTTTTTTTTGTGTGTGTGTGAATGCTAATCTCGAAACTGTTGTGTTCGCTATGGCAGGAAACGCGATTTGGAAGATGGGGATGCCTAAAGTCTGCGCAAAATGGCGTCGCAATACATCCCTTAAGGCTGTCATAAGGATTCCAGTGGTACTTACATTTTTGAGTTGCTAGAAGCCAGATTAATCTCACGTTATGTAAAGACTTTTACAGCCTACTCCATTTTAGTTTGTTTTATTGTTACCCATTGTTGTTTTAATACAAGTGAAAGAAGAACGTTAATGTTTTTGAGATCCTAATGGATCATAGTTGGTAAAAAACATTTGAATCAGGGACGTATTATAAGGCCAAGTTCCAGAGATGCAGAGACTTGGGTTGTTCCAAAAAAAAGCGAGATACAACGACTTTATGACTTATCAAGATACGCAGCTTTAAGAATTTATTAAGATTCAGACTTGATCACTTATCGAGTTTGCAAAATAAAAGACAAGAAGCTGCATCAATGTATGCTCTTAACTCAAGCTTGGAATCCCTAGAAACAGTCTCTTAAAGTTTCTGCCTATGGCACTTCTCGGTTCTGTTCCATTCTGAATGTAGAATCAACTGGATAACAAGATTAAAAAAAAAAAGACAGGGAATTGATTAGGAAAGCTCTGGGCAAATATACAAACGTACATAGAATACCACAAGGTGAAGACTTGAAGCAAGCAAGAAAAATGCAAACATGATAGTAAGAATAACTAAACAAGAACATATACAACAAACAAAAAAACGATACATAATGATCCAAAGAGACTATAAATCTATGCGGAGAGAAGCACAAAGAGTTACAAAAATGCTGACAAAAAAGTTTTAAAATTTCACTTTGCAATCACCAACTTAAGAAATACAAGTGTGATTATCATTCATCTACTTGCTACATGAAACTTGTTCTTAATTAATTGACAAGTGTGATTATCATTCATCTAGCTAACCATCAGTTTTGACTTATTTCTACAACAAAGTACACCCAAGACGTCCGCAATAACATCACAATATCAACACTACTAACCATCCGTCCTAAACAAACGGTTAAAGCTCATCTCCAAAGCAAAAACAAGACTAAAGATGGCATATTGACAAAATATATAACCTTTTTATACATTTTCTACAACAACATACACCCAAATAACCAGCCTTTAACATCGGATATCAATACTACTAGCCATCAACCCTGAACATACGGTTAAAGCTCAACTCCAAAGCAAAAACAAGAGAAAAGATGGCATACTGACAAAATCTATAAGCTTTTTATACATTTTCTGTAACTAAGTACAACCAAAAACGCCAGCTTTAACATCAAATAACAAAATACTAATAACTATCAACCCTAAACAAGCGACTAAATCTGTCTTTCGAAAGTAAAAGCGAGAGCAAAGATCGCATACAAAATCTCGTTTATATATTTGCTAAACAAAGTAAAGTCAGGTCTTACTGAACCACTAACGATAAATCCTCAACTCGTTCCACTAATGAAAAACAAGCAGTTCAAACTCATCTCAAAAGCAAGAGAAAAAACGTCACCTTTAACATCAGATAGCAAAATACTACTAAACATACAGTTAAAGCTCAACTCCAAAGCAAATACAAGAGCAAAGATAGCATACTGACAAAACCAATAACCTTTTTATACAACAAGGTACACCCAATACAGCAGCCTTTAAACATCAGATATCAATAACTACTAACCATTAATCCTAAGCTCATCTCCAAATTTTTTTAAGGAAAAAAGTGTAAAGATGGCATATTGAAGAAATCTCTAACCTTTTTATACATTTTCTACAACAAAGTAAACCCAAGGCTCGGTGAACTACTAACCATCAATCATGAATTCGTTACAAAAGTAAGAGAAAACAATACATTTGCTACCACAAAGTAAAGCCAGGTCTTACTGAACCATCAACGATCAATTCTAAATCGAAAAATCAACATAGAAAAAAATAACATAAAAAGAACCAAAAAAAAAAAAGCTCTGACCTTTTAAAAAAACGGAATCATCTCAACTTCTCTTTACTCGAACTCTTCTTCGCCGCATCCATAACCTTCTCCAGATACCCTTCAATCGGCGGCGTAAGCGTGGCCATCCCCCTATTCGCCGGAAACGGCGTCAAATCAGGCTCCAACGCCGCAACCCTCAACCTCTCAGGCAACGCCTCGATCGCCGCCTTCTTCAAACTCAGCAACACAGTCTCCGCCGCCCTCCTCTCTCTATTCTCCCTCATCAACACCTTACTGTTCTCCTTCGCCAGCCTCTCCCCGTCCTCCGCCGTCACCTTATACTTCACCAACTCCTCCGCCTTGAAAATCCCCAACGAGACGTAATCCAAACCGGTCGTTCCGATCCGAACCGGCTCCGAATCGGTGTTGTTGATTCCCTTTGCTTTCTTCTGGGTTTCGATTTCGCGTTGCTTGTCTTTGCTGATTAGCCCTAGCTTCTCGCGTTGGGCCTCGCGTTGGGCCTCTTTGGGGGTGAGGGAGCGGATGGGGCAAGGGGCGTTGAGGCATTGTTCGTAGAGTTTTTGTTTTTCGTCGGAGATTCGGGTTTTGCCTTTGGCGGGTTCGTCTCCGGATTCGGATCCGGGGGGTTTGGATCCGGAGCCTTTCTTGGTGGTGGAGAGCTTGTTGCGTTTTAACGGGGTTTTGAGTTTGGTTTTGCCTTTTGGGGTTCCGCCCGCGGAGCATCTTTGGATTAGGTTGTAGGAAAGGGATTCGAGGATTGGGTTTGGTCTTGTGAATCGGATCATGGTGAAGAGGTTTTGTGATTCTAGTTCGAGAGATGAGGTTTTGGTCTGAGAAATGGTGTTTTTGAGAAGGAAGCGGGGAGATTTAGGGTTTTGACTTCGTACTTTGAAAGAGGAACTCAATGTTTGAACGACGTCGTTGAAGGATGATCTCATAAGAAAGACTGTAATTCCAGGTGAAATCAGGGGTAGTTTAGTCATTAAGGAAAGTTAGGTGACGACAATTTTGTGATTGAAGGGTGATAGCGAGGGTATTCTTGTCAGTTGCCATGAATTCCAGTATGGCGTTTTATGTCTCGGTTGGATTGGATTCCATCTGAATTAACCGACTTCTTGGTACAATTTCGGTTCGGTTGATTGATTTTGGTTATACTGTTCTGGTCATGTTCTAATTATGGTAAGTATGAACATTTGTAACTAAACCTGGAATCTAAACCACATCTAAAACAAAATATCAAAGTTTGTACCTAATTTGATCATAAAAATATCCAGACGGATTTTATAAGATGGTATTTCTGATGTCGGTTTTTGTGTAAATTCAACAAAAATAATATTAAAAAAAATTGAACAGAAAAATTAAATGAATATACGAAATCAATATAAATAATATATTTTCGATGTTTATTTTTATCCAACTGTAAAAGTATCTAATTTTCAATATTATTAACCAAAATATAAAATAAATTCGGATTCAAAATATATCTTATACAGAAATATGAAATATATTAAAAACCAAAATATTATTAACGATCCAAAAAACATCAGACTGGATATAAAAGGTTGAACCGTAGACAGGGTTAAAGAAACCAACTTATTTTTCATAATTTCACAAAACTGAAAACCAAACCAAATGTTAGTTAAACCGAACCTAATACGAAATCAGGCTTTTATTACGTTTCAAATCTGAATCCTCGAACCGTATGAGAAGTGAGAACCTTAACCAAGCCACGTAGAAACAACACAACCTTCCAAACACAAATCATTTGATGAATAACAATACAATTCAAGAGTCACAGATACAAGATGAAGCTATCTTAGAGTCTTACCATCCACATAAAATGGATCACCACAAGATTTATTCAATTGCAGGAATGTAGAAACACAGAGAGAGAAAGACAATTACACAAGTCAATCAATACACTTCAACATGCCATTGCTTGTTCTTCCTAAGCTGAGAAAGCTTCTGCTCCCAGCTCTCACCTCTCTCTTCCGCAACTCTCTTAAGCGTATCTTGAATCCCAGGCATCATTCCTTTAAGCCCACAAAAGTAAATATGAGCTCCATTATCCAAAAGCTTAAAGATCTCATCACTATACTCCTCAATCTTGTCCTGCACATACATCTTCCCTCCTTTCTTGTTCTTCTCTTCTCTGCTCAACGCTTTATCATACCTGAAATTCTCTGGATAGTCCTTGAGGTAGCTTGAGAACTCTTCATCGTAGAGAAGACTGTCTGTGTTAGCTACACCGAGGAAGAGCCACGCGAGTCCATCAAACTTCATAGGAACATTCTCCATGAACATACGACGCAAGTACCCTCTGAATGGAGCAACTCCAGTTCCAGTAGCAATCATGATGTGTGTAGCTTTCGGATCTTCTTCAGGTAAAAGCATTACCTTTCCTGATGGACCTGTTAATGCCAACAACATAGAACATTAATGATACACTTTCAGCTTTAAAGAAGTTCAATAAGATTAACTTACCTGTGATTTGGACCTTATCTCCAGGCTTAGAATTGCACAAGAAGTTGCTGCATACACCAGCTTTAGAAGGATCTTCTTTTCCTGTCTCTGGATCATAGTACTGAGCTCGGCGAACACATAAACTAGCAGTCTTGCCATCAAAAGAATCACCATATCTTGTTGACGCAATAGAATAAAGACGAACATTGTGAGGAGCACCAGGTTTCTTAGGATTCTCACCCTACAGAAGCAATGTATTTATAAGCAACAGAAGTTCAGAAACAAAAGAAACAAAACACAGTACTTACAGGAGGGATCACACCATAGCTCTGTCCTTCCCAATAAGGAACCTTCCCATCATGATCAATCACAATGTGGCAAGTCTCACCAGGTGCTTGTGGACCAACAATTCTCTCAACCGAAACAATCGTTGCAGTGTAAGGCTCCTTAGGCCTGTACAAGTTCAACGGAACCTCTTTGGGATCTTCAAGCTCTATAGGAGTAACCGAGACTTTGGATCTGCTTGCTTGCTGCTGAAGTGACATACATACTGTGGACCGTTTCTTCAAACTCAGTTTCCTAGATACTGATGAATCTAATCTCAAAAGAGGACTCCATGACTTGTCAGTGAAGCTTACACTTTGCACCTGAGACAGAGTTATAAAAGTCAACGCTTACCACAAACTAATTGAGAGTTTTATTTTTATTTTTTTTAATAAGCTCCTTCCACTTTCTACATGAGATTCTAAAGAGTAGGACATAAGTTTCAAGTATCAATAGATACAAAATCAGATTTTTGTTATCTTCTGCTTCTAAAGACTGTACCTTTCAATACATACTTCACTACCAGTCAACATTAATACAAAACCCACTAAAAAGAAAACAAAGACAACAACATTTCAGGACCATCTAAGCATCTGAAACAACATAGTTTTGTAAAATTAATTAATCAAGACTAGTTTTTGTTCACCTTGATCATAGATCGGCTTGACCCATCAATCCCAATAGGAAGTGTAACAGACATCTGAATCAAAAACAAAACTTTCGTTATGTCAGCAAATATACAAGTAAAAGTGTATATAATAGCAAAAAAACAAAAAGAAAAGACCTGAGAAAGAGGAGTTGAGAGAGCCATGGTGATGAATAAGAATTGGATTATGAATTAGATCGCAAATCGAGAAGAGAATGATTGATGAACAGAAGAAGGAGATGTTTTTTTCTGGGTTTAATAGTGAAAGGGGTGAGGAGGAGAAAGATCCTTTCAAGGCCCAGAAAAGACACAAAACAGCCCACACACTGTCTGCAATGTCTCAATTGGTTGGCTCCTCGGGAGGGACAGTGGATCTCGGTGGAACTAATTATTGATTAATTCTTTAATGACGTTCTCTTTGATTATTTAGTACTCCATTTTAATTGCGCAATGCACATTATAAGACAATTATAAGATGTTCCCATTTTTTTCCAGAAAATTCTCTGTATATATTATTTATGCAAATTTTAATTTTGTAGAAAAATAAGAAAACTAACTCATGTATGTTACAATTTTAAAGCCAATTTTGAAAGTTTGAAATTTACAAAATCAGTTATGTTTTATATAAAAATGCTTACTAAGTTGCATGAGAATAATTGCATTTTTTTTTTTTTCGTTTTAGAAAAAGTTATATAAGAAACTGTGAACATATATTGTCATCCGTAAAATTATTGTTAGAGCATAATTTAACACTAATCTAACTCAATACAAGTCCATACTGAACACAGTAATTTGGAAATATTTATGGTCCAGTCGACCAAACTGTATCACCGATCTCATAAGTTGAGTAGCGAACTAACAAATAACCTATGAATTAAGACAAGATTGAACAGTCAAATAATGATCTGTAGTCTGAAGAATTAGGTGTGGCACGTGCATCCCAAATAGAACAAGTAGCTGAGCCTGGGTTATAAAAGAATAAGTAAAGCTTAGGATTTGCTTACGAGACATAAAAGCACACACGCTGAACTAGTCTGTAAGCACATCCGATGGAAAGATCATTCTTATGCTCAGTACATCCATTATAAATGTTAACTAGATTTTGATCCGCGCTTGAGAAGCGTAGATTTTGTTTCGGTTGTAACAAAATATTTAAAATGATCCGATTTCTATTATATGAAAGGTTTATATGCGAAATTTGATGTATATTTAACGTTTTAGTAAGGTCTTTTCATTAAGTTTTGCATAACCGAGTCAGTTTGTGGTTGAACAGAGAATCAGAAAATTAAGTGTTGTGAGAGTTTGAAGAAATAAAAACATATTAGATTGAAACCAAAATTGGATGGGTCCATAACCTATAATAAACTTGAAAAATCAATACTATTAAAATACCCAAAATTGTATTACAAATTTTTAATTAAATCCAATAAATATGTTAATCGAATTATATAGTTTATTTATGTTTCGGCAATTTTGTTTTGACCCGCGCTTGAGAAATTTATAATAGGTAGGGAGACTAACTTTATACTATTAACCATAAAAAAAAAAATTTATGGTTTCCACGAGACTAAACTCCAACTTATTCTTTTGTTTCCCACCACTACACCCTATGGTTTCCAGATCACTCAAGTCTTGAACTTGTCCAATAACATCTAGATAAAAATATACTCGTGTTAGATAGAAACACAACAATGGAGATAATTTATAAAAATGGGAGAAAACTGACCAATAAGAAAATTATTAACATTTATGATTCAAAATAATACAGTTTTAAAAATAGAAGAATTGTTCCATAAATATAGGGAAGAATATTATCATTTAGGTTTTTCCCCGCGCTTAAAAAACATTATCATTTAGGTTACACTTTTACAAAATGAAGATATCTAAATCATAAATCTATACAAAACGATAAACTTACATTTGCATCACAAAGGATTAGTTCCATGGTCTCCCCTATGTCTTTCATGAAATGTTTCCATGTATGAAAGATTTTGACTTGGATGCGACATGCAGTCTTGCTAGGTTTTATATCACTCAAGAAAGACAACTGCAAATTATTCGTCATTTTTGTTTTAAGTTTTTCGATAAATGATGAATATAGTAGTTAAAAGAGGCTATATTTAAAATAGGTAGGGACGATATACATTTAGGTTACGCAAATGTAGGAAAGAATATTTAGACGATATTAAAAAATATCTCTTTCGAGGAATAAGAAATATTTCTTGAAGATATTTTGAATTAGTTAAGAAGTTTAAAGTTTAACAGTTAATGGTAATACAACTACGGTAAGTTACCGAAATTTATGGAATCCAAACAAAGAATAACTAACCACGATATTGATTGTGGTTAATTTATAAACTTGTAGATGAAGCAATTCATTTATTTTAGTACGAAGATAATTATAGAAAATAGTTTTTGCAATATTTTCTTAATAAAACGTATCTCATACATTAAATGTCACAATGAGAATGATGATATATCGACATATGAAGAAAAGTTAAAACAAAAATATTTGAAATTATCTTGCATATAAAAAATTTAGTTATTATTCAGTAACAATCTTAATATATTATTTAAATATTTTCAAAATAAGATATCAAAGATATTACCAAGATCTTTTCTAATATTGCATTTTGACAATATATTTTAATATCTTTTTCAGTAAAATATAAATATTTATTGTTATAATATTTATTTTAAATAATAGAATGTAATTACTTTTAAATATTATTAGAATTAATTTTAATTCATTTGGATTTATTAAATAAGAAATACAATTACTATAATATTTATAAATACATTATTCATATTCATAATTAAATTACTACAATAAATAATATATATAATAACTTAATTAAAATTATTTTATAAACTATAAATTAAAAGAATTACATATTCATGACGACATATATTCATAGAGTTTACAACATACTTCAATTTATTAATGCAAAATATTAAAATATATATTAAAAGAATAACAAATTATATTTAATATAATATCTATATTACTATATTAAAATATAATTTAATCTATACTATTATTTAAGAAGTAAATATGCTTAGTTGTCATGTTCTCCTTAAGTTTAGGTAATTTTATTTATTTATCATATTTTTAGTATTTATATATAATTTATTTATAGATAAACAAATTTATATGAATGTACTATATTTTTAGAAAATAAGATAATTCTTGTGAATTATGTTATTATCTTGAAATATATTTTATATATAAAACTTAAACTTTAAATTAAGATATGAAAATTATTTATTTATTATATAACTAAAACGATAATAAGATAATTCTTGTGAATTATGTTATTATCTTGAAATATATTTTATATATAAAACTTAAACTTTAAACTAAGATATGAAAATTATTTATTTATTATATAACTAAAACGAATTTATATTAATAATTTTATATTTTTCTAAAATAAAATAATTCGTATGTATTATGTTGTTATGTTGAAAATATATTTTCCTATTATAAAACTTGAAATTAAGATATAAAAATTATATTATTAATAATTAAATATAAATCATCAAAACAATTGTTTGAAAAGTAAATTTGTTGATTTATCTCCATGATCCTAGGTAATTTTGATCATTTATCATAATTTTTCTAATTTTGTTTATTATTGATTATATAATTAAAATAATTTATATTAATAATATGATATTTATAAAATAAGTTAGTTCTTATGTATTATGCTGTTATCTTGAAAATATATTTTTATATTATAAAATTTAACATGTAAAAGATCTATACTATTATTTAAGAAATGAATTTGATGTTGTTGATTTGTCATATTTTCAATCATTTTAGGTAATTTTGATAATGTATCATAATTTCTATGATTATATATATAATTTATTATATATTTAAAAAAAATTATATTAATAGTATCAGATTTTTAGAAAATAAGATACTTCCTATGTATTAAGTTGATGTCTTGAAAAAATATATTTTTTTATTAGAAATTTAAAATTAAGGTATAAGAAATTGTAGTTATTCCATAATTGAAATAAAATTACACTAATAATATTATACTTTTATAAAATAAAGTAATTCTTATGTATTATGTTGTTATCTTGAAAATATAATTTATATTATATAATTTAAAAGTAAAATAGAAAATTATTAATTAGATATTATTCATCACTCAAGAAAAAATATTTAAGAAGTGAATTTGCTGATTCGTTAAGTTCTCCATGATTTTAGATAATTTTAACTATATATCATAATTTCTATAATATTATATAATTAAAAAATCTATAATATTATATTTTTAGAAAATAAATAACTTATGCATTAATATTTCTGATGTTTGAGTTTTTGTCATTGATAATTATTTGATGTTTGATTTGTACTTTTTGAAAACATAAATAATAACTTATTATGTTGGTTTTTAAATTAATGAAACATCAACTAATAAATATTCATAAGATAATTATGCCCGCAAGTGCGGGCAAAACACCTAGTATATTTGTATTTGATAAAAAATATTAATTTTTTTTCCTTTTATTATACAGTATATTGAATTATATATTATGATTTACAATTACAATTTATTACAATTTATTTTACTTGCACGGATGCAGCTAAGTTAGTGGCAAGAGACCAATTTGAATCTTGAATGAAGAAACTGGATATGTAGCTACAACCAGATCTTAAAATAACCGTTTTAAAATTGAGGTACTTAGTTACTGCTTCCATGGATTCATCAGTCACAATTAGTTACTTACTTAGTTTTGATAAAAGAAAAGGTTACTTAGTTATTAATTTACTACATAATTAGTTCTAAAGTACTTCCATGGATCCTTTAAGCTACATTCCTCTGCTTCAAGTCTATATTCTTATTACTGATCATACTTGATTCTGAAAACTAAAATTTCTTTTACTTGCACAGATGCAGCTAAGCTAATGACAAGACCAATCTGCATCTTGAGAAACTGGATATGTAGCTACAATCAGATCTTAAAATAACCTCTTCAAAATAGCACTAAGTCCTTTTTTACTAAAACCCCAAATATAAAACTGTGACAATTGGGTACTTAGTTTTTGCTTCCATGGATCCATCAGTCACTAAACTCCGGTTACTTAGTTACTTCTTAGTTATTTACTACATAATTAATTAGCACTAAAGTACTTCCAAAGATCCTTCAAGCTTCATTCATCTGCTTCTTTTGGTTCAGATTCTTCACTCTCTTTAACCATCTTCTTGCTTTCAAGAAACTCCATGAGACCCTTAAGCGCAACATCAGGATCCTTGCTCACCATAAGCCGCTCTATGACCTCAGCTGGAGTTGCTTTCACCTCACGGAACATCTTCTCAATAGGCTCAAACAGATCATCATGCTCTTCAATACCATCAAGATACATTTTAGCGAGCTTCTTGAAGACATTAGGCGTACAGTAATCCATGAGTATATGAACATCCATTCTCCCTGGCCTCAGCAATGCAGGATCCAGTTTCTCCTTATGGTTCGTAGTGAAGACTATGATCCGTTCCTCTACACAGCTTGACCATAACCCGTCTACAAAGTTTAGTAGACCAGACAATGTTACCTAAACACCACACAGAAAAAATCAAGAATCAGAGATACTTTCTGAACATTAGTGAACTTTTATATATATACTCATTATAAACCTGATGATCCTTCTTCTTCTTCTTCTTGCACTGATTCTCACCATCTTCTCCTTCATCTTCACTCTTTTTTCTACAAGAAGCATCCGCTCCACTGCAATCAAGATCTTCAATGAGAAGAATCGATCCGTTCTCGGTCTTAGTAAGAATCTGTCTAAGCATTGCATCATCTTTAACGCTCTGAAGCTGAAGATCATAGATACTATAGTTCATGTAGTTAGCAATAGCAGCAACAAGAGATGACTTCCCTGTCCCAGGAGGACCGTGGAGAAGGTAACCGCGTTTCCAAGCTCGTCCCACGGTTTTGAAAAAGTCTTTTCCATTGGAGAAAGCGTCTAGGTCACGCATCAGTGAGTTCTTGACCTCAGGTTCCATTGCTAGGGTTTCAAAAGTTGTGTTGTGTTGGAAGATTGCTGATTCCCATGAATAATCGCTTGGGTTGTAAGTATGGATCTTGAGATTGTCTTGGCTTGTCAGTATCTTCGCCGATGATTTTGCAATGTATGTGAAGTACTCTGACATGATCTTGTCCCTAAACTCTTTCTTGCATGTCAAGTGAAAGTACCTGAAACACCATTTAACATCAAAATGTTAAAAAACTAATGTCAAAATGCTACGTTTTATTACAAAACACAGAGAACAGAGAACTTAGTTAGACTCAGTTCAGTGCCATAAAATTTAGGGTTTCTTTGGTAACATCCTCAAATTATAGTGTTTCCTTTGTAACATCCTTAAACTTTAAGGTTTATTTTATAGCATCCTTAAACTTTAGGGTCAAACATCAAATAAACTTTAGGTTTTTTTTGGTAAACATCTTAAAGTTTAGGGTTTCTTTTGTAACATCCTTAAACTTTAAGGTTTCTTTTAAACTAATGTCAAAAAGCTACGACTTATTACAGACTCAGGTGAATGATAAATCACGAAGCTTTAGGGTCTAACATCCATAAACTATAGGGTTTCTTTTGTACCATCCTTAAAATTTAGAGTTTATTTTGTAACATCCTTAAACTTTAAGGTTTCTTTTATAATATAGATTTAAACTTTGGGATGAAACATCCTTAAACTTTATGTTTTCTTTTTCTAACATCCTTAAACTTTAGGGTTTATTTTCTAACATCCTTAACTTTAGGGTCTAACATCCTTGAACTTTTGGGTTTCTTTTTAACATCCTTAAACTTGAGGGTTTATGTTGAGAAAAAGAGTTACCGTTTTTGCCGGCTCTGGTAAAGGCCTTCGCTTTTTTCAGACAGAAGAGTCCACTCAAGAGGGATCCCTTCAAACACATCCAAGATCTTGGCTTTAACTGGTATTCCGAACTTGGGTTTCGCCAACGGGTTCTTGAGGTTACTAGAACGGACGAGAAGACTTCCGGTGGTGATTCCGGCGAGAAGGGTCGGCAAGTAAGTCTCTGCTGCACGGAACGTCTGGTTGGTGACGTAATCGCACTGTTCCTCGATGATGAATGTGAAGTTGGGGTTGAAGTAAGAGGAGAAGTGGTCTTTGAATCTTGAGACGATGAAGTCACGGACTTTGGTGGGGATGAGCTCGTTGAGGATGGTTCGGAAGAGGATGGTGAAAGCAGAGAGAGATGTGTAGAACGAGAAGATGGTAGAAGCAGAAGGGATCTTTTGAGTGAAGAGAGTAGACGCCATTGTTGTTAAAACCAGTTTCAGGTGGTGGAGAATATTTGTACGCAAAAGATATTATAGTCTTGCTTATGTTTCTCTGTTACATTGATGTGCTTTTTATATAGATAAAGACAGGATGGTAAAACCCTTAATAACACATGTCACTCATCAATTTTCATTTATTGATCCAAGGGCTGAGAATCTGTTTGATGTCTCTATCTTGTCTTTTGTACTATCTGCACAGCTTTTGCTTTTCTTTTATTATCATTAGCTTCATCTTCACGTAAATCTGACCGTTGTGGTTTTGCTGACTGCTGAGTTATCTGTCTTTCTCATGAGCTGAAACAGAGTTTTTGGTGTGGTGATAAAAGCCAGTGATGTGTGTGTGTGTTTAAAGAGAAATCAGAGAAAAATTGGTGAGCAAGTTTACTAGTTTATAAGTAGTAGAAATGGAAGATTCGAGATAAAGTCGGTGCTTTCCTCTTATGGAAATTGATATTGAGCGAGACATCTCGATATTAATTTGTAACCACATTGCTAAATGCTTTTGTTGCGAGTGTATGGACCAATTAAAATTAGCTGGTAATTAAGCTTTTACAAACAGTTCAGCCACTATGCGAATGCGTCTATGCCTGCAGAGTTAAACCAAAGCGAGCTAAATGAACCGAACCAATTTTTTTTTGTTAAAGTTTGGTTATTTAGATTGAACCATCCAATCAGTAACATTTCGAAATCAATTCAGATTACATGGGCAGTTTGACCAACCGATCGATAAACTGTATTTTCAATTGCTATAGGATACATCACTTTTAAACTGAAACAAATCAAAATTTTAAAACATCAATTAAATTAAAACAGAGAAAGTAAAGAAGAGATTGGTTTAAATCGAAACTAGACCGTTTAAATCAGTATCTTGATTTAACAAAAAAAGTATTTAACTTGAACACAATTTTCAAAACAAAATGTGGTAAATTCAAAACCAAAATTGATCTAAAAACTGTACCAAAATTTATTATATTAATTTCAGTAATCCTCTAGAAAACTTTGGTCAACCAAAAAAAGTCTCTTGGTTTGGTAAACCAAAGTCGCAGGCCTGTCAGCTACATTACTTTACGTTGGAGAAAAATTGACTACCAATTGAAAGTGATTTGTTATTATTTTTGGTAACAATAAATAGTCTTGATCAACAGCTTTTTCTCTATTGGATTTCTTCAATTTATAAAGATAAATAAATAATGGGGAAACCAGAACCTTATTTTGAACCAGAATAAAAGGATTGCAAAGAGTTTTCTTTTTTGTTTTTGCTTTTTCTTAAATTAACAATTTATTGATTAAAAAAGGAAAAATCTTTAAAAATAAAAATAAAAGTCAGCACGTATTAGTCATCTGCATATAGTCACCATTTCCCTTTTTTTTGTTTTATCTAATCTATCCTGTCTTTCCCAAAGATTGTAAGAACACCAAAAAAATCTCTCTGTATCTCTCAATAATGTGTGTTTTGTTTCATGTTTAGATCATTCAATCTCTAATCCACTCTCTGTACGTTAGCTTTATCTTCTTTTCTTTTTTTAAATGGAACGTTGTTCTGTTCAGAGTTTTCTTGCATTGAAATGTTCTTCGAGAATGTTAAGAGATCGTTTTCTTCTTTTCACATACGTGTTTGACTTTTTATTTTGTGTTCATTCGTAAATCAATTTGGATACCTTAAAGAAACCTTATGGATCATTTCAAAAAAATATGTTCGTGATGATTCATTCCTCTTATGGTTTTGTTTGATTGTAGGATCTTTGTGTTGATGATTGTTGTTTCTTAGAAGAGAAATGAGCAATTATTCAGCCGGACTCGGTAAGCCTAGCTCAGGTAATGAACAATATTGGTTTCTTGATTCGCAAGTTCTCTAGGCAGGGCCATTGGATTTTCACAAAATGATTGATCATTAGGGTTTGATGATAATGTTGCGTGTTTAACAGGTAAGAGGAGAATAAAAGACCTTTTGAACCAACCTGATAACCGAGTCTGTGCTGATTGTGGCGCTCCTGATCCTAAATGGGCGTAAGTTCTTCATTTTAAGACATATTTGATCATTGTCTAATCAAGTTCATATGTGTCTGGTTCTGTATGTTCTTTGTGTTTGGTTTCTTTCACAGATCAGCAAACATCGGAGTATTCATTTGCTTAAAATGTTGCGGTGTGCACAGAAGCCTCGGCACTCATATCTCAAAGGTTGATAATAGCTTTTATTATAAGATATATTTCTTGTTTTCTCCCTCATATATAATATGGTTTTTGGTTTTATACAGGTCTTGTCTGTAACACTTGATGACTGGTCAGATGAAGAAGTTGACTCCATGATTGAGATTGGTGGCAATGATTCTGCTAATTCAATCTACGAAGCTTTTGTACCTGAAGGAAGCTCTAAGCCTGGTCCTGATGTTAGTCATGAGCAGCGTATGAGATTCATCAGGTAGTTTTGCTAAAAGTCTTATCTCTGTTTCTTGATGAGTTACTAACTCAAAGATCTTGAATCTTTTTTTTTGTTTAGGTCAAAGTATGAACTCCAAGAGTTTCTGAAACCAAGCTTGAGGATAACATCAGGGAAATCTTGCTCAACAAAGAAACCATCTTCTTTTCTTAAATCAAATCTTTCTACTAAATTCATGGATAGTTTTCGCACAAATTCGTCGTCAAAGAAGATAGTAAAACCTTCTAACTTGCAATCTTCTTTTTTTACAAATAGTTTCTTTCTTTATGTAATCTTCATGATGAGATCAATTATATTTGACAGTTTGAGGAAGGAATGGTAGAGTTTATTGGATTGTTGAAGGTGACTGTTAAGAAAGGTACTAACTTAGCAATCAGAGATATGATGTCAAGTGATCCTTATGTTGTCTTGAATCTAGGGAAGCAAGTAAGTGTTGTACCTCTTTGTTACAGTTTACTAACCTGTTGCATCTATAGACTCTTGTGGATCTTATCATGTTTTGTTGATTGTTCAGAAACTTCAAACAACAGTTGTGAATAGTAACTTGAACCCGGTCTGGAACCAAGAACTCATGCTGTCTGTTCCTGAGAGCTATGGTCCAGTGAAATTGGTAAGCCAGCCTATCCCAACCACCTCAAGTTTTGTTATTAAAAAAAAAGTTTATTGGGTTCTCTGTTTGATTGCAGCAAGTGTATGATTATGATACATTCTCTGCTGATGACATAATGGGAGAAGCTGAGCTTGATATCCAGCCTCTGATAACATCTGCAATGGCATTTGGGGATCCAGAGATGTTTGGGGATATGCAGATAGGGAAATGGCTAAAGTCACATGATAATCCGCTAATAGATGACAGCATCATTAACATTGTTGATGGGAAAGTGAAGCAGGAGGTTCAGATCAAGCTTCAGAATGTAGAGTCTGGAGAATTAGAGCTGGAAATGGAATGGCTGCCTCTTGAGCAATAACAATAATACCAATGCAGTAGATCCCATTTTATTTATTAACTTACACATTTTGCATACATTCCTTCGTTCTTTTGTTGGAACACTTTTGGATCTCTGATATCCTTCCACAGGAACGTTTTTTGTTTGTGATACTTGTATTACATTTGTTTTTGATGGGACTTAAAACAACCTATCCATTCAATATGAGAAACCCTTGTAGAAGAACCAATGATGGCGCTAAAGAATCACTTGAGACATGAGTTATTGCAACAGAACACTACTAAAAACAATCCTAACTTAGCTACCAACCTCTAGAGTCCAGCGTGGAACTAGAGTTCAAACAAAGATGGTAACATTGGGCTTTCAAGCAAACAATATTCGAACCATTCTCCCCTTGATGACAGTAACTTGCAGAGTCATATATGAATGGAGAGACAAACGAGGATATAAAGCAAAGACGATATATTCCAATAGAGACAATTGATTTGTCTTAAAAACAAAAGGAAATATCAAAACGCAAACATAGTATCAATTATTCATCAAGACGCAAACATAGTACACAGCCCCAAAGGAAAAAGCAAGACTTTAAGAACCATAACAGAGACGCAAAGTTATTAGAAACCACCACGGAGACGTAACACCAAATGAAGTGTCGACTCCTTCTGGATGTTGTAATCAGCCAATGTTCTGCCATCTTCAAGTTGCTTACCAGCGAAGATCAACCTCTGCTGATCCGGAGGAATGCCTTCTTTGTCTTGGATCTTGGCCTTGACGTTATCAATGGTGTCGGAGCTCTCCACCTCCAGTGTGATGGTCTTTCCGGTAAGGGTCTTCACAAAAATCTGCATACCACCACGTAGACGCAAGACCAAGTGGAGAGTAGATTCCTTTTGAATGTTGTAGTCAGCCAAGGTGCGACCATCCTCAAGCTGCTTGCCAGCGAAGATGAGACGCTGCTGATCCGGAGGAATACCTTCTTTATCCTGGATTTTGGCTTTGACGTTATCAATGGTGTCGGAACTCTCAACTTCAAGGGTGATTGTTTTGCCAGTGAGAGTCTTCACGAAGATTTGCATGCCTCCACGCAGACGCAACACCAAGTGAAGTGTTGACTCCTTCTGGATGTTGTAGTCAGCGAGAGTCCTCCCATCTTCAAGCTGCTTCCCGGCAAAGATCAACCTCTGCTGGTCCGGTGGGATTCCCTCTTTGTCTTGAATCTTGGCTTTGACATTGTCAATAGTGTCTGAACTCTCCACCTCCAAAGTAATCGTCTTCCCGGTCAGTGTCTTAACGAAAATCTGCATGCCTCCACGTAGACGCAGGACCAAGTGAAGAGTTGACTCTTTCTGGATGTTGTAATCAGCCAAAGTCCTACCATCTTCAAGTTGCTTACCAGCGAAGATCAATCTCTGCTGATCCGGAGGAATGCCCTCTTTATCTTGGATCTTGGCCTTCACATTATCAATAGTGTCGGAACTCTCCACTTCCAAAGTAATGGTCTTTCCGGTTAATGTCTTAACGAAGATCTGCATACCACCACGCAGCCTTAGGACAAGATGCAAAGTTGACTCCTTTTGAATGTTGTAGTCAGCGAGAGTCCTCCCATCCTCGAGCTGCTTTCCGGCAAAGATCAATCTCTGCTGATCCGGAGGAATACCCTCCTTGTCTTGTATCTTGGCCTTAACGTTGTCAATAGTATCAGAGCTCTCCACCTCCAAAGTAATAGTCTTTCCCGTTAGGGTTTTGACAAAGATCTGCATACCACCACGAAGCCGTAGGACGAGATGAAGAGTCGACTCCTTCTGGATATTGTAATCAGCCAATGTTCTGCCGTCTTCGAGCTGCTTTCCGGCGAAGATAAGCCTCAGCTGATCCGGTGGGATTCCCTCCTTATCCTGAATCTTGGCCTTAACGTTGTCGATGGTGTCAGAGCTTTCCACCTCGAGGGTAATGGTTTTCCCGGTTAGAGTCTTAACAAAGATCTGCATCTGTAAGTACAACACGAAAAACTAAGATTAATAATCTAAAATTGGGTAAAACTTCAGATCAAAAATTGCGAAAATAATCACAGATTAACGTATGCAAACCCTAATGCAAAACAAGACGGCTCTATAGGTGAAACTGAGATTTCTATATGCGAATCGAATTCCAAGAATCAATAGCGATCGAATTCGAAATTAACAACACAGATCCGCAACGAATAATACAAAAAAAAACCCTAATCGAAACCCAGATTAGATCTACGGTGAAACTCAGCACTCTATAAACGAATCGTATTCGAAAAAAGAAGAATCAATCGAAGAAGAAGTCTACCTTGATCGTAATTTGCGATTAGAGAGAGGATTGAGATGATTATTTGTTTGTTCTTTTCTTTTTTTTTTCTAGATTGTGAGAAACTGAAATTGTGAGAGAGGAGAGGTCTTGAGGGTTTAATTTATACGAGAGGAAGACTCATTCTCGAGTCGACAAAACTAAGGCGGCGAAGTCATAACGAGTAGGAGTTTGACACGTGTCAGAGACGACGAGAAAATTGTTAAGTTCTCGTCGCTTCTAGAAGTCCGTGCTTTCGTTTCCTTTTTTTTTTTTTTTTTTCGGGCAACGTTTCCTTTTCTTTTTGTTTGGTGAAATAGTTTTTTTTCATTTTTTTGCCAAAAAATGGTAACATTGTCACTTTAGGCTAATCTCTATTACTTTATATCACGTTAGTTTAAATATTTTCTAAATGATAATAATGCCCTTAAATTTAATTAAAAGTCATAAAAAAAAATTCTCAAATCGCAAAAAAAACGAGAAGAAGAAACTGCTCTATTCGACGGGATCGATCGATCCGAGAAACAGTCGGTCGATCCGTCGGTCGATCCGTCCGGCGTGAGTTTCCAAATCAATTTTTTTTTACTGTTCCCAAACACAGTGAGGGAAAGCTCTCAATACAATAAGGCAAATCATTGATAAGACAACTTAAATAAAAGGCAGAGATACAGTCACCAAACTGAGTTCTCAAGAATCAGAAAAAGGATTTGTCTTTGGGATTTCAGACTGATCAGATCTTAATTTCTTGAATCAGAAACTCAGCAGTCTATAAACGAATCAAATTCAAAACAGAAGAAGCAATCGCGATCAAACGAAAAAACAACTGATCGAAGAAGAAATCAACCTTGATCAGAATTTGCTTAGAGAGAGGATTGAGATGATTGTTCTTTTTTTTCTAGATTTTGAGAAGGTCTTTGAGTGTTTAACTTATACGAGAGGAAGAGAAAGACTCCTTCACGACAAGCTAAGGCGGCGAAGCAATGACGAGTAATAGTTTCACACGTGTCAGAGACGATGAGAAACAAAGTTAAGCTCTCGTCTCTTCAAGAAGTCCTTGCCTTTCATTTCTTTATGAGAATTTCTTAGGTTAGACCAAATTTTTTTTTTCACAAATATAGACTTTAAAAATAAAAATGACCAAAATAAATTAAAATATTTTATTAAAAGAAGTAAATATACGTTAATACCTTTAGGGTTAATTAATCAAACATTAGGGTTTAGAGTTCAGTTAGGATTTAGGGTTTAGGGTTTAGAGTTGAAGAGTGGGTTTTCGGGATATGATTTCAAATTTAAAAAAAAATCAAAATAAAAAAATGCTATTTTGGTCATTTAAGTTTTTGAATTCTATTTTTGTAACAAAAACTTAAAAATATCTATTTGAGAGAATTGTCATTTCTTTTTTTCTTTTGTTATTTGCTCTCTTTTTTTTGGCGTGTTAGTCCCTCCTTTTATTGAAATTGGGTTGTATGACACCACAATAATTCATAATTAGGTGAATAGACAATTACTCTAGTTTTTTTATATATGGATACAGATTTATGTAATATTTCTATTTTGTTCCTAATCCCAACCGGCAAAACCTGCTGAAAAGAAAATTAAAAATTCTTAATTTTTTATTTATAGAAAGTAACTCGTGGCCCTATTATCTTCACATTATCTCTTTTTTACATGTTTCACCTTCTTCAAATCCACCAATATTTTCTCCACAGTCACCACAGTCGGCCTCCTCTGTGTTTCTACTACTCCTCAAAGTGTGTTGCAAAGGGGAAATTTTCTCCGCTTGTGAAATTGGTTGTGAGAAGAGTTCGTAAGTGTGATTGGCGTGAACGACCACCAGAGCCTCATCTTCTTCATATCAGCGATTAATTGAGATATGTTGCAATATTGTAAGTTTTCTGTTTTGTTCCATAGATTCTATTATTTCATTGTTATTTCCCTTATTTGGAATAGATTCGGCCCTAGTCTATTCTAAGTTGATAAATCTAACCCATCGTCTTTGTTGCATGCCCGATCTGGTAACCTGAGGTAAACGAATTTATTTAGGGCTGAAGAATCATATTAAAACTAATATACTATTCACTTTCCATTCCATCTAACCATATGTTCTATTCCATACATATAAATTCTATATTATATCAGATGGTAAAGTTCTAATTGCATATGTTACTTTCTTACTCGCATAGGCTATTTGGGATTGCTTAACCTAAATATAAAGTAATTCATATACTAGTAGCTTATCTCACATGCTGCTATTTCCTTCTAATTTATAAATTAATGTGAGTCTTCATTTTCATTTTGTTCTTAAGGTTTGTCATGGATGAGTTGGAAGGGTAATAGTATTTTTATGCTATTTTATGAAATGGAACAGACTATATTTCCTTCAAATTTGGCTCTTCTCTTATTTGACATGATTATTAATATATAATGTACTATTTTTAGTAAGTTATATTTCATTTGATGCTTAAAAGAGAGAGTTCAATCTTGTTCGTTGTTGTTTCATGATATTTTGAAATGAGTTTTGTATTGGTGTATACATGTGTTTTAATTTAGTATGTATATGATTTTGTAAAGAGAAATAATATATTGAACGTAAATGAAATACTTTATTATGACATCAAATAAAACATAATACAATGTGATGTTGAATGAGAATGATATTCATATGATGTTGTGTCTCTTCTAGTTATTTTCTCTAATGCCCTAATTCTTCATTTCTTTTTGCTACAATCAATATGACTTTGGTGTAAGCATTATCTTCTTCCCTATGGAAGATTGGGGTTGACATTGAATTAGAGTTTATATTTCTATGTAGGGTTTAGTGATTAGTGGTTAAGATTTAGTTTATGAAAGATTAGGATTGACATTTGATTATGGTTTATATTTTCGTGTAAGGTTTAGTGATTAGTTGATAGAGTTTAGTTTATGTATGATTGGGGTTGACATGAAGTTATTTTGTTGTAAGTTAACTGTAGTTATTTTGTCGATACATTTATTGCGCATAATAACTTCGTATGTGGTAAATATTTAAATGATGTGGTTCTCCTCTCTTTGTAAGTTATCACCAATTCATCACTTCTTGGGCCACATAAATTACAGTCGACATTATATGTTTCTTCTGCTTTACTAGCAACTTGTTGCAATGAAGGACAGAGAATTGGATCATGTTTGGATTAAATGTCACTGATTTAATTACGTCAAAATCATAGTCAGTTTCATAATTATACTATTGACTGGCTATCTCGCGAATTCTTCCCTCCTTTTAGTGCAATTAGGCAAGAGCTGAATAGCATCTGTTTTCTCTTGTAAATCTTTATTTTTTTGTGGAAAATTTTTCTCTTGTATTTTTCTTTTTAATTTCCTTTTCAAGTTATGAATTCAAAAGCTTCAATTTGTGAAAATAGCATATTTTCCCCTAAAATAAGATATTTTCTACCTAAATTAACTTTTCTTTTTTTTGCTACATAGGTAACATACTTTCTACTGTTTTTAACCAAATGAAAAAACTAAGACTGAAGTATTCTTCTTCTTTTTTTTATGAAGGAAAGTAATCCACACTGAAAAATCTTGGTACTAAATATTTGCATATCCAAAAAAAAATTAATTTAAATTTTAATAATTTTAGATAATCATTAATGAGATTCTGATTTTAACTAAAATGAAACAATATCCAACTAATGCTTAATTATAGAAAGTTAGTTATATAAAATTTCCTAATTATTTTATAGTATTATTTAAACTATATATTTACATAATTTTTTCTTAATAAATTTGTTAGTTTTATATCAAATACAACAGAAAATTTTCAATTCTATTGTACGTATTAAACTATTAATTTATAAAAGTTGAGCTTTATTTAAGTCACATAGTTTGGGCTGTTATTTTGAGTTGATTAATACTTGGGGGGGTGTTATTAGATTGTGTATTTATAAAGAATTATAAAGATTAAAATTTTATAATAATTCTTATGTTCTTTTATTTTGAAAAAATAATTCTTATGTTATTCGATTAATTTTCTTAAGAACTATGTTTAAGTTTGGTGTTATTAGTTTATGAATCTGTAATAAGTAGTTAAAAGTTCTAAAAATTCTATAGTTATTATATTCATCATTTTGAAAAATCTGTAAAAGTATTATGTTGTTAAAAATATTAAAAATCCTATTTTCTCATTATGTGAAAGTTTATTGTTATTTGTTAATTGATTTCACATATTTTCTTCAGAAAATTTACTTTTCAACGTATCGTATGTTTATCATGTATTCTCGAAGTTTTCTATAATTAAAATGTATTATTATTTTAAAATAAGGTATTTATCTTTCTTTTTAAATTTCATAATTGAATCTTTGCAAAAAAATTCCTCGTCACTGAACTGGACCAAATGCAGTGCTCTCAGTAACGTTCTGGTCGGTGGTGGTTCTCGCAATACAAACATCTGCATCTTCTTCAAGAATTTGGTACATTTATAGTAGAACACAAACATCAATGTTAACATAAATTGAACAGAAACTTAGTCAAATGAAAATGAACGTATACATACATAAACATTAAAATCAAACGCAAAGTTATGAATCTAGAATGTCTGCAAGGTTGGAATGAGTAACTGGCCCTGAGGAAAAACATGGAAGCATATGCATCCAGCCTTGTTTATAATAAATAAAATTGTGGCCTCTGATTTAACAAAAATATCATATCTTAATCTAATCAAGATTAAGATTAAGATTAATATATATATTCTGACATCTTGATTTAAGGCATCTTTTAAAAAATAAGCTTGTTTCTTGCTTGGCAAGTGATCTTAATAAATAAGTGAGATTACACTTTTTTGATGGTCACTTGCTTCAGTACATTCTTCTTACTTCCTTCTGTGTCATTGCTACTTTTTCACAAAAAATAGCATATGCTCTGAAGACAGTTTATAGATACAACTTCATGAGTTCATGTCTAATGAAAATATCTCCAGGACGTTTTAAAAGAATAAATATATGCTTTGAAGACATTTTATAGATACAACTAAGCACGTTTGATATTTTCATCGCTTTCACCTTGTTCTTTTACTTATACTCATTATTACGATGACATGACCATATCAACGTGTGCTTAGTTTATTGGGATAAAGATCTCATATTGGAAATATGAATAGAACATAAATGATATAAGGGACTTGAACCAATCTACTAATTTTCAATTGGTTTTAAGTTGGAGGCCCAAAAAACTTATCATGATATCAGAACCGACCCGTATCCTGACCCATTAATCCGGTCCGGACACTGGTCCGATCATCCCACGAATTAATGACCTAAAAAAGGTTCAATTTTTTCGAGATTATCTCGAAGGGATATGATGGATTCTACGAGATTAATGGTTATACACATCATTATCTCGATTTGGGCCAATCTACTAATTGTCGTTTGGTTTTAAGTTGGAAATCTAAGAAACTTAATATCTCACATTTGAAATTTGAATAGGACATGAGTAATATATAAGGGAGGACAATCTACTATTGTCAATTGGTTTTGAGTTAGAGACCCATGAAACTTATCATGATATCAGAGCATGCCTACACCCTGACCCATTAATCCGGCCCGAAAAGGGACTGATTATCCTATTAGTTGATGGCTCATAGAAGGCTCAGCTCCGTCGAGATTGCTAAAAAAAGAGCATTGTCACGGAGGAATATGATGGATTCTGCAAGGTTAGTGGTTATACACATCATTATCTCGAGGAAGAATATTAGGACAAAGATCTCATATTAATAATATGAAGGAAAGACATGAATATATAATATATAAGGGACTTGGACCAATCTACTAGCTGTCAATTGGTTTTAAATTAGAGGCTCATGAAACTTAACATAGTTCTTTGATGGTATATAAATTTATTTGAGAGTCTTTGTGAATCATAACTTACTTTCCACATGATCGAGTTATATATGTAGTAACATAATGCAGAAAAGTATAACCACATGTTATAATAAATTAATACGACTGAGTTTTTGTTTGTGTGAGAAATTATAGTTTAGGATGTGAGAGTAAGGAGAAACAGAGTATGGGTGTGTGTAGTGATGAGAGAGTAAAGGGACTTGTGTGAGAATCAAAGAGAGAGTAAAGGAGATTAAGAGAGTATGAGGGTTTTTATGAGTATTTGTGTGAGAGATTAAGTGAGTCTGTGTAACCAGAGAGAGTATGGACGAGATTGAGAGAGTAAAGAGTATGGAGAGAGTGAAGTAACAAGAGAATTGAAGAGAGAGAGAACTCCTCTGCCTTAAGGTTCAGCAATACACATGGAGTGGCTTTATAGCCAAATTACAAGCTGTAAGAGATTAAACAAATGTTATAGTACAGACTTACTAAACTAATATTATTGTAGGCCTTCTGATGGAGCCAAGAGGATGCAGCCAAGGAGAATATCGACCAGAGGGAGGGAGAGTGACAGGAGAGAGAGATGGGCACATTCTGGTTGAGTGAAAGTGACAGCTCCCAACAACTCTCTCTCTTAAGAGCAACATGTGACTTTTACTCTATTTAATTCCAACTTGCCTAACTCTCCAACGGTCTGATACCTTATTTAAGCTTCAAATATGCTTCATAAGACTAAGCTGGACGAGTTTCCCAACTTACCTTGCCTTCCAAGACACTCTAGCTCAAGCTTGGTTGCTTGGCACTCAAGACTGTACGGACTGACTTCTTACACAAGTATGCAAACTCTTCTCTTCTTCTTGTCTCTTATTTCAATTCAACATTCTTCTCTTGATCTTCTTTGTGCCCAGCATCTTGGTCACACTTCAGCCATAATTCGTTCCTCTCCATTCTAACAATGACTTGGTTCACAAGTCTATATGAACCAGTCTCAGCTACATGCTTCCGGATCACTTCTTATGTTTGTCTTCTTTATTTCTCTTTATCAATACTTGGTTCATGAACCAGCTTCTTCTTTTGGTCATTCTCTTCTTCGTTTCAACAGTTTGTTGTAACAAGTAATAGTTTCAGGCCTAATTGTTACTGTCACCTCTTGAAGGTTGATTGTAGACTTTATGAGTACTGAAACGGTTAATATTGTTTACATTTTTCTTATCTATAAATACAAACACTAGATTGTCCCAACGTATACAAAGGAGAGTCAATTAGGTTTCGAGAGAAGTCACAAGAAGTTCATCATCGCTCTTCACAAGTAGTTAATCATCGCTCTTCACAAGTTGTTTCTTGCATCTAAAGTAGCTAAACCGAGTTATTGGCGAGATTGATGTAAAGAAAATGCATTTTCCACTACTTAAGTTTGATCATCTTCATATATAACTTCAACTGACAAATACAACAGAGATAAACTAAACAATACGTGAATGTGGGAAAACCACAGCCACTTATTAAAGAAACACAAATGAAAAAAAAAACATAAACTAGCTCTTGTTGGAGATGGCCAGATCATCTTCTTCTCCAAGCTGGTGCTCTTCAGCTTCACTCTTGTGCTGGCGCTGGCACCTGCACCATCTCCATCATGGGGACTATGATAGTCCTCTCACTCCTCTTCATGAAACTTGTGTGTGTAGGCTATGCAAAAGCCTACACAAGCAACAACCAACAAGATAAAGGTTATCAACCAGAACAACTTTGGACTGATTGGATCCTCATAGCTAGAGCTAGATAAAGCCATGTGAAAGGAAATTTAGAAACAAAGAGTTAAAGATGAGAAAAACAGAGAATTTGGGATGAAGATCAAGGAAAATGATGGGTATAAAAAGAGAGAACGGAGAAGATGTTTCATTTAAATTTTGACATTATTGTGAATGCTAGAAAATGCTACAATGTTGGATTCAAGTTTATGAATGGTAAACAATATTATTTGGTTGCATATCATTTATGTTGATGATTATGGACCATGATACTAAAGAAAAAAAAGATAAACTACTGTAAACAAAAGTTTTTTGAGACTATATATATATAAGCTGAATAAAACAATAATAATAAAAATATATAAATTATTAGAAAAATATAAGCAAAATAGGAGCAAAAAGTACTAACTAAAATAAATTAAACCAGTATATACATCATATATGCTTAAAGGTTGAATAGTCTTTTTGCCAATATCCAGTATCTATGTTAGTTGCATATGTACTCAATATTTTCTATCTTTTTTTAATGTTTTCACATATCTCATCGATAGATTAAGGACAATTCTCTCAAATAGCTTTCTTTTAAGTTTTCATCACAAAAATAGATCTCAAAAACTAAAATAACCAAAATAGCACTTTTTATTTTGAAAATTTTAAGTTTTTTTAATTTTTTTAAATTCGAAACCCTATCCCCAAAACCCCACTCCTTAATTCTAAACAAAAAAATCTAGGATTAGTTAACCCAAGGGTATAAATGTATATTTAATAAAACATTTAACTGTTATTTTGATCATTTTAATTGTTAAGGTTTATAATTGTGATAAAAAAAAATTTAAGTTTATTCTAGTCATTTTCTCATAGATTAAACAACGAGTTGTTAATATGAAAGAATAGAAATTAAACAATGTCCTTATCAAACTAATTTCAACGGAAAAGACATGTACATTACATCATAAATGAGTTATATTTAGAGATTATTTTTATTTCTTTTACGATTATTTAATAGGGTTTTACATCAGATTTTAAGAATGAGGGAGGTGTACATTGTTTTCGGTTGAATCATATCACGAAATAGAAATCTTAAGAAATTATTCAAATGAGATTGCATGTTTATGGTGGAGATAAAACCCTGTTATCAGATAAATTGGATCATATAGTTCCAAGAGCTATGAGTTTCTGCAAATTCAAGAGGAATGTATAAACAGACAAGAACATAATCAACACATTCTTGTTTTAGTATATATACATCCGAAAATTTTCTAAAATCAATTTGGTATATATAAAGAAAATAAAAACCTGGTTACAAACTTCAAACTATATGTTTTTCCAAATTGATTTAGGAAAAGTTAAAAGCTTTTGATCTACTTCTATTATTTTCTTGTATTTTCGTTTTGCTATGAGTCTAGGAAGAGGGATCCAGAGGTAACGTAAGGAAGAAGAAATATCAAAACATGTTCATCGTTCCTTGAGTAGAAAGGCTCTTTTTCTCTGTCTTGTCTATTTCTTTTGTTTTCTAAATATGTCTAATAGACATATGGCAGATGTTTATTGGATGTAAAATTTATAAGTCAACTGAAATTTTGTCAATGGTTTATATATAGAACAAATGCGATGATGATAAACCGCAATTTATGTTAACGAACTTTTTCTATTAAGACACTACACAAAATATGTCCTTCTATAAAAATATACACATAAACTCTATATCTTCGAAGTAAATTTATTTATATAAAAAAAAATCAAACTTCTGATTATAAAAAAAAAATCAAACTTCAAAAGAAAATAACATAATCACTAGGTGTTTTGTCTGCACATGCGAACACAATTTTCATATAATTTATTATTGGTCTATATTTTATTAATTCAAGTCAATATAATAAGTTATGATTTATGTTTTAAAATTAATTATAAATGACAACACTCACATAACAAAATATTTTTACAAATATGTTGCTTTAATTTATTTTAATTATAAATTTTTCTATCTTAAATTTTTTATTTCTATAATAAAAATATATTTTCAAGATAACAATATAATACATAAGAAGTATCTTATTTTCTCAAAATATAATTTTTAATAGAAATTCGTTTTTATTTTATAATAAATTTTATATGAAATTATTAAAAATATGGAAAATAATCAAAATTATCTAAATCATAGAGAAATTACAAATCAGATAATTCACTTAAATTTTCTAACATAAAATATATGTTCAAGATAACAATCTAATACGTAAGAATTATCTTATTTTTTTAAAAATCTAATATTATTAGTATACATTCGTTTTATTATTTAATAAATTATATATGAAATTATTAAAATATGATAAATAAGCAAAATATAAAACCATGGAGAAATTGATAAATGAGAATTTCTTTCTTTATATTTAAATATTAATATTTTAACTTAATTTTTAATTTCTAAGATAAAAAATAATACATAAAAATTATCTTATTTTATAAAAGTAGAATATTATTAATAGAAATTCGATTTATTATATGATAAATTATTCATAAAATTATTAAAAATATAAAAAATAAGAAAAATTACAAAAATTATGCAGAAGTTACAAATCAATCAGTAAAATTGACTTGAATTTTATAATCGAAAAATATATTTTTAGATAAAAATTTGATACAAATAATTAACATATTTTCTAAAATATAATATTATTAATATAGATTCGTTTTTCTTAAATAATAAATTATATATAAAATTATTTAAATAAAGTAAATAAACAAATTTACCTAAAATCAAGGAGAAGTTGACAACTAAGCAAATTTACTTCTAAAGTAATAGTATAGATTAATCTCGCAGAATCCATCATATCCTTCCGAGATAATGCTCTTTTTTTTAGAAATCTCGGCTGTACCGAGCCTTCTATGGACCATAAACTAAAGATGATCGACTACTTTTTGGACCGGATTAATGGGTCAGGATGTAAGCCTTCTCTGATACCATGATAAGTTTCTTGAGGCAACGACACAAATAAATTTTAGGATTTTTATTCTATTTTTAACCACAAAAGATTAATTATGAATTCGTGAGGCGACAACACAAATAAATTTTAGGATTTTTATTCTATTTTTAACCACAAAAGATTATTATTTTTTTATTAAAAATTAACAAGAAAATATGATTATTATTTTAATAGAATTACATCATATTATTTATTTAAATAGGGGTTAATTTCGTATTTTAGAAAATTAAAGGTATATTGGAACAATCTTATAGACTCAAAGGTACAAGAGGATAAATCTATTCTTAATATGGCCCGATTAGCCAATTTTCCCTATTAAGAATATCAAATAAAATTAAATTAAAGAAGACACCATGAAAATGTTAAAATTTCAGTTAAAAACTAATAAGTATCTTAGTATCCATTTTGTTACCAGTTATTTTTAATCCACAGGAATTCTTTGAGGTTTTTATTTTCAAAAATTATATGATTCCAGTAATAATGACAATAAATAAAAATTGTGTAATTGTATTACAAAATAATATAATTAAGCAATGTTTTTCCGTGATATATAATTAATCTTACAGTTAATTATATATCATAGAATACAAACAAATATCAATCCATTTATAAGCATTTCCAAATAAATTTAAAATAAAAATTATTTAAATTTAAAGTAGATATTAAAATAATATAATGTAGTATTTTGTGTTTTAAATAAATATTTTAGTCAATTTATTTAAATGAAATATGATTCATTTTGTTTTACAATTTATTTTGAATTGATCTATAACGAGAGAACAAATGATACATATTTTATAAAAAAAAAAAAAGAAAATAAATCATCTATCACATAATCTACTTCATTCTAATAATCTTCAGGTTCAATTTACTAAAATTCTATATAAAGTGATTTTACATAAATAATGCTTTACAAAAATTCATGTCAAATACTTAAGGAATGCATTCAAGCGCGCAGCCTGGCCTTAGTAACTTATAAGTTTATCTAATTATCAACTTATAGGAGTATTTATTTACATGAAATTTTCATTAACTGAATTATTTATTTACATGAAATTTTCTGTATATTATTTATTAATTTAAACTCCATCGGTTCATTGTATTAATTTGTAAACTTTATTTTGACTCACACATCGTTTTGGGCCTGGTCCATGGTTTAACCTTGTTGGTTTTGCGTTCTTCAGCCAATTAATACATCACTAAATTCATTGATAGTTCTTTCTTACTGTAGTCATCCAGCGAGAGGCCCATTAACCTGCAAACTTGACCCATCTCTGTTTTTCACCAATTACAGTTTTCGTGTTGATCAATCTTAATTGGGTTGACGTCAATTAACCTGTGGGTTGTAATGTTTTGAATTAAGAGAAACTAAAGAAAGAAACATCAACTTTAGTTACTTGCACACGTTCTTCACCTGTGATTATTGTTGGATACTAAGTCATCAAAAACTCCAAACACATCCACATTTTAGTAACATGTGATAGCTTTTGGTGGAAGAAGACGCATGTCCCCTCAGTAAACCAAGAGACCTTATTGTTCAACTTGGCATTGTGTAGTTTCCTCTCAACCATCCCATGTAACTCACATGTTTTTGCAACGACGAGTATTTTAAAATGCTAATAACCTTCTAAGTTCATCAATGTAGAAAACCATATTCCACTTATATGGACCTCCTCACCTAAGTACAAAATGTGATAGAACTTCTCACCTATCTCCGAACACTTAAGATTTCAAAAGTAGGAAGGTACACACCCCAGTTAGAATGCTTCACCGCATCTTCCCCTTGAAGGCAAGATATAAGACTAACGTGTTCAGTGTGAGACATAACATTTCAAACAGCAAAGCAGCGAGGATATATCCTAATATCGAGAAATTCAACTAGCTTTAGAGAGTCAAGAGACACTTTAAGACTCAAACCTGAATTCATTGATTATTTAGAAGGCACTTTGCAAGGCCTAGACACACAAACGATGATAAGTTTTAAAAGAGAAAAGAGACATTGTTCATTTTTGATACGAAACAGGGACAAGAGACTTAAAAGCCACCACGGAGACGCAACACCAAGTGAAGGGTCGACTCTTTCTGGATATTGTAGTCGGCTAAGGTGCGACCATCCTCAAGCTGCTTTCCAGCGAAGATGAGACGCTGCTGGTCTGGAGGGATCCCTTCCTTGTCTTGGATCTTGGCCTTCACGTTGTCAATGGTGTCGGAACTCTCCACCTCCAGTGTGATGGTCTTACCAGTCAAGGTCTTCACGAAAATCTGCATGCCACCACGTAGACGCAACACCAAGTGAAGGGTTGACTCTTTCTGGATGTTGTAGTCAGCCAAGGTGCGACCATCCTCAAGCTGCTTGCCAGCGAAGATGAGACGCTGCTGGTCTGGTGGGATTCCCTCCTTATCCTGAATTTTCGCCTTAACGTTGTCAATGGTGTCGGAGCTCTCAACTTCAAGAGTGATTGTCTTACCGGTGAGAGTCTTCACAAAGATCTGCATGCCTCCACGTAGACGCAACACCAAGTGAAGAGTCGACTCTTTCTGAATGTTGTAGTCAGCTAATGTACGACCATCCTCCAACTGCTTGCCGGCAAAGATCAAACGCTGCTGGTCTGGAGGAATACCTTCCTTGTCTTGGATTTTGGCTTTAACATTGTCGATGGTGTCTGAGCTCTCCACCTCAAGAGTAATGGTCTTTCCGGTGAGAGTCTTCACAAAGATCTGCATACCTCCACGTAGACGTAACACCAAATGAAGGGTTGACTCCTTCTGGATATTGTAATCAGCGAGAGTTCTGCCATCTTCAAGCTGCTTGCCGGCGAAGATCAACCTCTGCTGGTCTGGAGGAATACCCTCTTTGTCTTGGATCTTAGCTTTGACGTTATCAATAGTATCAGAGCTCTCCACTTCCAAAGTAATGGTCTTTCCCGTCAAAGTCTTGACAAAAATCTGCATACCACCACGAAGCCTTAGGACAAGATGTAAAGTAGACTCCTTCTGGATGTTGTAGTCAGCGAGAGTCCTTCCATCTTCCAACTGCTTTCCGGCGAAGATCAACCTCTGCTGGTCCGGTGGGATCCCCTCCTTGTCCTGAATCTTAGCCTTAACATTATCGATGGTGTCAGAGCTCTCCACCTCAAGAGTGATCGTCTTTCCCGTCAACGTCTTGACAAAAATCTGCATACCACCACGTAGCCTGAGAACCAAGTGAAGGGTCGACTCCTTCTGAATGTTGTAATCAGCCAAGGTTCTGCCGTCTTCAAGCTGCTTCCCGGCGAAGATGAGCCTTTGCTGATCCGGAGGGATCCCCTCCTTATCCTGAATCTTGGCCTTAACGTTGTCGATAGTGTCAGAACTTTCCACCTCAAGGGTAATGGTCTTCCCGGTGAGAGTCTTCACAAAGATCTGCATCTGTAATTAAAAAAAAAAGCCAAAGATTAATACTCATACACAGAGATCGCTTCAATTCACAAACACAAACCCTAATAATCAAAATCAACAAGAGATCTATCAACTCAACAAGCCGACTGATATAACCGATTCAATTTCGACGAAGAAACCTTAATAAAATCGAACCCTAACAATCAAAATCAAGACGAGATCTATCGGCTAATCACAACTATAACCGATTCAAATTCAAAGAACAGAGGATCATCAATTGCGATTGAACAAAGCTTATTAAGATCGTAATCGAACAAGACGATTCCTAATAAGCAAAATCAACAAGAGATCTATCGGTTAATCTCAAACTGCGATAACCTATTCAAATTCGAAGAACAGATGATCGATTAACGATCGAAAGAAACAGCAAATCGAGAGAAGAGGAAGAAACAAGAATCAAACCTTGATTGTAATTCGCTAGAGAGAGATTGGAATTGAGAAGATTGTTTTTCAGATTTGTGAAGGAGAAGAGAGTGTTTTTTTTTTTTTTGGTCAAATGGAGAAGAGAGTGTTTAGGTTTTGATTTATAGAAGAGGATGAGGAAGACTCGGTCACGAGAAAGCTATGGCGGTGAAGTAATAGCGAACGAGAGTTTGACACGTGTATTGGGCGTTGTTTACACGCAACCTCTTTAATGGAAGATAATCTTTTCTTTGCCTTGATTTTAGGTGCAAGGAAAAGTATATATATTTTGTGCGTTGAGTTGATAACCCACGACCGTCTCCGTGTGTTGGCTGCATTCTATTTTAACGCCGTTTCTTTACTAACTCGTCGACAGCCACTGTTTCTAACGCCCGTAACGGAAGCCGAACGTTGTGAGTTAACGGATCGTTATTATCTTTCTTTTCTTTTTTGATAAACGGTGGAGCTTACAAATGCCAATTATTGAAACGTGGGTCCGACTCGGTGGGTGCTATTATCTTTTTTTTTTTTTAGTTTTCCTTTTTTATGCAAGTGGGGTGTTTAATTTTGAATTTTAAAATCAAGGAAATTTCCTGAAAATAACATAATGTTTTTGACTTTTAGTGGTTTTGGATATTTGCATGATTGTGGTATCAAGTTGGCCAGTTTTTTTTTTGGAATTTTAAAATAAAGAAATCTTCCTGAAAATAACATAATGTTTTTGATTTCTTAATGGTTTTGGATATTTGCATAATTTTGTATCGAGTTGGCAAATAGGTTTGAGGCAATGGACTTGGTATATTATTGTCCAAAAAAAAAAGACTTGGTATATTATTAGTTAACTCATACATCAAAACGGACCTCGTTTGGGCCTAGCCCATATTTAAGATATCGGTTTTTTTTTCTGGCAGTACAAAATATGCGGTTGAACGAGGAAGTTTTACTGAACAACACGTATTGATTCTTCAGATTGTTTTTGGCAAGAAGTGTAGCTGTTTCTATTAGATGTTAGTTTGAAATTTGGTTAGATATAGGACCTATGTTCTTGTCTCCTTTTGATACCAGTTTATGAATTTGGCAGATTATTAATCCCCTAGACATTATTTACCATTATATGCAGGATGAAGTCATTGGATTCAATGATAATAACCATTAACTCACTTACTTCTCCTTTGCCTCCAAGCCCTAGAATGTTCTTCAGGAACATGCCCGAATCGATCATCATTAGATAATGTTTTGATCACTATTGCCACTCCTTTTTGAGTCTCTTGCTTCTTCACTCGGAAAAATAACCTCAAATAGGTTCAGCATCTATTTGCTTCTTACAATACACGCAACATTCTAGATTTTTAAGTTTATGGATACAAAAAGTATCCCAATTAATGTGTCTGGAAGTGAATTCCCTTGACATGAACAAGCTTTAACCATTTTGTTCAACCAATAATTTTCATCTGATTAAAAAAAATATCATCTTTATACCTCTTTATTACTATATACTGTATGCAATAATATAAATAAATTTTTGGATAATCCGATCCAAAAGTATTTTTAAAGACTATACAGAGCTCAGACTGAAGTGTGGTTGCCTCTTTCGACAACACGTTCCTCTTTTTCAGATCAAATGTTTTCTTATTTAGTAATGTCTTAAGATCTTCCTAAGCACATACTTGCAAAAAGCTGTGAAAAAAGGATGACAGTTATGGAAGATAACAAGAAATAAACTTGAAGAAAATAAGCTGGATTAAGATCCACCAGAAACACTTCCATTGAAAATTTCAATTGTATCACCGTTATCAACACGGTGCCACCGGAATGACCGGTCATCCTCCATAACATTCTGTTTGTATATAAAGAAATAACCTTCTTGAGGCAAAGTTAACTGAAACCTCTGTTGAACCTTAACCAGCTCCTTCCTCAGCTCTCCCACGTTATCACTCGCGTTAACCTCCACCGGTATCTTCATTGTCCCACTT
The DNA here is from genome assembly GCA_932364175.1 of Eruca vesicaria subsp. sativa. NCBI lineage: Eukaryota > Viridiplantae > Streptophyta > Magnoliopsida > Brassicales > Brassicaceae > Eruca > Eruca vesicaria. The sequence goes on along the minus strand of CAKOAT010677376.1, from coordinate 69,206 downwards.
TTAGGCAGCACCATCACTCTCAGCTTCTTAGGGTGGTTATTGTTGTTGGTCCTAGGCATCATCACAGGCAAATCTTGACCGTTAATGATCTGTTCTGTTGAGTTTGACGGTGGAGATTGCTCGGTTTTGAGCACTTGATTGTTGCGCTGTTGATCTGTGCCTGGAGAAGAGCTGATAATCTGTAGATGAGAGTTGTTGAGGATTGCACATTGTTCAATGTCGTGATCGTCTTGAAGAACCTTGCCTTGGAAGAAAAGGGTTTGTTTGGAAACAGGGATACGTTGATACTTTTCGATCTTTTGTTTGATCTCTAACACTGTGTCCCAGTAACCTAGTTCAATGCAGAACGTTGGGCCTCTTTGTACCTCGAAGTACACATCCATATTGAGATATCTACTGGTGTTTCAAGATCAATGGAAACTGATGACGAAGAGGAAAGTGAGATTTTGACGTTAACTTCGGAGTTTTTGTAACGACAATTTCCTCATTATGTGTTAACTGCATACCTATTTTCATGGATTACTTTTTTGTCATTTTTACTTTATTTTTTTTGTTCTTTCTCAATTTGCTAAATTCGAAAATGCTTATCCTTCGTTTTATCTTCATCGTCTTTAGTCTTTACTTCCTTTTTCATGACAACAACATTACTAGAATACTTTCTTTTTATAATAATTCCCCCTTCGTCAATTAACTAACTCATCGTATTATTTGGGAAATACAACAAACAGTTTTACTTTTTTTTTTCCTTTTGAACATATGACCATGAAAAATTGTTCTACATATACAATAATTTCCTAGTAAGATTACCATGTTTTAAAGGAGACTACCTCCAATAATTTGAATAAAATTATTTTAAATTGTTTTTAATTTAGATATATAGGACTATCATAAACTAATATGTACCGTATAAACTCTATAGTTAATAAATGTTGTTAAAAAAAACTCTATAGTTAATAGATAACCTAAGAGAGAACCATAATGTTCACGATCAAAATGAACATTACAGAAATTATTTCTATGAAAAAATGATATTGTGCTAAAGTTATGGTTTCGGTCAAACTCTAATAGTCATCTAATAACTGTTCTCTCTATTTATTTCTATGAAAAAATGATATTGTGCTAAAGTTATGGTTTCGGTCAAACTCTATAGTCATCTAACCACAATGTTGACGATCAAACTCTATTTTCATAGTTTCCGTCAAACCTAAGAGAGAACCATAATGTTCACGATCGAACTCTATAGTCATCTATCCATCTTCTGGTCGAGTAAATCTGGTATCTACTAATAATGAAAATCCTACCAACTCAAGAATAAATCTGACTTAAAAAACTGGTATATGTCAAAAATAAAATGTGTTTGAAGGAGACATAAAGGTGTATGTGACTTAAAAAACTTGTAAAACTTCAAAATTTGATTAAGTGTAAAAATTAACCATTTTGTTTCATAAAGAGTCATTGCGACAATTTTCACACAATTATGAAATTAACTAGATCTTGACCCGCACAACCGTGCGGGTATTTTAATACGAAAATATTTGAAATTATATAATATTCACTCCGTTTTAAATAGATGATGTTTTAAAAGGTTTATTTTATTTCAAAATATAAGATGTTTTGAGATTTTAAGGTATATTTTGAGGTTTTAAAGTTATCTTTAACTTTATTGGAAACTGTTCAACCGATAAAATTTTACTCTTTTTAATATTTAGTTGAATGATTATAAAATTACATCTTTAAAAATACTTTTGTAAAAGAATGTAAATTTCTTAATTTTTGTGCAATGATCCAAAACATCATATATTAAGAAACGGAGGGAGTAAAATTTATCAATAAATAAATATAATTTGATTGTATATACTATCCAATGATCATAAATAATATTTATGTGGCTTATAATAATATTAGTTTAAAATTTATAAATTTGTATTTTTGTAACAATTTTTTAAAAACATTATTATGTAACATTACTAATTTATATATTTTTTATTTCTAAATTTTAACTGTATATAAAAAAGTAAATTAAATTGGACTTACATAATACATAAACAAAATTTTGGGATATTGTTAAAATTATATTAAATAATTTTAATTTTTTTTTATAAATAAAAAATGAATTAAAATTTTAATTATATTCTATGATAATTAAATTTTTAATCAAGTAATATTTGAAACTATACCTTGAAAAGATTCTATAAGATTTTTAAAAGATTTTGTTAGAATTTTCTTCATATTATTGATATGTATTTCAAATAAAAATTAAAGATATGAAAAGATAGTATAATGATGTTATGTAAAATTTTATAAAATTTCTAAGGATGGTCCAAACTAAAAAATCATACATGAAGTAAGTCATGATTTTTCTTTTAATATAATAAATTGAAATGCATTTCTATTTAATCAAGAAGATTTGAGATAATTAAAATCAATGTATTTGATAATTAATTTTAAACTTAAAATATGTATATATTGGAAGTCTAAACTACAGTGACATCTTTTGTGTATTAAGAAAAAGTAGAAAAGTGTCATTTTATGAAATAGAGGAAATAGTAAATAACTAGATATCATGACTTTAGGTTTAGAGTATGAATTTGTTAATTAGACATTATAAACATTGATTTTTTTTATACCAAAGTTATATTAATATTTTGTGGTGGCTCACACAAAAAAAAAAATCCACTTTTAAGTATATTAGTATTTGTGTGAATTTGGTCAGAGGCTCAAAATAATTTTTCAAATAAATTATGTAATAGATGAATATTGAGTAATAATGGTTTTGGCTCATCTATACTGTGATTCCAAACAAATCAAGAACTCCCATAACTACACCTCTTTATGTTTGTTGTGATTTTGCAAAAAAAAAAAAAAAAAAAAATGAAATCAAAACATAATGATTTGTAACATAAGTTAGTGATGGTGGTCTTCATTCTTTTTATTTCTATATAAGAGCTTCTTAGCTTTATAGATATAGACATACGAGCAAGCAACAAATCCCAATAGATTCCCCCATTTTGAATATTTTTTTTCTTGAATTAAGAATACATCCCAATAGATTCACTAATTAATTTCTATTCTCGGAGTGTTAAATTATAGCAAAAAAAAACCTATGGGACCATGAACTAATTTGTATATGACTAAAATATATTGTTTTTCTGAAATTGATAAGCTGAAAACCACTTCATTTCAATCACACTTACTAAATCTAAAAACAAGTATCTCAACAAAAGATAAATGTCAAATCAGTTATTTTAAGTATCTTTACCTTTACATTCACTCATATTCACAATAAATCATAATGTACGTTATTTCCAATATAACAAAATTAGTTGTTTAAAAAAGTTTAAAATATGGGACCATGAACTAATATGTATATGACTAAAATATAAAAGCTACAACAAGTTGTATTCAGAGGCTTTATACGATTCTCTCGAAAACTATATAAAAAGCAATAACTAACAAAAAAGTGTTTTACATGCATTGTGTTCACTTTACGTAACCTGATTCTTTTCTTCTCCATACACTTCAAGAACTATTTCACTTTTCTCTTCTTCATACAAAATCCCCACACACTCCAAACTTTCTTCCTCAAAACTCCTATACATAAAAAAAAACATCCTAGTATACTCAAAGCACGAAATGACACCAGACCGGTCAACTATCCCGATCCGGTCCAGTCCCGGGGCTCAAACTCCCCGGGCTCAAACTCAACCCATGAAGCGTCACCATTCGGCTAGCTACTATGCTCACCGTGTCAAAGAAAGTCTCTCAACCCGAATATCCAAATTCATATGCGCAATGGTTCTCTTGGTTCTATTCTTTATAGGCATCATTGGTTTCATCCTCTGGCTCAGCTTACGCCCTCACCGACCACGGTTCCATATCGAAGACTTCGCGGTCCAAGGTCTAGACCAGCCTACTGGATTCGAAAACGCAAGAGTTGCTTTCCAAGTAGACATATATAACCCTAACCAACACATGGGTGTGTTCTTTGATTCCATGGACGGTTTCATCTTCTACAAAGATCAACGGGTCGGGTCAAGCCCATTGCCAAGCCCGTTTTTTCAGCAGCCGACTAACACAACGATAGTCAGAGGGACGCTTACAGGAGCTTCCTTGACGGTGAATAGTAACCGTTGGACTGAGTTTAGTAATGACCGTGCTCAAGGGACAGTGACTTTTAGGCTTGATATAGTTTCAACGATTCGGTTTAAACTGTCTAGGTGGATTAGTAGGCACCATAGGATGCATGCTAATTGCAATATTGTGGTTGGACCGGACGGTTTGATCTTGCCAAAGTTTAACCATAAACGTTGTCCTGTCTACTTCACTTAGATTGATTTGATTTATTAATTTGTTACTGTTGTTGTATCTTTTTTTTTGTTTTAACTTTTCGTTTGATTTTGCTTTCTTTGGTTTTTGTAATTTGGATTTGAGAGTTTGTTTTTTTTTTCTCATCAGATGTATGTTCTTTTGAGTTAAATAATAAAAGAGAACACAAGATAAAGATTTGGTAAAAATACAAAAAAACTCATATAATTGGCATCTCTTCAACATATGACCCACAAATTTGAAAATTTTCTTGAGTTTAGTAGTAAATATAATAAGTTAGGGTTTCCTCTTGCTCAAAATCTTGGCTTCTACAATCTGCCTTCTCCATTGATGAATTGGTACCTGTAATTAGAACAGTTTTTGTAATAAGAAACAATGTTTTAAAAGCAAAAGCAGAATCCAGCTCTATTTTAGTCAGATACAGATTGTTTCATGTTTTTGTTATGAATGTTGAAAAAAATTGGAAGTTGAGAGGCACAAGACGAGGAGATAGAGATGCTTACAGCAGGAAAGCCACCGAAATCCCCTGGTTCTGTAATGCTTTTGGTGACACAACTATTTGCAGCTAGTCGAACCTATTAACCAAAAATCAAACATGATATAAATGAAGGCCGGACATAATTATTTAACTTGAGGGGAAAGCTACATCTATTCACCTTGGATACAACTGAGACATGGTCTCGAATAGCAACACGTCCTCCTAAAACTACATAGTCACCAATCCTATAAAAAAAAAAACAATTTTGAACAGACAAGATTTTGTAAGTTTTATTTCAACGGACTTGATAAAGCTTTTCAATTTTCAGGGTTTTAGAAGCATTTACTCTGCTGATCCAGCTACGCCTACTTGGCCACAGAGCATGCAAGACTTGCCAATAATCACATTGTGACCTATCTGCATCACAAGAAAGAAGAGAAATAATCTTCACTCTCATTTTACACTCTGGTCTATGGTGAGTTACAACTTACAAGATAGAATCTAAGACGCACCTGAACTAAATTATCTATCTTAGTATCATCCCCAATCACGGTATCTCTCCAGCTGCATAAATTTGTAAGGGTTGCGGAGAGCTAGTGAACACTCCTATAAGGAGTTTTTAAATGTAATATTCTGTTTACCTGCCCCTGTCAATGCATGTGTTTGCTCCAATTTCCACACGATTCCCTATCTTCACATTTAAGGCCTAAGGAGAGCAAGAAACCAAACAGGCAAACAAAGGATTACAAAGGATAATAGTGTTGTAAATAGTTCATTCAGATTTAAGAAAGCAATCCAGGTTTGCTTACTTGAGGCTTCTTCACCATGTTTCCGTTTTCATCCACGTAGAACCCAAATCCTGAAAAGTCAAAGACCAATCTCAATTCTCAGAAGATAGAGGAGTTACACTCAGAAGTTAAATGAGCTGGTCCATACCATCTTGGCCAATGCAGACTCCATTATGGATGACACATAACTCACCAATACTACAATTGTTGACTGAAACATTATACCTGTAGACAAAATCCATCATGTAGTTTCTTACAACATTTTTCCTAAAAACAAGCACAAGAAGTGTAGAACCAACAAAATGTTTACCCTATCTTTGTAGAAGGACCAATATTGACTGATGGTCCAACTACAGTGTTGGATCCTATATGAACCTCTGCACCCAATACAGCTCTTTCGTGAACTACAGCTCCAAACTCAACCAGAGCCGAGGAATCGATTACGGCAGAGGTATGGTATGTTCCTCCTCCATTTCTCCATCTTAGAAACCCTTTGTCAACATTACCTCCAAGACTTGTCTCTAATCTTTTACAATCACAAAAAAACCACAAGAGTTATCATCAATAGCTGATTACATAGCATGCAACTAAAAATTCACCATATTTGGGCATAAAAACATGACAAGCCTCTCAATATTGTAATTTCTTCAAACTCTGTTCATCTTGGCTTTTTAACTAACTGTATTCCTCATGATCATGCTGTATATTATGATGAACATACATGTTCCTTTTAAGCATCATAAACCATTATTTTCTGAAACTTATATTGAAGACATACCTTACAAATAAACCTGGTGTTCTATATATATGATATGAAACATGATCACTATCTAAATGCCACATTCAAAACTCTTAATATTGTAAGTTCTTCAAAATCATGCATTACATTTCATCAAAAATCTGTTCATCATGGCCGTTTAACTAACTGTATTCCTCTTAGCCATGCTGTAAAGGATCTTGAACACCTTCCTGACAAGCATCATAACATAGCATCTTATCTGAAACTTAACAAACACACATTTTCAGACCTACATTACACACAAATCTGGTGTTCTGTATGATAAAGAGAGGTCTCAGAAGAAAATTTTGCCACATGTTCTGTATATTATAAGACATGATTCACTATCTAAATACCACATCCAAGACTCTTAATATTGTAAGTTCTTCACAATCATGCGTTACTTTTCTAAAAAAAACCTATTCATCTTGACTTTTTAACTAACTTTGATCCTCATAATCATGCTGTAAATGATCATCAACATCTTCCTTTCAAGCATCATAACACAGCATCTTTTCTGAAACTTGATGAACACACATTTTAGACCTACCTTAGACACAAACCTGGTGTTATGTATGATAAAGAGAGGTCTCAGAAGAAAATTTTGCCACATATTCTTAAAGAGACCCAGTGTTCTGTATATTCTAAACATGATTCACCATCTTTGGACATATAACATGATTCACCACCTAAATGCCATATTCAAGACTCTTTATATTCATGCATTACTTTACTTCAAAAATATGTTCATCGTGGCCTTTTTAACTAGCTGTATTCCTCATAATCATGCTGTAAATTATCATGAACATCTTCCCTTCAAGCATCACAACACATCATATTTTCTAAAACTTAATAAACACACATTTCTAGACCTACATTACACACAAAATTGGTGTTCTTTATGATAAAGAGAGGTCTTAGACGAAAATTTTGCCATATATTCTTCTACAGACATTTCAACAAACACGTGGTGTGCACAACAACTATATGAGCCAAATGCAAACAAGAGAACTCGAGCAAGTTCGCAATGAGACTCACCCGTCACATGGAGAAGCAGTAACATTTGTTTGATCGGAGCAAACACTTAAATTTCGGTAACTAGAGAAAGAGCCAGGAAGGCTCTTCAAGAGGAGGCCATGACTGGAAGCTGAGAAAAGTCTCCGCAAGTTTGTCGCCATAGTCTCAACCCTAAATAGAGATAGCGACACGACCCAAGAGAAAAGGCTTTAAAGCTTGGAACTTTTTTTTTCTTGAACAAAAACTAATTATCTTACAAGGTTATAAGACAAAGGTGAAAGGTGAAAGGTGAAAGGTGTCCGGTGTGTTCAGATAATCAGGTGACGGCTCTGTTCACAAGACCGGCAAAAGTCAACTTAATGTAAGAAGACAAAACTAAAGGGCCTTAAAAGTCAACTTAATGTGGATGTTTGAAAAGTAAGCATTGACGTTCGGGTTTTCGGATCTTTTGATATTAAGATTTAGAAATTCTTCATGAATTTTTATATATTCGATCGGGTTTGGTTATTTCATGTCGTATTAGATGTTTTCTTGCATATTGTGCAGTGATAAAAATTTGAAATTTAAATTATATTAAAATAATTTTTTTTAATATTTTAAACTTTGTTATTATATATCAATATTTTAATATCATTTTAAATAAAAAATTATGATAGAATAGTACGTATATATTTAAAATTATAATCTTATATAAATTTTTCATTTATTTTCTTTGGATAAAATATATTAAATTAGCTTGAATAATATTATAAAATATGATATAAAATAGTAACTTAGTGAAAATAAAAATAAAAATAAACTGAATGTTTAAAATTTGTAGATATCAAAACGAAAAAAGGTATTAATTAGAAATTATAATTTTACAAAAGAAATTGTATAAAATTTTTTTTAGTAAAACAATTTGTAGGATTATAAAAATAGACTAAATAATATTTTGAAATTTGTAAAGATTTTATAGCTAATTAATTTTATATTTAAAAAATATTTTTTTATAATAATTATGAGTTATTATCATATTTTAAAATTTTACCAAAATTAAAAATGAACATCAAATGTAATTTACATTAAGTTATGTCATCTTTTCTACTATGTCATGTCACTTTTTTTATTTAAAGTGATTGTAACGATGACATATGATAAATCATTTCTCAAATAATGCATAAGAGATTATAAAATAATTATAGAATTATATGGGCATGAAGTCTCATTAAGTAAATTGAGATTAAAATATATATCTATTTTAATATTGCTTTATGTATACTATATAAAAATACATAAATATATAGTTTCCAATTTTGCTTTGAAAAAATATCGAGAACGTAATATTTAAAATTTGAACATCACATTGATTTTTAGAAATGATAATAAATTATTAAAACTATTAAACATCTTACAATTTGTTATCAATGATTTAATTTTTTATTATAAAATAAAAATATCATAAAATATGAGTAAAAAAATATATTTACAAGATAATCATATACTATATATCTATGTTAATTATTACAATTAATTATATACCATTAAATAATTGTAAATAAACAAGAATGATTGTTTTAATTTATGTAATCACACCAATTTAGTTGTATGTGTAATAGTTATTGAGTAATCGATTATTCAATATAAATTTTGTAATATGAAAAAGAATACAAACTAGATACTGGTACAAAAAAAGTAATTTGTATATATAATTTCATTTTGCACAAGACGTGCATCTTAATCTATTATAACATTAATCATAAAAAATAAATATCAATTTATAAAAATTTAAAAACCAATGTAGCGTGGATGCTAATCAATCTCAAGTACATATTTAAAAAAAAAAGATAGTATATTTTTAGGGTCGGCTCTGAGATTTTGGAGACCAGTTATTATTTTTATGTACATTTTTTTTAAAAAAGTTTATATTTATATAATTTTCTTCTAAATTTTTGAGGTTTATAACGAATGTTTTACTTAGCATACTCAAGGACCGGCCCGTATATTTCATCCCAAACAATCTTTAGACAATCCCTTATATATTAAAAGAGAAGCATTTTGCATTAAATGTTTTCACACCACCTTCTGACAATTTATTACCTTATTTACTACTTTCTCACAATTTATTACCTTATTTACTACCTTCTCACAATATATTACCTTATTTACTTCAATTATAAAACACACGAGATACTTTAAAACTACAAAGTTCAATATCGCGTGAGACAAGTTCGGAGACAAGTGAATTGGCTTGAGGGTCAATGTCAAAGTTCTGGAACGTCATTATTTGGGAGGTGGGACGTATCTAAGATGATGGATATGAAGGGCAACGTACCGGAGCCCATGAACGCGATCTTGGTTTGGACATGGATTGTGTGTAACGTGAAGAGATTGAACTCAACCTTGCTAAGTTTGAGGTAGTTAGTGTACTGAGGGTAGATCTACATGGTAAAGTGTGTTGTCTTCGAGAGATCCCAAGGCCGTATAGTAGTGGTGTTCTGAAAACTCTATATCTTCACTACGTAGGTTGGTGAGATTGGTTCTGTAGTTTTGGACTTTTGGACACAAGTTTTTAACGTCGATTTTTGTATCCATAGGAAAGGACGTGGACATGAGCTATTGAACAAATTGTCGACATATATATGTGAAAGGTTTAAGGGCTCTTGAGATTGGAGATTTTGTTATACAAGTTGAGAATTTGCTTCTCGAAATGAGCCTTTTCGCAACCCATCTCGAGACTAAAAGGAGATTTGGGATTGTCTCAATACTCTTAATGGTGTTGACAGTAATATACTTTCATCTTACGTGTTTCCATGTCGCGTGGATGACAAAAAAAAACATATATATGAGACAAAATCGCAATTTAACCAAAAAGACAATATTTATAATATAGATATATAATTGGACGATATTAAAATCCGAAACCACCAATCCAAAACAAACTAATATGCAAATAAAACAGATATAATGTCTTCTTATCTTAAAAAATACAACAAATTTAATCATTTCATCCCGCGCAAGGCGCGGGTCTAATCCTAGTGAATAGATAATTGGTAAGCTTCTCAATTTTTTTTTTTTTTCTTATTTTAGAACTTTATTCCCAAAACCTTTGACCAGAGCTGTTTTTCTATTGATTCATTATGTCAATGATTAGACATATCTCGCAAATCTCTGACAGAACATTTTAGTTTCATTTTCTGAACAAGTCTTACCAATGGATATCGACGCTTCAAAAGGAAAATTTGATTAAACAATCTTAATTATCAACGACTCAAGAACTTATATCATGTAAATTAGACTTTAACCTCAATTCCCAGAAACTTCCATGATTAGTATCAAGAAACTCAAACCCATGATCGATCATTTTGAAGTAATCTCAAAGAAACAGAGCAACCAAAACTGAGCATAAATCATGTCTTCTTGTTTCAAATCCTCTGTTTCTCTGATCTCAGTGTTCTTCTTTATGATCTTAAACACAGCTTCTTCTGCAACAGATCCAACTTATCTCTTCCACATATGTCCAAACACAACAACATTCACAAGAAACAGCACTTACTTAACCAATCTCCGAACCGTTCTCTCATCTCTCTCCTCTCCAAACGCAGCTTACGCCTCACGTTTTGATAACGCAACCGCTGGTGAAGATAACAACAAAGTCTACGGCGTTTTCCTCTGCCGCGGAGACGTCTCAGCCGAGATTTGCGGTGATTGCGTCGCGTTCGCGGCCAACGAAACGCTCCACAGGTGTCCAAGAGAGAAGGAGACAGTGATCTGGTACGACGAGTGTATGTTAAGATACTCTAATCAAAGTATCGTAGGTAAAATGAGGGTTAGGCCTGCTGCTTTCTTGTATAACAAGCAAAACATTACAGAGAGCCAACTTAGCCGTTTCAATGAGTCTTTAGCTTCTTTGTTGATCGATGCTTCGGTGAAGGCGGCTTCGAGCTCGACAAAGTTTGCAACGGAGAAAGCGAACTTCACGGTTTTTCAGACCATTTATAGCCTTGTGCAGTGCACGCCGGACTTGACCAATCTTGATTGTGAAAGCTGTTTGAGACAAACTATTAACTGGCTGCCTAGATGTTGTGATCGAAGAATTGGCGGGAGAGTAATCGCTTCGAGTTGTAGCTTTAGATATGAGCTTTATCCGTTTTACAATGAGACTATTACTGCGGCTGCGCCGCCACCTAGTGTGTCTGCTCCACCGCCGCAGCTTTCTCCCCCTCCTCCAGGTGAAATCTTGAAATGTTTAGAACACAAAATCTTGATACTGTATGAACATATAAACATAGTTTTATAAACTAATGTGCACAAAGTCAGGAAGCGGTCCTCAGATTTTGGGAAGTCAGGGGCGATCCTGAGATTTTGAGGTTATAAGAGCACCTCCAATAGGGGGTTCTTACAGCGGGTTGTTAGCGGAATATAAAAAACCGTCTCTTAACTTTTAGTTCTTAGCTTTTTTAGTTAAAAGTTAAGAGACGGGTTCTTATATTCGTTAAAAATCCCGCCGTAAGAACCCCTCACTAGAGATGGTCTAAACATTTTAGTAAGAGAATTGATATAAAGTCTATTTCTATATAAGTTACTTTTTATTTTTCTTGAGCAGTAGACCAATATTTCACTTGACTATGATCAAGACCGCCCTGCTACTTTGATTGCGCAGAAGGTTGTTGTGTTTCATATCTTTTTGATATATATGTTTAGGGAAAGGCAAGGGCTCAACGGTGATAGTAACCGCGGTGGCTGTACCGGTCTCTGTCTGCTTGTTACTTTTTGGGGCTGCATGTTGTTTACTTGCAAGAAGAAGAAGAAAGAATAAGCTCAGTGCTGAAGCAGAGGATCTAGGTAAGGTTTTGAGCCAGTCGTGTGATTAGCTAGTCTAGTTTATTGAATCTTTCTTGAGATTTTCCTCCTTTTTTCAATGTAGATGAAGATGGTATAACATCAACAGAAACATTACACTTCCAGTTTAGCGAAATCGAAGCAGCAACAGATAAGTTTTCAGACAGTAACAAGCTTGGTCATGGCGGGTTTGGTGAAGTGTACAAGGTAACTAAATCTTGTGATCATAACTCAACAAAACTCATAAAGATACTTTTGTGTAAAAGTTCACAGTAAAAAAAACTATTCAGGGAGAGCTTATAACCGGTGAAACAGTAGCCATAAAGAGACTATCTCGAGGCTCAACACAAGGAGCAGAAGAATTCAAGAACGAAGTTGACGTGGTCGCCAAGCTACAACACAGGAACCTTGCTAAGCTCTTGGGGTATTGTTTAGATGGAGAAGAGAAGATACTTGTCTATGAGTTTGTACCAAACAAAAGCCTTGACTACTTCCTTTTCGGTAATAACCAAACTTATCATTCATTTTCACTACTTTTGGGTTTGTCTGATTGTTTCTTTGTACGTAGATACTGAGAAGAGCAGACTTTTGGATTGGCAAAGAAGATACAAGATCATTGAAGGGATAGCTAGAGGAATACTGTATTTACATCGAGATTCACGGCTTACAATCATTCACCGTGACCTTAAAGCAAGCAACATACTCTTAGATGCAGACATGAATCCAAAGATATCTGACTTTGGTATGGCAAGGATCTTTGGTGTTGATCAAATTCAAGCCAATACTCAAAGAATCGTCGGTACATAGTAAGTTGTTTCTTCTTCTTTTTTTGTGATCCAAATCTTTTGATTCTAACAAATACTCTCTCTCTAGTGGATATATGTCACCAGAGTATGCAATCCATGGGCAGTACTCTGTGAAGTCAGATGTTTATAGCTTTGGAGTCTTGGTTCTTGAACTTATTACCGGCAAGAAAAACAGTAGCTTCTATGAAGAAGATGGTCTGGGAGATTTAGTCACATATGTGTGGAAACTATGGGTAGAGAATTCACCATTGGAGCTAGTAGATGAAGCAATGAGAGGGACTTTTCAGACAAATGAAGTGATCAGATGCATTCACATTGCTCTGTTATGTGTTCAAGATGATTCTTCCGAGAGACCTTCAATGGATAACATTCTTGTGATGATGAACAGCTTCACTGTTACTCTACCGATTCCAAAGCGGTCTGCACTTCTTCTCCGAACCATGAGAGACTCCAGAGATCAACAGCCAGAAGCTTCAACATCTGATCAATCATTGACAAGCAAGTCTGCTGATGATTCTTCAGTCACCATAGTTTATCCTCGTTGACTGTTCTATGTACTTAGTTCTTAGAACTGTTAATGCCAATAAGGTTGTGTTGTTCTTGGTTAGAACTGTTAGTGCCAATAAAGTTTGTGTTCAAACTATGTGAAAATTTTACTGATGTCCTGTAAGACAACCTGCATCTGGTCACATAACCGATAAAGCTCTGAATAAGAACTGTAGATCATCAATACAACACTAATAAGCTAGCAAGTAGTAGTTTCCACAATCAAATGGAAAAATAAAAGATCTCAAAGAGCTGTTCATACAGAACGACAGTAAGTCAAAACCACAACCAGAAATTACAAACCTCTAAAGCAATTGCTTGTGTTATACATAATAGAGAGAGACACTGAAAAGCACCAGTCAGTCATTAACCGTAACTGAGGCGGTTGTCAATCAGTTTTGCGGAAGTTTGTCTTCGAGGTATCCCAATCTCACATGCGTTGACTCTAGCAGCAAAACGGAGAGAACAAAGGGACTCTCCAGTAGAAGTTGGATCCGGTGATATGTTAACAAACATTAACGTCTTTGAGTCCCCTCCTAAACATGGCTGTTAAACAAAACAAAAAACGATTCTCCTCTGTCAGAATGATTCAGATAGACTAAATATGAGCAGAATGATTCAATGTAATCTCTAACCTGTAGCAGATATGTCAATTTAGAGTTTCTGAAAGGAACATGATCCTCTTTCTTTGCCAATGCAAATATAACATCACTCAAAGCAGACAAGCTTTTGTTTATTGCCTGGTGAAAGGAAAGAACAAGATTAGAGAGTTAGTGCAAAAACTCCACATTAATAGCTTCAATGACTGTAACTTTGAAGCATGGAGAAGCAAAAAACCTGTGTCTCCTTTAACCGCTCTCCTGTTGCTCCACTCTTTGAGAGTCGCTCACTTCCAGCCAGATCAATTAGGTTAAGGACACCTTGTACCTGCTGTTCAGTACTCTGAAATAGGAGAGAGGCGTTGATGTTAAAAGAAGAACTCCAACGTGACAAATAAAAATCAACAACACAGAACAACTTCCAAGACAGATATTCACCTCATTCACACCAGAAATCCTAAGTGTAAACACGAAATGACTCCTCGAGGACTGCTCATTCATATGGGTCTTTCCAACAGACCTGCAAAGGAATACAATGTAACCATGTTGTCAGAAACCATGCCTTTAGACACAACTACCTTAGTAATTAACTCAACCAAAGGAAGTAGAAAGCAGATCCTAAAACTGAAGACAAACCTGCTCTGAGCAGCTTGCTGCAAGAGTGAGGAAATTTGTCCAATGCTGCATACATCTATTATAGTCAGGTCGCTGACATGAGTGTTTCCATTAACATCATGCGTGATTGCATACTGTCTCCCAGTGGTGTTACTGTCTCCACGCACAGACTCTATTGCAATTGTACGGTTTGTAGTAAGCAAGTCCCTGATGGACTCATTGTAGATCTCCAACATTGAGACCTATAAAATGAACTTAAATAAAAAACCGTGCTACCAATGAAAGCATTAAAGAAATGTTACACCATTCTGGGAGAATTCTATACCTGCATCTTGTATTTCCAACCTTGTGCACTAAGAGACTGACTCGTTTTGAATATTTGTTCAAGCGACCGAGGGATCAGTCCTTTCTGCTCTGGCGCTTCAGGCCTGCCCATCATGGTATAGGTTTTGCCAGAACCTGTTTGTCCGTATGCAAAAATACAAACCTACGTCCACATAGATTTAAGAAAGGCAAATGACAAAAGATCAGTCAAAGTGTTGTCGGCTAAAACTACATAAGCACATGATTCAAATAGTTACATCTACCAAGGATCTACAAGACAGTCATAATAAAGAAGATGACAAACCTTGTAGCCATCCAATGCGCTTTGAACAAGTTGGGATATTTCAAAGAATACTTCCTCCTGAGAAGCTCCATGGTCAAAGACCTTGTCAAAGGTGAACGGATGCTTGTTGCCTGAGAACCCAAATAGACCACAAGGCATGAACAACGAAATATCCTACTTGATCAAAGTAAATTAGGTGAGTAACTGGACTTACCACTTTGGACCACATCAATGCCTCTCCCAAGAGATTCAGATGATGTTGGGTAAGCAATGACACTGGCCTCTTGGCGTCCTCCATCATCTGGTAGCAAGGGGCGAACTCGGCAGAACACACGTATGTTTCCTTTCAGTTCCTGAAATAAAAGCTTTGCTTAGCGCACATAGAGAAACCTGCTGGAACTTAACATGTTGCTAAATTATATTTACTTACAAGAATGGTGTTGTGAAGCTTCTTCCTCAACACCTCTCCTTCAAGAAGTTGACGCTCTGTGTCTGCAAGGCGGTCTTGCAGCTCACGCGTACGTTGTTTTTGGTCCTCAAATTCAGTCATAGTAAGAGACATAGATGCATCTACCATCTGTACAAAGGAAATAAGAAATGTCAGTATAAAGAACCAATCGGAGTATCTGAAAATTGATATCACCCATCCAAAGTTGATCACACCATTACCTTTAGCTTTTCTTTAGCAAAAGTTAATTCCTGCTCCAACATTTTTATACGCTCTTTTTGCAAGGAACATGTTTCCTACACAATAAAATTGATACATTTAGAAAACTGAATAAAGACGACAAGCAAAAGTTCTACTTTGAACTACCTCCAACGATCCTGATTTTGCAATCAAAATGTCCAACTCGTGAGATGACTTTCCAACACTCTCTTTATACTCGAGTATCTCATCAGCCAGCTTCTGTGACTGTGCAACCTGGCGATCACGATCATCTCGGACTTGTTGGAGCTCACTCCGAAGGTTCTTGACTTCAGTCAGCAGTGACTCCTTTTGTTTTACTGCTTCATCTTGAGTAACCTTTATCACAGAGGGAAAGAGAAACAATTAAATCATTAACAATTTAAGGCATGTAAGAATCACGCATGTAGTAGAAGAAGAATATTTACTCGGCTCGATGCTAGTTGATCTTGTAGTGATTTACTGTGACCCCTTAGTGTAGTAAGGTTCTCCAGTATACTCGACTTTTCCTTTTCGGCACGAGTCTGTGCCTCTCGAACTGCTTCAAGATCAGTCTGGAGTTTGGAGTTATATTGTTGCAAACTTGTGTTGTACTCTTGCAGCCTTGTGTTAATATCCTTCAGGGTCACCTCCTAGACATCAGAAGAATCCATTTAGCACAACAACTCGAAGATTATGCAAAGAGCTAATAGGAGTTATACATAGAATGAGAAACACAATGATGGAAAAAAAGAGTCTGTTGTACCTTATGCTTGCCAGCCATTATCTCTTCTTTCGCTTTGTCAAGCTCTCCTTTGAGAGAATCTCCAACCTTCTCAGCTGCAACTCTGCATTCCTTTTCCCTTCTGTGATTCTCAATTGCGTCCTAGTGGTCATAACCAAACATGATAAGCGATTTGTTTGGGAGATAAGCTGATCCAATGATAAGATTAATTAAAGCGATAAAGTCCTTACCAGCTTACTCAACTCCTCCTTTGAGAACTTCTCCTGTAGTGACGCTATCTTCTCCTTCATCTCCGCTATAGTTGCTTGCAGCTCATCTTCTTTGGTCTTCGCATCCAACTCTACAAGTAATTAAGAACAACATCAGCATTCAGCGACACAAACTTGATATACAAACAAAGTTAACGCAGGAAAGTAACTCACCTTTATCACTGAATCTTTTCTCTGCAGATTCCAGAGAAGACTGAAGATTATCCTTCTCCTGGACATGAGTTTCGTCCACTTGTTGGAACCATTTAACACAAACCTTAAGTCTCCTGATAATATCAGTCATCTGCTCAATCTTACCCTGCAGATACCCCCCAAACAAAAACGTTATTTCCAGTGAACAAAACAGCAAAAGAACATACTCCTCTATCTTACACAAACCAACCTTAGTATCAAACTTCCCAGCTTTAGCTCTCTCGTTAAGCAAAGCCAAGACTTCATCTTTAGTAAACTCGACTTTACTACACTCCTCAACGCTTCCCACATCGCTGTTGGCCGTAACATCTTGTCTGTTCACTGTCGAAGGAGCCTGTCTTCTTGCAGTACCTTGCGTCTCCACTTTCCTTCGTCTATCAATAGGTATACTCGACAGAGGTTCCCTTCTCTGCAAAATCGTTCCAAAAAACAAATCAATCTTACTATTCTCACTGTGTAATTTCAAAAAGACGTTGACTTGATTTGAAATGCTATAGAGGTAAACCCTAAGTCAAAGATCTCTCCCTCTACGAACAAAAGATCTAATCTTTACAGCCAAATCTCAATCGAAATCGATGAAAACAAACACAGAAAGGGCTTACGGCGTTTGGGCTGCGAGGAGCGCGATTCTGATTACGGATCGGCATCTTCCGATTTTGGATCCGATTCGATGATTGGAGCCTAACGAAAGAAGATTCCTCCGATTGGGTAACAAGAATCTCGATAGGACTAGTTTCTTCTCAGTTTGAGACTGGAGATTTAGGGTTCGCGATTTGAGGAAGGAGGAGAGAGAGAGGGGGGAGGAAGAGGAGGAGCCTCTGTGTTTTTGAAAGTTTGAAAATAGATCTTGTGAATAATTGTAACGTTACTCTTTGGCCTCCATATACACTTATTTATTTATTCCGTTGAGACTTTAAAAGGAATATTCAATTGTAAAAAGTATGGGCTTCATATGGGCCTTTTTAGTTTAGACGCGGCCCATAAATGTTAAACTAATCCTTCTTTTCTTGATTTCTTCTAGAATCGTTCGATTTGGTTTGGTTGGACTTTTTTGGTTAAATATCTTTTAGTTTTAAAATTGTTATATTCAAAACGAAATGAGATTTGAAGAATTTTAAAAAAATTCTTAGTTACTCAAATTATATACTAGGGTCTAGGGCATGGATGGTAAAATCAATACTATTAAAATAGAAGCACTTTTTATCTACTTGTAAATAGTTTATCCCAAAACATTACATTTATTTAATTTTATGTTATGTTACATATAATAAACTTAGTTATTATTAAATAAACACATAATATAAATATAATATTTAAATATATTCAAAATAAGATATCAAAAAGATACTCATAACTACTTTTTCAGATTATATTTAATAATATCTTTAATATATTTTTATTTTAAAAATAGATATTTATTGTTTTAATAGAATTTTAATAATAAAAAACGTAAAATAATATAAAATTAAATTACAAATGAATATCAACTCATTTTGATTTATAGAATAAGAAATAACCCTCTACACTATTTATATATAAATTTTAATATTTGTAATTACCAATTACACTAAAATATAATTAGACAATAACTTAATACTATTTTTTCTAAATTATAAACTAAATGAATTACATTTACAGAATAACAAAATACTACCATAAGATATTAAAAAAAAAAGAAATAGTTTTATATTTTAATATACATATCTAAACTAAAACAGTAGGATATAAAAAATTAATATTTAATTATATGTAACTGATACACAAAATAATAATAAATAAAATTCTTCAAACCTCCGCCAATACATAATAATATAATTATCATAGATAAAGTCTTAAAATCGTTTATATAAAATCGTTTATATATATAATAAATATTAACAATAGCTACTATTAATATTCAATTATAGGATGAACATGTTATTATTGATATTTTTATGATTATAATTTTAGGGGTTGTTCCTAAACAGAAAAAAATATTTAACAAAAATATAATTAATTTAACAAATATAAAACATCTATTTTATTAAAATAGAGTCATTCTTTTTATCTACTGATACAAGCTGTCATTTAAATTTGCACCATTTCTAGAGTGTTACAAATAATACAATTTATATAGTTGATTGAACCTCATTACTTAAAATAAACCAGCGGTTATTTATGGAATAGAGTTTTGGGCTTACTTTTGTTTTTATGACATTTAATTGTTTGTTTTTTGGGCTTAGTATTAAAGAAAATCTCCAAAAACATTAAATAAACTTTTCACCTTAATGGATCAAAAATCAATTACTATTTTCAGGCCCAAAAATATTTAATATTTTCAATAAAACAAAATTATCTATTATTAATCACTTATTTAAATCATGTACTTTAAAACATGTTAATATTTTTAGCCCAAAAATATTTAATATTTTCAACAAAACAAAATTATCTATTATTAATCACTTATTTAAATCATGTACTCTAAAACATGTTATTATTTTTTATTTTAAATAACAATCACTCTATCTTGATAAATTTTAATGGTAACTTTTAAATAATTTATTGTTTTATTTTTCTTAAATAATTTACAGATTTAAAAAAAAATCTAAAGCAAAACCAAAAACCAAATCTAAAAACTAAAATCTAAAATCAAAAGCTGAAAACGCAGGTTATATTTTTTGCATTTTTTATTTACAAAATAAACTATTTCAAAATTTTTAGAAGATTATTTTGTCATCTTTTGAGTTTTAAATTACATGTTCGATTAATTGAGATTTGTTTGTTGGTAATATCAGTTCAAACTAACTGAGCGGGTCTAAAAATTAAAATCCCAAACCAAAAGCTGAAAATCAAAAATAGAAACTTAAAAACTAAAAACCAAAAACCAAAATTTAAAACAAGATCTAAAAATAAAAACTGAAACTAAAAACTAAGAAAAAACAACTATCACCACAAATTTTGGTAAACTAATTTTATACGAAAACATTCTTTAAATTAAGATAAAACCCAATTATATAAATTTTTAATCATAAAAAATTTCCGCGCTTTTCAAGCGCGGGTCAAAATCTAGTAATTTAAGTTTTGCTTGGGAGTTCAAGTACCTATTGAAATATGGGTCGGATATTTTGAATCAAAGCTAATTTATATCATATCATATGTGTCATAATTTGTAAGTAGACATGTTTGTAAGTATGGATCAAATTCAAATATAACACGTCGGGTTTGGTTTCTAATTTGTACACATCCTAAAACCTATAAAATAACCATATATCGTTCGGATTGGAATATATTGGTTTGGAAATCTAAAATCTAAAACCACAACAAAAAAACAGATATTTATTTTTATAGAATTGGATATTAAATTACTTATTCAAAATTTAGATAAATAATTTTAAATATCATTTTAGAATAAATATAAAACTGAATATTTAAACTAGATATATTTATGTTTCAAATATTTATATTTATGAATAATTTGGACATTCAGAACGATTCAGATTTTTTCCAGGTTTTTTTGTTTTTTTTTGGTTATTCGTTCGGGTCCGGATAATAACCCTTTGATTCAGATATATTTGTACCACTCTACAAAATTCATTCTGATATATTTTAGATTTTTGTTACGAATCCAAATTTTTTTGATTAGATTGAATTTAGAAGTCGAGTTATGGATTTTATGCACATATCTATTTTATATAAAAAAACAAAAATGTGGTCATATAAAACTTTCACTGAAATATTATCCTGTATTTTTTAAAAATATTATGTTTGATTAAATTAATAAACTAAACAAGTCTATCTCACATTCTACATATATAGAAACTGTGATTATATAAAGTTTGCATCAAGCATAAACCCGCGTTTTGAAAGCGCGGGTCAAAATCTAGTCTAATATATTAAAATAGAATCATATTTTTATCTACTAATAAAAAAGTCATTGAATCTTTTTATTGGTAATTTTTATTATATAAAAAAATAATATCTATATATTATATCACTTGAATACAATATATCATTACACATAAGAATATTTTACTATAACACTATTTATGTTTGAATATTTGTTATTTTACTTTAACAAAATCTTTTAGAATCTTTTGATTATTAATTTTAAATAATGCATTAAATTCGTAATTATCAGTAAAATATTAAAAATAAATATTATTTAAATTTTAAATCCAAAATTGTATTTATAACTTTTATATATATATATATATATATATTAGTTTCTAAAGTTAAATAACAATTATAAAAAGTTGATGTTTTATGTTTTTCAATTAAATTAAATAAATAAAATTTATTTAAATCACAAAATCACAAAATAAATTTTGACCCATAAAAATATAAACAAAATCTAATCTATTTTCATTAGAAAACATCAAAAAATTAACGAAACAGATTAAATAAATAAACTATTCTAATTTGATTTTTATATAAATATATTCATTTTAAATTTAAATATAAGTATTAAAATAAAAATAAATTATATATTAAGATATGTTTTTAGTAAAAATGAATAAAATATATAATTATATATTTATAATATCGAACAAGACATTTTAAATTACATAATATAAAACACTAAACTATCATAAAATATTTAATCAATTTGTCATAAAAATTAAATATAAATAATTTATAAAAACAAAAACATATCCCCTGATTAAAATCTAGTCTATCTTATTAAAGTAGAAGTACTTTAACCTTTTGTTTGGAAACATGGATAGCAGTATTTAAAATAAGTAAGTTTGGAAACATAGATATCAATATTTAATAAGATCTGGTATTTATTGTTACAAAGATTTGCTATTTATTTAAAATCGTAAATATAATTAATTTTAGTCACTAACAATATTTAAGAATATTCGTTTTT
>CAKOAT010677376.1:34179-47006 GCA_932364175.1 Eruca vesicaria subsp. sativa | reverse complement strand
TAGGTTAAAACAAGAGCCAGTAAAAATTAGAAGAAAGAAGTGAAAGACCAAAGTCTCTATATGAAAACCCCAAAATCTAAATATCAGTTCTTTAGTGGATAACATTTTTAAAATGTCAAAAAAATGTTTTCAGAGTCTTGAGTCTCTTAGCGATGATGAGGGGGATTCATTGAAATTTTTGATATATGGATTCCACGGCATTCCTTTTTATATATAGTAAAGACTAATGAAGGATATGTCTTTTAACAACAAGCAATTTGACCAAAATGCAAAGTTTTATTTTATTTTCAAAAGAAAGTTTGTTTTTGTTACTTTTCTGTTATTATGAGTCCATAACCGGAATTAATGGGTTTTGTTGGCTTTCAGTTACATTCCGGTTTTTAAATTGGTTTATTTTGGGTTACTCGAATTGGTCAACTTCTTCCACGCAAGGCTACCACGTGCAAATCACACTCCGAGTTCAATCTATCTCAATCCTACGTGGCGATATTGAGAATCAAGATGGCACGTGTCAGTACAGTAGTGGTTGAAACCATATCCTAGTTATCTAAAATACAAGATGAATCAGATAAGGCCTTCCTTGTCACATAACCAAAACCACCAGATATTATTATAACTCAAAACAAGTCTCTTCTAACAATTATTTTCAAAGCATCAACAAAAAAATGGCTCAAGCAGTGACTTCGATGGCTGGTTTACGTGGTGCATCTCAGGCCGTTCTTGAAGGAAGTTTCCAGACCAATGGCTCAAACCGTTTGAACATCTCCAGAGTCCGGTCTCAGAGGAACGGGCTTGTGATCAGGGCTCAGCAGAACGAGTCAGTGCAAGAAAGTAGTCGTCGGTCTGTGCTTGGACTCGTGGCGGCTGGTTTAGTCGGTGGTTCGTTCGTTAAGTCTGCCTTCGCCACCGAAGCTCTTGCTATTAAAGTTGGTCCTCCTCCACCACTTTCGGGTGGTCTACGTAAGTAAAACTCTAATTGAATCATGTTTCATAGTTAAACCAAATAAATGTCCGGTTCAATCGGCGATTTTGATTTAAATTGATTTGGTTTCCTGGTCTCATTCCCTTAATTGTGTAACAAAACTAAAGGATAGATCTGTTCTGCATCGTTTCGTTTTTGGTTTTATCAAACGCAACTTTGATTTTTAAGTAAAGCCATAATCGAATCAAATTTCACATTATTGACTAAAATAATAATTAGTAATCCTAATATTTTTTTCTTTGGTTTACCCAAATAAATGCTGGTTTTGGGTTTATAAAAAGAGAATCAAACCATTTAAACCAAATAAAAGTCCGGTTCAATAGGCGGTTTAGTTATTAAACGATTTGGTTTCTTCGTCAAGAACACCCTTCGTTGTAAAAAAAAAAAACAAAAAATACATAGCGGTATACTGTAGATCTATTTTGCATGGTTTCGGTTTACTTCGGTTTTGGTGTCTATCAAAATGTATGTTTGATTTTTAATTAATAAGGATCTAAGTTTTGGTTCGTTTTACTATATTTCGGTTTGATTCAAATGCAATTTCGGTTCTTTAATTGATTGTGTCTGTTGTGTGTGAGCAGCTGGAACTGACAACTCAGACCAAGCAAGAGACTTCTCACTGAAACTGAAAGACAGGTTTTACTTACAGCCATTGTCACCAACAGAAGCTGCAGCTAGGGCCAAAGAATCTGCTAAAGAGATCATCAACGTTAAGTCTTTGATCGACAAAAAAGCTTGGCCTTACGTTCAGAACGATCTCCGTTTAAGAGCATCGTACCTCCGTTACGATCTTAACACCGTTATCTCCGCCAAGCCTAAGGAAGAGAAACAGAGCCTCAAAGAACTCACCGGAAAGCTCTTCCAAACCATCGACAACGTAAGCTAGTTTTTTAGGGTTTTGTTTCTTGGTTGAAAAGTAAGAGTTTATTTGTTATGTTTGGATTGATCTGAGATTGCTGTTTTCGTGATTTGTGTGTGTTTGAAGCTGGACTATGCGGCGAGGTCAAAGAGCAGCCCGGATGCAGAGAAGTATTACTCAGAGACTGTCTCGAGTTTGAACAATGTTCTTGCCAAGATTGGTTAAGGGAGAAGGATTTGCTATGTAATGTGTTGTTGTTGATGTTATTATCATTATGCAAGTACTATTATTGTCTTTCTCCTCCTCTTTCTTTCTGATCAATTCGGATGGTCTAATTTCAGCTTCAAGTTTTAGCCAAGTAAACATAGAATAAATTCTTGGTCTGTTTTGTTTTACAAATTGAACTAGAACAATTGAATTTCCAACGAAAAATAATAAGGAAGAATATAATTTGAAATACTATATGGTCAAGGTAATGAATATAAATAAATGTGATTAGGTCAAATGGTTGACACTTAAGCCATTAAGCAAGCTTTTGTATATATAACTTGTTTTAGTCGTTCACTTTTTTCTTCCCACTCCACGAAATATTCTCAACTGAAATCAGATTTTAATTAAAAAATGTTTTCCAAGCAATTTTTTTGGATATGGCGACGAGGAGATTAGACCATGGTCGTGTCGTATTATACACATACATAAAACTATATTGATATAGTATGAGATTAGACAACTTAACCAAATACGTCAATTAACTAATAGTGGAGTATGGTTAAGGAGTCAAATCAGATGACATGAGCATACATATTAATTTATTCAAGAAGATTTGGGAACATTTCCAAAGTAAAAATGCAGACAATCCCTAAATCCCAAGAGAATTCGATTGGGTGGTGACTTAATCCACATAAAACGTACCTTATTTATTTAGTTAATCTTATTACTTGAATGTCAACATTTGACTTACTAATATTTTTCGATTTATTTTATTTCCCCATTTGCTTCATTTGTTAACACCTGACCAAACTATTCTTGGCTGGTTTTTAAAATTTGGAAATTCTTTTTTCTTTTCGCACAAAAAAGGTTTTGTCAAATTATTATTTCATGAGTATTCAATATATATATATATGTATATATGTATGGCGTGTGTTTGTGTGTGTTCAAATCGGTAACTTTCTCTACTCCATTATAATGATTTTGTGCGCATTTTTTTTATAAATTAGAACAAAACCAAATAAATCCCCATGCATGAAAAAAGCTACCTAACCAATTTTATAAGAAAGTCCAAATGTATATTTGCTTTATCCAATTCCTTTCAAATATCAGTGTTTTCAAATCCTTCCAAAAGGGTAGCTATTCATGGATTATTAAACAATAAACTTGTTCAACGTGGACTTTTGTTAAGTCTATACATTACAATAATTCTGATGTTTTTGCATAATTCTGATATTCTTTATAAGAAAGGTTTGTATTTCTGAGTATATATGTGTTATAATACGCTTAGATTTTAAATAAAACCTTTACTAGGCATATTTTACAAAAGTAGTAACTAAATTTTGTTGTTGCTATTGTAATGTAGAATTAATTACAAAAAATGTTTAGAATACCTTTTTATCATATAACTAAACGTAAACATGATATAAGAATAATCTTAACATTTTTACCAATAAAAATATACAAGAATAAGTCCAATAAGATACGTGCTTTTTCATCACCATCAATAGTTTAACATATGGTTAAGAGGTAGCTAGAGATATTAGTTGATAATGTTATATTTTCTTTAAATTATAGTTTGAAATGCATATTCATGCGTCATGGCTACATATATAAATACTAGATGTAACCAACATCATGTCTTATGCAACTTCTATCATTTCTAAAGTAATCAAGACCAACTATAATTAAGAACATGACGACGGGAGAGTTTGAGATCGCCGGAATTTCCACCGGAACATGGTGGAGTTCGCCAACAAACGCCGCCACCTCCGTATTCTCCGGCTACTCGCTGCCATGTCCCACTGAGACTAGCCTTGATATCACGGATTTCGGATGGCAAAACTTCGATAGTAAAACTAACGATCACAATGATGATTTTATGAACATGTAAGTCCACATGTATACGTTTTGATTTTGGTTTACGTAGTTATATTGGAGTTTCGTTGATTTTTTTTTTCTTATTGAAGGCATAACAGTTTCTTCGAAGGATTATTCGATCCTAATGAGCAATTACTCTCAGATTCTTGGCCAAAAACTACAATTACTAACGCCAAATCTGAGCTACTCGAAAGCTTCCCGTTCTTAGATAACATGTTCTTGGTCGATTCAGAAGCTCATGATCATAACTCTAAGGAGCGAATTACACAAGACTGCATGAATCTTACTTCAAAGGCACGTAACTACTAATAGAAATTCAAACCTCGTAGTTTTGTTTGAATAATATTAGAGTTGTCAATTAACAAAAAAAAAAAAACTTTGATGTGATGAATCTTTCAGAGGAGTGAAAGGACTGAAGAATTAAAAGAGAACAGCGATGAATATTCGCCTCGATTATTAAAAAGGTCAAGAATCGATACATTATCTTCATTGCCAAGCTTCAAAGTTCGTAAAGAAAAACTTGGTGATCGAATCACTGCGCTGCAGCAAC
The DNA here is from genome assembly GCA_932364175.1 of Eruca vesicaria subsp. sativa. Taxonomy (NCBI): domain Eukaryota; kingdom Viridiplantae; phylum Streptophyta; class Magnoliopsida; order Brassicales; family Brassicaceae; genus Eruca; species Eruca vesicaria. Next base: position 42,527 of record CAKOAT010677376.1, on the reverse strand, counting down.
TGGTTTCACCATTTGGCAAGGTAATAAAAAAAAAAAAAAAAATATATATATATATATATATATATATATTTGTTTTTCATGCGGTTTTGATTTATTATTCCTTTTAAACTCAAAAGATTACATATAATATATTTACAGACAGATACGGCTTCTGTTCTCAACGAAGCTGTAGAGTACATCAAGTTTCTTCAGGAACAAGTCACCGTAAGTTTTAGTTCTTGATTTTCATTTCCTACCATAGTAAAATCTATTAGTGAAGGACTTAAAGAAGTGATTAATTAATCCAATAGGTGTTGGTTAGTCCAGACCATAACACCAAAGGATCTGTTCAACGACAGCAGGTACTTTAAATTGGTTACAACTTAACAACTCTTCTTTTTGTCATTTTGCTTGTGATTTCAAGAATCTTTTCAAGAACTAATCATTACCTACTAATGATTATTGCATTGATTAATTAATAGTGTTCAGACAAGAAATCTATCAATAGTACTCAAGAACAAGAAGAATGTAGTTCAAGAAGACACGTAGACCTAGCGAGTCGTGGGCTATGTCTCATGCCCATCTCAGCTTCATATCCGGTTGCTGCAGCCGCGGCTTCTGCAGCAGAGATGAACACATCTGACTTCTGGAATCTTCCATTTGCGATGAACTTGTAAATTATACAGATGCATTAACAAAAATTAAAGCTCTATTTGAGATATATCTTGTAAATTTTAATGTTTCTTTTATACCGTGTAAATGTCCTGTAATACTCAAAGCCTATATTGTTTATTTGCATGTTATAGATGCTTTTTGTGTATACTTTTTTCAAATGAATACAAAAGCGTTAAGTACTTTAAGCAAAGTAGTTATAATTAATCGTATAAACGCCAGAACCGTTTATTTTGCGTTTCTTTTTTTTTTCACAAATAACTAATGGATATAGCTGAACATGTTTAAAATCTCAATGGAGTGGATTTCTCTCTTTTTTTTTCTCATATGCATGCAAATTACGTGAACGCATAAATTACGTTGAAAACATTGAGTTCCAATCGTTTGCGGTTGTTAGTTACTGTGCCACCTGCAAATTAATGTTGTCTGTTTAGCGCGATTCCAGTTAGAAACCCAAGAGTTATTAAAAAAAAGGTCTGGCTAATTCAAAAAAAATACTTAAACGTGTTCCGTCGTTGACACAACCGCTCCTTATTAGTAAACAAACCAGCTATTAACACAAGCAACTATGATCAGGTCCAAGCCCATACCATGTCAAGAAGTGTTGCGAGGCCCATCACTGAAGAAGACAAAAGACAAGGAGGAGTAACGGTAAAGTGCTTGGACAAAGGCAAGGAGAAAGTGTACGGAGAGGATAAGGATATGGTTGTTTTGACTTCACAGCTGCAGCTCTGCAATAGGTTCAGGCTCCTTGAGGATCAGACCAATGAGCTGTCAGCTATGACATGATACAGAGAACCTAGACACATAGCACTTTGTATAAATAAGAGATGAATCTCGTATTGTAAACCTCAAGTTATGTTATCATAATTTCAGAGAAATATTCAGTTTTGCTTGATTCTGTTATTGCCTTTATGGTATCAGAGCATCAGGGATTAAATCCTGAGGCTTAATCATGGAGGAAAACCAAGATCAAATACCGGTTACATCGCTTACTATCACACAAGTTGTGACCTTGAAGCTCAAGGAAGGAAACTACCTTTTGTGGAAGCTGCAGTTTGAGCAGTTTTTGGCGAGTCAGAGACTTCTTGGCTACATCACAGGCGCTCAGCTACGACCTCCTGAAACCGTGACTGTTCGTAATGGTGATGAAGAAGCTCCTGCTGCAAATCCAGAGTTTACCAAGTGGCTCCAAAAGGACCAACTCATCCTTGCCTGGATCTATGGTACTCTTACAGAAGATGCTCTTAAATCCGTCTATGGTCTTCATTCATCACATGAGGTATGGCTTGCCTTAGCTAAGAAGTACAATAGAGTCTCAGCAACTAGAAGGTTAGATTTACAGAGAAGGGTCCAAACAACTGTCAAGGGAACAAAAACGATGGCTGTTTACCTCTCTGAAATCAAAACATTATGTGATCAGCTTGACTCTATTGGCTCTCCTATCACTGAGCATGAGAAGATATATGGTGTACTGAATGGTCTAGGCAAAGAGTATGAATCTGTTTGTGCTGTTATTGAGCATGCTATGGACAACTTTCCAGCTCCATGCTTTGAAGACGTTGTTTACAAGCTCACTGGTTTTGAAGATAAGCTTCAATCTTATCAACAACCCACAGATGTCTCACCTCATCAAGCGTTCTATACTAACAGAGGTGGATACTCAGGACGTGGACGCGGTGGATACAGAGGAGGATACCGTGGCAGAGGCTCATACACTACACAAGGTCGTGGATTCCCACAACAGTTTGGTCAGAGTGCTCAACGTCCTCAGCAAGCTGCTGACAATCGTCCCACTTGTCAGATTTGTGGCAAATATGGCCATCCTGCCAACAAATGTTACAAACGTTTTGATATCCGATTTGCTATTGATGAGCAACAGCCACAAGCAAATGTTCTTACAAGCTCACATCACAATGGAGGAGAATGGTATCCTGACAGTGGCTCCTCTCACCACGTCACCAACACCACTCAGCATCTTGATTCAAGTCAGCAGTATGATGGTTCTGATCAGGTGATGGTTGGCAACGGAGACTACTTGCCTATTACTCATGTTGGTTCAACATCTATTCCCACCCAGACAGGTAACATTCCTCTTCTTGATGTTCTTGTTTGTCCTGGAATTACAAAATCGTTGTTATCAGTCTCCAAGCTTACAGATGATTATCCTTGTTCTGTTACATTTGACTCAACAACTGTTTGTATCATGGATAAGGAAACCAACAAGGTTCTCAGTCAGGGAAATAAAACAAAAGGACTCTATCGGCTGGATAACCCAAAGTTTCTGTCATTCTACTCCACAAGACAACAGAGTTCAAGTGATGCAGTGTGGCACAAGCGACTGGGACATCCTAATGATCAAGTCCTGCTTCATCTATCTTCAACAAATGCCATTCAAATAAACAAGACCCTGAAGTCTTTGTGTGAATCATGTCAACTTGGCAAGACATGTAAACTTCCCTTTTCTAGCTCAGATTTTCGGTCAAGTAGAGTTCTTGAGAGAATACATTCAGATGTTTGGGGTCCTGCTCCTGTTGTTTCAGCTCAGGGATTCAGATTCTATGTTGTATTCATTGACAATTATTCAAGATTCTGCTGGTTTTATCCTATGAAAGCTAAGTCTGATGTGTTTTCTATCTTCAAAGTTTTCCAACAACAAGTAGAAACACAATATGATCAGAAAATCAAAGTCTTTCAATCCGATGGTGGAGGCGAATTTGTCAACAACCAACTTGCTCAACACTTTGCAAGTTCAGGAATCAAACACATTCTCTCGTGCCCTCACACTCCTGAGCAAAATGGCTTGGCAGAAAGAAGACATAGACACATTACTGAGCTTGGTCTTTCCATGCTATTTCAGAGTCATCTGCCTCCTATGCTTTGGGTTGAGGCTTTCTTTACAGCAGCTTTCCTTGGTAATCTTCTTCCTACAACCGTTCATGATAAGATGATGAGTCCATATGAACTGCTCAACGGGAAGCCACCAGTTTATACTGCTCTACGAGTCTTTGGGTGTGCCTGCTATCCATATCTACGCCCCTATTCTCAGAATAAGTTTGATCCCAAGTCACTTCTCTGTGTTTTCTTGGGTTATAATGAAAAATATAAGGGGTATAGATGCTTCCATCCGCCAACAGGAAGAGTCTACATCAACAGACATGTGCTTTTTGATGAAGATCGATTGCCATATAAAGATACTTATCAACACCTACTCCCTCCAGCCACAACTCCTTTAAGCTCTGCTTGGCGCCTGCAATATAAGTCTGTTGCTGTTCCTGCTCAACCTGAAAATCTTGTTTCCAAAGAATCTGACGACAGTATTCCTGTTCAGAGAAAAAGTCTGGTTCAACCTGTGATGCCTCTCATTCAACAACATCAGCCTGCTGAATCCAGTGGTTCCAATCAGAATTCACAGCATTTTGATCAGGGCTCTTCTCAGGGTTCGCCGAATGTTGCTGATCAACACCAGTTTCCTCTGCAACCTGACAATCAGAATGCTCATCAAATGGTTACAAGAGCTAAAGCAGGTGTTGTGAAACCTAATCCTAAATATGCTTTACTTGCTGTTCAAGGTATTCCTGAGATTCCCAAGACAGTCAAGGAAGCTCTGAGTCATCCCGGTTGGCACAATGCTATGACTGAAGAGATAGAAAATTGTGATGAGACAAATACATGGACTCTAGTTCCTCCACCTCCTGATGTCAATCTCCTAGGCTGCAGATGGGTTCATCGAGTTAAACTCAATGCAGATGGAACATTCTCAAAGTTCAGGTCTCGTATTGTGGCTAAAGGTAATGAGCAAGAGGAAGGAGTCGACTTTTTGGAGACATACAGTCCGGTTGTGCGTACTGCTACGGTTAGGATGATCCTGCATTTTGCTGTCACTGAGAGATGGGATATCAAACAGCTCGATGTCAAAAATGCCTTTCTTCACGGCGAGCTTACTGAAACTGTATTCATGAGACAACCTCCTGGTTTTCAAGACAAAGTTCATCCTGATTATGTGTGCAAACTCAACAAAGCAATCTATGGGCTTAAGCAAGCACCAAGGGCTTGGTTTGATAAGTTCAGCTCTTTCCTGATTCAGTTTGGTTTTGTCTGTAACAGCAGTGATCCGTCTCTCTTTGTTTATCAGAGGAACCGCAGCATTATCTTCCTTCTTCTGTACGTTGATGATATGTTGGTTACAGGAAATGATCAACCTTTGATACAACAACTGCTAAAGAGTCTCAGCAAGGAGTTTAGAATGAAGGATATGGGGCCTCTAAGTTACTTTCTTGGTATTCAAGCTCAGTTCACCTCCACTGGTTTGTTCTTGAATCAACAAAAGTATGCGACTGATCTCTTACAAGCTGCTGGGATGTTAAACTGTGCTCCGATGCCTACACCCCTTCCGTTGCAACTTGACAGAGTGCCTCATCAAGAAGAGTATTTCTCCAACCCTACTTATTTTCGTAGCTTGGCTGGAAAGTTACAGTACTTAACTCTTACACGACCCGATATTCAATTTGCGGTGAACTTGGTCTGTCAAAAGATGCACAAACCAACTGTCTCTGACTTCAACTTGCTGAAACGAGTGCTCAGGTATGTTAAAGGCACACTGGAGATGGGATTGACTCTGGAATCTGACACAAACTCTTGCATAAGAGCATACTGTGACAGCGACTGGGCTGGCTGTCAAGCAACAAGAAGATACACTGGAGGATTTTGTACGTTTTTGGGTTCAAATTTGATATCTTGGTCAGCGAAGAGGCAAGATTCTGTAGCAAGGTCTTCTACGGAGGCAGAGTACAGGACACTTTCAGATACAGCTGCTGAACTTGAATGGGTCAGTTTGATGATGAAGAGTATCAACAAAGTGCAGTCTGAGCCGGCTGAAATATATTGTGATAATCTCTCTGCAGTGCACTTAACAGCTAATCCGGTTCTTCACCGAAAATCAAAGCACTTTGCAACGCATTATCATTATGCCAGAGAGAAGGTGGCTAATGGAACGCTCATCGTCAAGCATATACCTGCAACTCATCAACTTGCAGATATATTTACTAAGTCTCTGCCTCAGCACAGCTTCTATAATCTTCGTTTCAAACTCGGAGTTGACTTTCCACCCACCTCGAGTTTGCGCGGGGGTATTAACACAAGCAACTATGATCAGGTCCAAGCCCATACCATGTCAAGAAGTGTTGCGAGGCCCATCACTGAAGAAGACAAAAGACAAGGAGGAGTAACGGTAAAGTGCTTGGACAAAGGCAAGGAGAAAGTGTACGGAGAGGATAAGGATATGGTTGTTTTGACTTCACAGCTGCAGCTTTGCAATAGGTTCAGGCTCCTTGAGGATCAGACCAATGAGCTGTCAGCTATGACATGATACAGAGAACCTAGACACATAGCACTTTGTATAAATAAGAGATGAATCTCGTATTGTAAACCTCAAGTTATGTTATCATAATTTCAGAGAAATATTCAGTTTTGCTTGATTCTGTTATTGCCTTTACCAGCGTCATGGTCGGGTGGCAGAAGGCTTCCGTGGATCTCTAAGAGATCTGAGCTCGAATCCGCTGCTAACCCAGATAAATACGGCACGTGGTCATCAGGGTTTCACGTTCTCTTTCCGGAGATAGGGGTCACCCACTACCTTTTTTTAGAGAAATTGCATTGGGTATACACACATAAGTTGATAATTAGCATCGATGGATTTATGTCATTTAGGGTGATGTGTCTTTTTTTAATGGCGACAGTGCCCCCTATGTGTTTTCCTATAGCCCAATTATTACACCTAACGGAGAAAGTAAAAGTAATTTGTTTCTTTTTCTCTCTCTATCTTCTTATGCAAAACCTCCAAGTATGCCCAGATCTTTAGATCGTATGCTAGAGCTCCGAGAAGCGCAGTCTCCCCATCCTCAAAGACAAAATCAAATGTCTCCCATATGGTTGTGAAACAGAGCTCCATATGGTTCCGACCCTTTTGTCGCCAAAGACCTCAGCAATAGAGCCATGTGTTGGGAATGTCCTAAAATCATTTGTACTTACTCTTGTTTAAGTCGAAACGTCGAGATTTGACAATCATATAAAATTAGGTGGTTATAATGTTTTGCTAGAAACCGCTTATAATCTATAGATTGAGAATCTATTACTAATTTTATATGATCCTATAGGGTCACACACCTAAACAAATTGGATCAAAGATATAATGAGTNGCGTGTGGATACCGGTAGAGGCACGACGATTGGAGTGCTGAAAATCTCGACTTGGTGTATTCATTTTTCCGCTGCGAATAACCAGGTATTTTCGAAACCCTAAAGATCTAGATTTATTTCAGTATTAACATGAGATTCTAGGCAAATAGAATTCATAAGTTGATTTATAAATCGTTATAAACCGGTATGAATTCCTACAGTGGTATCAGAGCCTACTTGCATAATACTGAAAAATAAATTAAGATAGTTTCGATGTGTTTATAGAGATACACGTTTGTTTATGAACAGAAGAAATTATGTTTGATCTGATCAAGTTAATTCAATTAATCAGTTGTAAGTGATCTTAGATATACGTGTTGTCATGAGATGATTATGCATGTTGTTCGCATATGGCTTATGCATACATTTAATTTAAACAGAGCTCTCGTGTATTATGAATCTTGCAGCTTGATTTTAAATAATAAAAGATACGTATCATGAACCCATATGATTGTGTGATTTTCACTAGACTTGGTTTTCGAAACCGAGTATTTAACAACATGTGCACGTCAAAGAAATTGTTTCTGCATAATTAATTTTAAAGTTAACATGTGTTATCGTAACCTAATTTGTCTGATTCTGTGTAACCTTCTAAACCAGTCAAACCAGTTCTCTGGTTTATTTGGTTAGCTTGATCGATTTGATTCGATCGTTTCAGTACTTACGTTTAGAATTCTAATTTGATTAGATTCTAAAATTATTTTAGTTATTTATGATTCAATTAACATATAAGATATGCATTAGTTATATTTATTTTATATTAGATATAAAATTTAAATATAAATCAAAATTGAATTAAAAGTTGTTCCTCAATTAATCTCAAGTATTTTTGATGTCTACCCAATCTTATCAACCATCAAGGCTCGTTTCGTTGTACGATGGGCTTGCCAAAGCAAGGTGTCTGCAATTACATGAGTGAGGTGGATGGTAACGGTTACCATTTGAAATAAGATTGGTTTACTTGACTAGGCTATCAAAACGGTTTTGGGCTTAGAGACATAGGTTGGATAAGACATAAGATGTCATCTGACAACCAAGAATTATATTGGATATAATTAGCAAAGTGTTGCTTACCTAAATAGCTAAAATTCAGGCGATGAGCCAAAGCTCACTTGAATTTTAGTGAAATATGGATCTTGGCTTATTATATTCATTTGAGGAAAATGTTTTGAATATAATATGAGTTTTCTTAATTGTTGAGATTTCTCAATTTTTGAACATCATATTAACATTCTCTATTCTTTTATTCCAGAAATGTTAACTCCTCACAACCCGTTTTCATTTCGATATGTTCTTGAGAAGAACAAATTGAATGGATCAAACTTCCTCCAATGGTATCGAAACCCGAGAATTGTTCTCAAGCAAGAGTTTAAACCCTACTTGGAAGATCTGAAAAGTAAAAAGACTTTTGAAACATCGTCTAGGGGTATTTATGTTATAGAAGTAAATGTTACTACTTCT